>JAAALK010000953.1:926731-1021731 GCA_019279435.1 Zizania palustris
CAATAAGCAGGTTGGTTTCCTCACCAACCGCCATGTCGCAGTTGACTTGGACTATCCTAATCAGAAGATGTTTCACCCATTGCCACCCAATCTTGGGCCTGGTGTTTATCTTGGAGCTGTTGAAAGAGCAACTTCTTTCATCACAGATGATGTTTGGTATGGAATTTATGCTGGAACAAACCCAGGTAGAGCAGTTACAAATTATCTGGTTAGTATAGGAAATATTTGTTATCTGCGTTACTTAATGTCATATCGTCTGTGGGGGCTTTTATCCTTTTTTCTCTATTTAAAAAAACAATGACTTAACATTAAAAACAGTTCAACTCACTGCATAAATAAAAAATAAGTTTCCTGCTTCCCGGTTCCTGTCACTCAAATTAACATCAGGTTGCCCTTTCGACTAGTTAGGAATAAAACAATGTTTTGTTTTCGTGTAAAAACATACTATGTTGGTTATCTTCTGGTTAATTAACACACTTACCATTTGAATGATTATTCCAAACGATGTATATATACCATTCTAATTCCCAAACATATATGCTACCCCATAATGGATTTGCAGAGACATTTGTACGGGCTGACGGTGCATTTATCCCATTTGCTGATGACTTTGACATTTCCACCGTCACAACTGTAGTTAGGGGTGTAGGTGATATTGGGGATGTAAAGGTTATAGATCTGCAGTGTCCACTCAATAGCCTCATAGGGAGGCAAGTATGCAAGGTCGGCAGAAGCTCTGGTCACACAACTGGGACTGTGATGGCCTATGCCCTTGAGTACAACGACGAGAAAGGGATATGCTTCTTCACTGACATCCTCGTTGTCGGCGAGAATCGCCAAACATTTGATTTGGAAGGTGATAGTGGAAGCCTTATTATCCTGACCAGCCAGGATGGCGAGAAGCCACGTCCTATTGGAATAATATGGGGTGGCACAGCGAATCGTGGGAGGCTGAAGCTTACGAGTGACCATGGCCCTGAAAACTGGACTAGCGGAGTTGATCTTGGCCGCCTACTTGATCGTCTAGAACTCGATCTTATCATTACCAACGAATCGCTACAAGGTTGGTTATTTCCCTCCAATTTCAATTGTCTGTGTTCTATTCATTTGCATTTGACCCCAGATATTCTGAAAATACGTCTTACTATCCAATGTACTTGATATTGTCATATATTTTCTGTACACTTTTGTTGTTTTGTTCCATTACAAAGCTGACAGAATTTGCCTACATATAAAGATGCTGTGCAGCAGCAAAGATTTGCTTTGGTGGCTGCTGTTAACTCTGCTGCTGGGGAGCCTTCGGGGGCGCCTATTACCATCCCAGAAGAAAAGGTTGAAGAAATATTTGAGCCATTGGGGCTCAAAATTCAGCAGCTGCCACGCCATGATGTGCCAGCCTCTGGAGCTGCAGGGGAGGAAGCATCCGATGCATTGATCAATGTGGAAGAGCATCAGTTCATTTCAAACTTTGCCGGCATGTCGCCCGTGCATGGTGACCAAGATGCCCCGAGGAACATCGCCAATCTGAACAACCCCTCGGAGGAAGAACTCGCCATGTCACTCCAGCTGGGTGATGACCGGGAGCCCAAACGGCTTCGGTCAGACTCTGGATCAAGCCTTGACCTGGAGAAGTGAAGTGCTCATTCTGATGCTTTCAGAATTGTCATGTGGACAGCAAAAAGATGTAGATCAAAGACCTCATGTTCATGATGTTCAGCAAATTGAACCAGCAGTGAGCCAAAATGAGTAGCTTCTTGGCAAACCATGCCATGTATTAGTTCAGCAAATTGAACCTGCAGTGAGCCAAGTTGAGTAATGTTCTTGGCAAATCGTTTCATGTATTATTACAATTGATTCAGCCCTTGTAGGATGTTAGGTGCTGGTCCTGCTGTTTTGCTGTGCCCACAAGACTTGATATACACAATGCTGGATCCCTCCTCTTGCAGAACAATGCGCAGGGAATTGTGAGTTGATGATCTTGATCTGTTTCCCCTATTATTAGTTATTACCCATCATTAGATTTTGAGATCAACCAGTCTAGAAATCTTGCATCTATATTTTATCAAGTGGAAATCTTGCAATTGTGATCTCCTTGATGACCCTGTTGCTTACCCAGTTCCAGAAGAACTTGTTTTACTCTCATGCACTGTGGCTTAATTTTTGTCCCAGTTTAAGTGATGAGACCAGAGCATTATCATTGTTTTATCCATTTTTATTCCTTGTGTTTATGCATCTTGAGCTTGTTGTTGGTTCTGTCAAATCTTTGTTTGAGCATTGCAGCTTCTTGCTGCAACTCTGTCATCTCTTAAGCAAAAAAGGTCAAACTTGTTGCATAGAGTTTGTGGTACTTTGCCGGGGTTTTTTTCCAATGGACAAGAACACTTCTTGACATTTGACATCCTTAATTGAGAAAAATTCTCTTTTTGCCAACTGGTTGTGTGTGGCATTATCTCCTTTAATTAACACTCCTGCTTAATAACAACTACAACTGGAGTCAGAAGCCACTACTATTCCAAAGCTGGATCTAAGATTTCTTTGAGGTCACTGATGTCACTACTACCTTAACTACCTTGTAATCTAGAATTTTAGGATTTCAATTAGATATTGAGATTAGCATATAGGAAATATCCTCAACTTTCAGTGGCAGAAGAGAATTAACAATCGCCATCGTATATTATTAATCTGGTAAATAAAAATCAAGCCAGCTTCATATGTAGTATACAAATCCAAACCATAGACAACAGAAGTGGCCTGGATTACAATGATACAAAACGGTTCGATTCCCCTTTGAAATTTGAAGAACACATCAGTACTCCAAATGACGAACAACGACTGTAAATCATCGGTGATGCAATCTTGTCATCAGAAGCACATGTCCAGAAGGCAGCAGCAGCAAATTGCAGCACAACTGCAGATCACACACTCTCACATTAGTGAAACACATCTCTTACAAGAAACGATTAATACGATCAAGCATGGAGCTGCATGGTGCATGCAGCTAATCTTTTTCTTGGAGGGAAGAACATGCTGGATTAATTCCACTGATAAAATGAGTGATCTTTCTCGGTTCGTGGTTCTTACCATCCCTTCAAGAAGCCGTCGCCACGGCTGCTCTGCGGCTGCTGCTGCTGCTGCTGCTGCTGCGGATACGCGCCATAGCCCTTTGGCGGGTAGTCGGCAGCGACGGGCGGCGGCGCGCCGTAGGCCGGCGGAGGGTACGCCGTCCCCGGCGGAGGGTACGCTGTCCCCGGCGGCGGGTACGCTGCAGCACGTACATGACGCGCGCATCACAAGATGAACAAGTCAGGGTGATGAATGGGTGATCTCCAAACAAAATTCAGAGCTAACTGGGACAAGAATCACAAGACCACAAGAAGCATGTAGGCAGCCAGCCCCAGCTAGTACCTGCGGTGCCGGGAGGAGGAGCTTGGTAGCTCATGGTCGCTGCTAGCTACGACTCCAAAGAGCAAGACGATCGAGCCGGCAAATGAAGAAGACGATGCAAGCTAGCTCCTAGCTACTAGCTTGCTACGATATATATGGAGATAACAAAATCCGAGCTCGTTGCTACTATATATAACTCCGGACTCCTACTAGCAGATAGCTAACCACAAACTGCTCCGTAGTTCATGGTTCCTTAGGCGCGTTATATATCCTAACTCCAAAGAAGAAAAAAGGAACGCCCGCGGTCGCATCCATGGCTGTTCTTCAATTAGCCTTTGACCATCTTCCAAATAACGCGTCGTTTACGCAACATATATTGGACTGTTCAAGGTCGGTCGCTTTCAGATTTTTGCCGGACATATCTACACTGCACGACGTGCGTGTCTTTTTCAGTTTTTCTAAGATCGATCGTCAAAGATGGCGGACGACGACGTACAGCAGCCACTGCACAGCCGTCAGAATGCAGAGCTTGAATTGTTTACGACTTTACATCTATCGCAGGATCTTCCGCGAGGCACAATAAAAATATATACAGGTCGATCGATCTACTCCTACTATACATACGGTGCTTAGCCTCTAAGCTAGCTAGCTTACATCGCATGCAGAGAAGGAACTTCGAAACGAATCAGGTTCGGTTAGGTACGTGAAGACAAGAGCGGTCGGTCGGTCGATCTGTGCAGTTTTATATGTAGAATTCTTCTGTCCTGCGCCAGTAATCCTTGCTAGTTTCTGATTCTTTTCCTTTGCTTTGGTCAAAGTTGATTGCCTCTGCGTTGTCGTTGATCGGTATTCATAAGCTTCAGTGCTCGATAATATATGAAAAGTTTGCTGATTATTTTCTTCTTCTAATACACACGTGCTATAGACTAACTCTTTTAACTTTTGCTATATTTCATAATACACACGAGAGTGGGGGCCAACATTTTAGTGGCTCGACCCCATGCATGCTATGGGCATAACAATTTAGGGCTCCTTTGGTTTGAAGGAATTTTAGAGGAATAATGTAGGATTCAAATTCCTATAGGAATTGATATTATTCACTCATTTGAAATGAATATAGGAAAAATATAGGAATCCAAACATCCACTCCAACCTCTTTTTTCTTTTCCATTGCTAAGCCCAAAGCAAATCAATGCATAAAACTTCAAATGAGATAATATAAGTAGCTTTAATATGAATGTTTAGAAAAAATCTTGTGATTAGTTAATTCTTGTGTTCCAAACAATACATCTCTATTTTTTCCTATATTTTCTAATCCTCTGTTTTCTACATGCATTCCTATCATATTCCTATATTTTTCCTATTCCTGTATTTTTGGATTCCTGCGTTCCAAAGAAGCCCTCAATTTGTAGTGTTAGCTTTAGAACCTAACACTAACAATAGCTATAATACTAAGATGTATTAAAATCAATACTAGAAACTACGAAAAATCTTGTAGCCGAGTAGACACGCAAAATTCCTCGTTTGTCAAACAGTTTCACTCTACGTTGACTGAGTGCTCATGCATTATATTCCTGTGCAACTAAGGGTATGCTTGGTTCAGATTTGTGAACCAACTTCCTAACTCGGAAGCTGGAATCTGAACCAAACAATTTTTTTAGTCATCCAGTTTTTTAGAATCCACAGATTCTCGTAGTACAAATTTGAAAGATGATATAATTCAGATTTCACAGCTTTTCAGTTCAGCTTTTAATGAATATTACATATCATGCTATTAAAACATACAAGTTCATGTAAAATTTGAAAAAGTAAAATTTTAATAAAATACATCATTTTAGTGTAATTTAAAAATATATAATTTTAATATAAACATAAAAAAATTTCATGATTAGAATGTTTTACATATAAAATTACACATTAATAATGTAACTAAACATCACGAACTAGCAAAATATAAATCTGCAACTATTCGAACCAACATTTTCTACGGCTCACAACTCACAATAGTTTTTTCACAGCTCACAACTCACAGCAGTTTTTTTAAGAATCTGCGGCTTAACCAAACCCACCCTAGCTAACTACTGTCTACATGAACGTGAACGTGTAGCAAGTCAAACATTATAGCACTATTCCTTCTTCAGAAATATATTTCATAACACATCGTTAACTAGTACTTGAAATTAGGATTTTTTGTAAATTTGCCATTACAATTTTCTGTAATTTGAAAAATGCCACTGTCAGTGACTGTGGTAGGTCCCATCTGTCAGTGACACGCCGATGACATATTTCAAAACCGTGAAAATTGTAATGGCATTGAAAAATTTGGCCCTTGAAATTAACACCATACGATGTACTGATTTTATTTATAGATCCAACGCTACCATTTGTGTGCCACTAAACATATATGTTGTTAGCCTAATCATACCATTATTGATAAAAAATAAATATTAACTTAATATATATATATGTGCTATTCTACAGCACGGTTATATAATAGCTATTCTACTGAAAAATCTACTACTGAAAAAAAAGTAGTACTCAATTACTATTCTACTAAGAAAATCTCACTACAGGAAAACGATAAACTTCCGTCGGCCAAATTAACTTCCGTCGGCTTTTGGGAAAGCCGACGGAAGTTAATTGACTTCCGTCGGCTCGTGGAGGCCGACGGAAGTTAACTTAACTTCCGTCGGCTTCTGACAGTGGCCGACGGAAGTTAGCGGGTATTTTTCCGCGGCCGCTCGGATCCCCCTAACTTCCGTCGGCTTTAATGCTGGCCGACGGAAGTTAGGGGGTTTTTCCCCAACCGCGCGCGCGTACAGGGAGACCTAACTCCCTGTAAGCGCGCAACAGTACCCGTCGCGCCTCCCGCCCGCCGCCGCCACTGGCCACCCGCCGCCGCCTCCTGCGCCGCCGCCACCGGTCGCCCGCCCGCCACCCGCCGCCCGCCCGCCGCCTCCTCCCGCGGCCGCCGCCCGCCGCCTCCCGCCGCAGCCGCCTCTCCCGCCGCCGCCGCATCCCGCCCGCGCCGCCTCCCCGTTGCCGTCGGCCCCCGCCCGCCCCCGCCGCCGTCCTCACCGGTCCTGCCGCCACCGCCCTGCCGCCGCCCACGCCGTCCTCCGCCATCGGCCGACAGCGCGCCGCCACTGCACACCCTCCGGCCGGCCCGTCGTCGTCGTTGCCCCGTCCATCATCGCTCGCCGAGCGTCGTCGTCCACCGAGTAATTTTTACCCCTCACTTGCATTGTCATTGAATAGTTTATTTACTTTGTGAATTGTATTTGTGAATTGTGAATATTTGGTGTGAATTGAATTGTATTGTGAATTGTGAATATTTGGTGTGAATTGATAGTATTTTTGCTAGTACCTATATCGAAATACAATTTTGTGTGGCGGCGGCGAGGGGGGGAGGGGATTGTGTGGCGGCGGCTGGAGGGAATGGGAGGCGGCTGGAGGGAATGGGAGGTGAGAGAGAGAAAGGGAATGTGTCTATGGCGACGCCACGCCGCGCTCCATAAGCACTGTAAAGTTGTGAATGTGCTAGGTCGCCGCGCATCGCCGCGTCGCCATAACAACTATGATCGAGATTGATAGTATGATAGATCGACACACTTAAATTTTGTCGTAGTATGTGATAAATAAAATGAATAATTGATTCATTTGCTAGTGCATGCATGTCAAGTGGAATTGATTCATTACGTTGACTATTTATGCTATTACAAGTGTTTCGTTTGCGATGTTCTATTATATACGCTATTAATTATATTCTTGTGTTAATTTCTGATTTGTTGATGATTTCATTACGGTGATTAGTATATTATATATATATACTTTATATATATACTTCTTTTCGTATGCAATTTTTTATTTGACAACAACGTAGATAGTGTAACGAAACCTATGCGTCACTCGTTTCGGACCAACATGTCTCACACATGTCATGCGTGTGAGATGTGCAGGTCCGGAATTGTCTCTTTTTGGACAGCCTCAGAGTGGGCGACAGAGCGTGGTTTTATGATGAGTCATGAGTCCGAATGGGATTTCAGTAACATAACCTTGTTGTTCTCCATTGCACCACTATCAGGCGTGCAATTGGAGAACAACGGGTTATGCTGCTGAAATTTCGTTCGAACTCATGGCTCGTCATAAATACCACGTTTCGTCGGTCACTCTTGGGTGGGTTTAGGACCTATCTTTTCCTATAGACCATGGTTGTCACGGCGTCGCCTGCGCCGACTAGACGTCCAGGCGGTCACCGCCGGACGCCATGGTGAAAGCATTATAAGTACATGTATGGATTTTACTGACAGGACAAAAGATAATGTAAAGGCGAGAAGAGATTTAGCTGAGATTTGTAATCGACCAACCCTTGAGTTGACGAATAGTGGTGGCAAGCCACGTGCCCCATTTTGTTTAAAACCTAAAGAAAAAAACAAGTAATGAGGTGGTTGAAAAATTTGAAATTCCCAGATGGTTACGCCGCAGGATTTAGAAGAGCTGTGAACTTGAAGACAGGGAAATTAAATGGATTGAAAAGTCACGATTACCACATAATAATGGAAAGACTCCTTCCTGTAATGTTTCGCGGGTACCTGAATGATGATGTGTGGAAGACGTTAGCTGAGCTGAGCCATTGTTATAGACAACTTTGTGCGAAAGAAATTAAGAAAGATATGATGGAGATGCTAGAGAAAGAGATCCCGGTGCTTTTATTTAAACTGGAAAAAATATTCCCTCCAGGGTTCTTCAATCCAATGCAACATTTACTGGTTCATCTGCCATATGAAGCTAAGGTAGGTGGCCTTGTGCAATATAGGTGGATGTATCATATTGAAAGGTCCCTAAAAAAGCTTAGAGCAATGGTTGGTAATAAGGCCAGAGTTGAAGGTTGCATCGCAGAAGAATTTAAATTGAAAGAGATAGCATACTTCACTAGTGTATACTTCGCTGAGCATCACAATGTCAACACACCTGCTACACGGTACCATATGGATGAAGACCATCCTTGTAGTGATCTCCAAATATTTGGGTGGAAGGGCATAACTGTTGGTGTATCCACGACATATTATGTAACTCAGGAAAAATGAACAAATGCCTTGCTCTACATGTACTCAAATATGGAAGAGATGGAACAATATTTCGCGTAAGTCATTCTTTTTAGTTTTATATTTTACCTCCAAATTTTATACCCGTTTGTTTACCTATTCGTTACAATGACAGTATGTTTGATTTGAAATACTTGACGTCTAGTCGTCAACCACGGAGAAGCAATTAGATAAATTGCGTCGAGAAGGAGTAAATAGCGGGCCTAGTTTCCTCACTTGGTTCAGAGAACATGTAAATCCTTACCTTTTGTGACACGTATTATTTTAGTCTGCTAGGTTAATTATCTGATAATCTCCTATGATTTGCAGTGTGTGCTCACTAACAATGTACATATAGACTTGCGACAGCTCTCTTACGGGAGTATTAGTGCAAAAAGTTACGGTCGCTATGATGTTAATGGTTTCCGCTTCCGTTCAACTATTTTTGAAGCATATCGACCTCTAGCGGCAACAACTAATACTGAAGTTGTTACAAGGGTCGTTGATGGACAAGGACACGAAACTATGTATTATGGAATCATCAAAAATATAATCGAGTACAAATTTGCTGGGAATAAGGAGATTAAAGTAGTCTTCTTCGATTGTGATTGGTTCGACCCTAAACATGGTACTCGTGAAAACCAATTTGGGATGGTTGAAGTCAAACACGCGGAACGATTATCTAGTTGCGACAATTTTGTCCTTGCTCACCAAGTCGAGCAGGTGTATTATATGCCCTACCCATGTGAAAAACTAAGTGCTTGGTGGGTAGTCTACAAAGTGAATCCTCGGGAACGTCTACACACCCCAAGTGATGGCGCTTATCAATTGGAGGTTGAAGAGGTCGATGAGGTTTACCAAGATGATGAATTGCCGACTTCGTTTAATGTAGAGTCAGAATCGTCGACAGATTCTTTTCTCGGCGATTCTAATGATGTGGCAGTTCCCGAGAAAAGGAAACACCAACATAAGAAGAAAAAAGTAACATGACGTGCTTTGGGGAGAAAAGGACAAATTGATCCTGATTTTGATGATAATTGACAAGTAATTGTTTTCATACATGGATATGCAATATACTTCATATTACATGTTTTTTATATGTTCAAACCTTCTTTACTAATAAATGCTCGTTTGTGCTTGTTTTGAATAGGATGTCGAAAAAGATGAAGAGTGTCACGAGGAAGCTCTTCCGCTTGGGGAGTTCATCGGCGAGTACTCCGGCGAGTACACCGACGAGTCAGGAGGACACCCTATTCCGGGGTAGTTCCTCTTCGTCAAACAAACATCGTCAAGAGCAGCTCCTGAGATGCATAGATCCGACATTAATTGGTCGGCCTATTGCATTTCAATTAGAAGATGAGGTAACTTTCAGCTTGTTTTTTATGCCAGTTATAAACTATTCCTAATTGTTTCAATACTGTTTTGTAGGAGGAAGAACACTTGGAGAGTGCGGGTCACGAGGATCATCCGGTGGGTGGGGGGCAGGAGGGGGATGTCCCAGAGTGTGCGGCACAGAGGGATAACCCAGAGGATGTGGGGCAGGGGGATGACCCGGAGGGTGCGGGGCAGGGGATCTCCCGGAGGGTGTGGGTCAGGAGGAAGGTGCTGAGGCTGCCGGCGGGTCCTCAGTATCTTTCAGGACGAGCCACCTGGTCGCCCCACCAGTAGTCTCTTCCGGTGGAGCCAAGATCGAGATTACGCCTGTTGGTGACGGGTAAGTGTAATACTCTTCTGTTGTTTTGATTTTTTTTTCAAAAAATTTCTTTCACTAAACTAATTAACTTTATTTATTATGTATTTCTAGATCTTGGATTGACTCTCGGTTTGGAGGCACTTCGAGGGTCAGGCAGGTTAACCAGATATTGGGTAACCTGTGCCGTTTGCACTACCCAGGGGTGCTGACAATGCCGACCGGTGAGCGGGTTCTATGCCAGACATGGGACCAGTACCGGTTTGCTCCTGACGGGCGCCACGGAACTGCTCAGGGGGCGGTGTCTCATGACTTCTGGGTATGCAAATGTTTTTTCAATCTTCTTTTAGGCTTTTCGAGTTACAACACTGTACTAATCATTACTTTTGCAGTTACGCTTTTGCTTGCCAGAGGTCGGCAATCATCATAACCATGCCCTTCAAGTCTTCAACAACAATGCACATAAGGTGGTGAAGGACGCCATTTCGTATGCCCGCATTCAAGAGAACAATGCTTACTACAAGGAGAAGCTAGGGCAACGAATGAGCAATGCGACGGGCTCATCGTCAATCTATTTGACTGAAGAAGAATACCGTTCGGTAAACAATTCTAACTTTTTAAATCTTCGATTGTTGAGATTTGTTGTCATATAATACAAATTGCATCTCTGTTCAGGTGAGGATTCCGTGGTTTGCGAACCGCGAGGACGCCTATTTCGAATTCTGCAAGATTTGGTCTTCAGTCGCATTTAAGAAGACTTCCGAGCAGAAAAGACAATGCCGCGGGACGGATCCGAAGCACATATATGGTGCCGACGGACATATTCGCCACGCTAAACGCTTGGTAAGACCTCCTTCTGTCACTCTCTAGCTATAGATACATTGTAATGCGACTAACTCATTTCTAATGTATAGGAAGCTAAATCTGGCAATGTGCCAAGTGACATAGAGGTGTATACCTCTGGTCACAAAGGAAGCGATCCGACATAGCCAGATGTCTTGTGTAGCCAGACAGCCACGGACCGTTTGGTGAGATGTTATTAAGAGTTTACGTAATTTCATTTTTCTGCGTCTAGCTAATCGGACATGTTTTTGCAGGCGCAATATGGTGAACACATGGTTCGACTCCATGGAGAGGACTATGAATGGCGGAGAGAACCTGTGGACCAAATGGCCGTGTACTCCAGCGGAGGTGGCAAAAGCCATGGACGGTGAGACACTGTTTTTATTAATGTTTTGTGTATGGTATTGTGATGGTAACTAACTCATTCAATGTTGCAGGTACTCCATGTTCAATAGAGTTATTGACTCGAGAGCGGTGAGAGCTCAGAAGTCAGCTCAGTCGTCGCAGAGCTCCGTCGGAGTTGGCTCCAGTCGTCGTCGCTCAGAAGAAATCCCGGAGATGGTTCGGATGAGGGAGGAAATGAGGCGGCTACACGAGCACAACAGGAAACAACAAGAGTACTATACCGCCTGCTTAGCACAACAGCAGGCGATGATCCAAGTAAGCTTAGTTTAGAGTGTTGCAGTTCAAAAGTATTCAGAAATAGGTTTAGAACTAACTGATTACATTACAACATGTGTAGCAACTAGCCCAGCAAAATAGTGGATTTGACATGTCCATGTTCCAACCACTACCTCCCCCGCCACCACCACTATCTCCTACATCACCTGAGGTACCTCCTAAATACTTAAGTTAGCGTTTAGAAGGGTAGTTGAGTTCGTTTCTAATTTTGTCTATTTCTTTAGTGTTTTCGTACGCCTGATCAGGATGGAGCCTCTGGGGCAAATGTGGACGAAGCGGGGGGCAGCGGCGGCGCCCACGACCCAAATGTGGGCGATCAGTGAGTATGGATGTGTATAATGAACCTGGATTGAATCTCGATATGTTATGTGACTTTGTATGTGAATTTTGATGGTATATGTGAATGCGGATGTGTATTGTGACTTTGAATGTGAATTAAGTTGTGTTATGTGATTTTGGATGTGATGTGTGAAGTTTTGGATGTGAGATGTGATTTTGGATGTTATATGTGAAGTTTGAATGTGATTTTGGATGTGAAATGTGAATTTGGATGTGTATTGTGAATGTGATTGAAATTGTGGTTGGATGTGAGTGTGAGTAGGGGAACCAGGAAAAAATAAAAAAAAATACCAGCTAACTTCCGTCGGCTTTTACCATAGCCGACGGAAGTTAGCTGGTTTCGGCCACGTGGGCAGAAAGGTTAACTTCCGTCGGCTTTGGCCAGCCGACGGAAGTTAGCTGCCCCTAACTTCCGTCGGCCAGACAGGCCGACGGAAGTTAGCGCCCTCTGCTGACGTGGCAGAGTTCGGGGCTAACTTCCGTCGACCACATCAAGCCAACGGAAGTTAGCTAACTTCCGTCGCCTCGCCTCCGTCGGCCAAAGGCCGACGGAAGTTAGCGTTTTGCCGACGGAAGTTGGCTTATTCCGTCGGGAAAGGGCTAACTTCCGTCGGCTTTGGCCGACGAAAGTTGCCTGGATTGTTGTAGTGTCTACTACTGAAAGTGATTCTTGTAGAATAGTTATTATACACACGTGGTGTAGAATAGCGCTCGCTCCCATATATATAGACACACGTGTTTATATAGGCCAAGATTTGAGCCCAGCCCATCAGATAATTGGGCAAATATTTGGGTCTAAATGGGCCTCCGCACGTTGAGGTATTTGGGCCTACATGGGCTGGGCCGGCCCCGAAGCCTTCGTCCTTTTCTCATCGTCCCACCGATCTCTTCACGCCTCGCCTTTCCTTAATTCCTTATCCCCGGCCGCACGTCGTCTTCGTCGTACGTCTCTCTCCTTGCCGCTCTCGTCCTCGCCGCCGGTGGCGTCCCCCGTCCGGACGTATCTGTACCTGGGTAAGCATGTCCACCCTCTCCGTACTTACTTATCCTCTTACTGCCACTGGTGCCTTGCTTAGCGCTTAGTAGGGATACGGTCGGAGGGAGGGAGTGGGGAGCGGGGGAAGTGGCAGGAGTATGGTTTTTCGCGCATGCAAGCTGCTCGATGATTTTCCTCAAAGGATTTTAAGTATAGTTCTGCACTGGTGTGGGCTTGATGCCTTGATAGCTTATTCTGGAGAATTCCGTGTCGCTCAGATGTCGGAACGGGAAGGGGGAACCACCAACGCGCCACTCAATCACACCTGTGCCGGCGAGCAGATTCTGCTACTTGTTCGATGCTTTCTAACGACAGACCGAGAGTGCATTGGTTGGCTAATGATTTCTATTCATTTTATTCCCTTTTTTCGCTGTCTCTGAAATGCCATTATAACCTCTATTTCTCCTCAAAACGTTGCAGGTAAAACTGGTTTTTGTCATGGCGATACTTAACAGTAAGGGTATGTTCAATACTGTCAAATAACCCTGGTTGCTCCGAAGTTCATTTATATTTCTGATTTCTTATATTTACCTTTGGATCCTAAATTCAGGTGTTTCATTTAGCTTGATAGGCATCGACAGAACCAGAGCAAACAATTTTGTGAAGGTACTGATTCTAAGCTCTAGATTTATATCTAACTTTCACTCAGTACAGTAGTGTCGTACTGTGGCTTGACAACAAACCTGGATCCATATCTTGTGTTGAGTTTCTCGAAGCATCCTCCATCTTTTGAAGGAAATAATAAAATGAAGTTTGATCCAATGAATGGTAACCACCTGAAGTACAGTGGGCTATGTTATCTGTCCGTAGCATGTATAGTTTACCATCTTCTAATATTGAAAAATGATGTAATACCACTTAGCAATCCTACAAAAAAATCATATTCATGAGCATGTTAGATATTTGTTTATGGACATGTCTGTTGAAGAATCAAGGATCTTCATTGATTTTATGAATCTAGTGTTCTGATAAAATTCTCATAAACAACCTTAATGTTGTTTCAGGTAATTAATTAAAATGCTCGATTATGGTGGCAGATACTGGATGCCACATAATGAACAAATTACTAGCTATTGTTCTATCTGAGAATTTTTTGTAGCAAAGCACTGTCGCAATGAAAAAACTTAGTTTATTCTCCTTTTTTATCATATCGCAGTTAGGGTCCCAACCTCAACGAGTTTCCTGGGCTGCATCAAGAACATGTTGTGAGCATTCTCCTGGTACTTCCAGCAAGAGGCATGAGAGGTATCAAAGACAGCCACAAAATGCTGATCTCCCAGAATTGCACCCAAAGAAGAAAAAGAAGCCATTTCCTGTCCCAATTAAAAAGATGTTGCAAGCTTCTAGACGAGATAAAAGGCTTGCACAAATGCGAATAGAGAAGCCTCTTGAGCCCCCCAAGAATGGTTTGGTCGTGCCAGAGCTTATTCCTCTAGCCTATGAGGTCCTTGATAGCTGGAAAGTGCTTATCAGAAGTCTTTCTCAACTGTTGAATGTTGTTACAGTTTATGGTTGCAGGTAACTAGGGAATGTTGTTCCGTTCCATAAGCTGTTTATATGTGTAATAATGTTGTAGTCTCTTCTACATAGGCATGCTGTAATATCACTGTCTTGTGACATATTTTGCCTAGTATCCTTAACTTCTATCATCTGGCTGTTGGTTTTGTAGAAGATGCCCCCAGGTCCATGTAGGTCCAGTTGGCCACCAGATCCAAGATTGCTATGGAACAGGAAGCCAGCATCGGAATAGTCATCACTCTTGGGTCAGAGGCTCCATCAACGATATCCTCATCCCAATCGAATCTTATCATCTATTTGACCCATTTGGGTGGAGAGTCAAGCATGAAACCAGGTTTGACTATGACAGGATTCCAGCCATTGTTGAGCTATGCATTCAAGCTGGTGTTGACCTGCCTCAATATCCTTCAAGGCGACGAACTGCTCCTATCCGGATGATTGGCAAGAAAGTGATCGACTGTGGTGGGTTTGTTGTCGAGCCTAAGCCACACTGTTCGGAAGACTGCATATCTCTGCTTGCTGAACTTGACACATTTAACAACCAACAAGGCCAGTCATCCACGCCATCAAATTTGAAAGAATTCGCAGAGACGACACTGAAAGCATACTTAAAAGTCCGGCAAGGTGTGGAGCAGTTGATGAGGAAGTACACAGTAAAAGCATGCGGGTATTGCTCTGAGGTTCACGTTGGTCCATGGGGGCACAATGTGAAGCTCTGTGGGGCTTTCAAGCACCAGTGGCGGGATGGAAAGCATGGATGGCAGGATGCGGTGGTCGACGAGATCGTCCCACCGAATTACGTGTGGCATGTCCGTGACCCCAATGGCCCTCCTCTCAGATCCTCTCTAAGGAGTTTCTACGGCAAAGCTCCAGCAGTTGTTGAGCTCTGTGTGCAGGCCGGGGCTGAAATACCTGAAGAGTACCGGCCGATGATGAGAACTGATGTCGTCATCCCAGACTCAGGAGAAGCTCGGATGGCTGCATGACAACAGTGCTCAACACTGCACCTCTTCAGTTGCCCTGAGTCCAGATTCCAACCAAAGGTGCTAAGGGAGCAGCAAGATGCATAGGCTGTATATATTATAATGGTATGACTGAACCATGATCAACCACAGTTGCAACTTGTCATGGCCTCAGATCATGGGCTGGAAGGCCTGGCCCGCCTATGAACAGTATCGCGTAGTGCTGTTCACGTAAACTGTACCGTAGGTACTGTAGCAGTTAGGTTAAAGAGTCAGTTTTGGATTAAATTATGTTTAGATTATTCTATTTTAGATTTAGCAGATTAGATCAATTAGAGGGCTGGTCCTTTATCTATATAAATAGGGCCCTAATAGGTGTTTAGGTCATTGAGAATTCAGTTTAGGCTTTGCCTCCTGTATCCCCTACTTTGTGGGTGCGTCCGGCCGTTACGGCTTCGCTGCGCCGACGAGGTCCAGGGCCCTCGACCAACTATTTCGTTTTCATATCAATAAAGAAGACTAGTTCGGTAGAATTCCCTTTACTCGTGACACAACTAGATTCATATGTGTGGTAACTGGTAAAATATTCACCAAAAGGTGATCCTCGAATATCCTGTCTTTGCATGCCTTTTCATAGATACTATTCAAATCACATTTCTTATGAGCCATTGGATCTATGCTTTGCAGGTTAAACGCATGAATACAGGATGCACGAGGGCAAGGCTGGAAGTGAGAAAAGATGGCCTCTGCAACATGTATGGTGTACATACCATGTTGTTTAATGGCTTCAGCTTCTTTATTCTTGCCTGTGCTAGACGGTGAGACACTTCCAATGGCTTGCATACATGGGTATACAGATAGCCTCCCCTTTGTCTGCTGGTACTACGCTTAATTGTCAGCTGATTCCTTAGATTAAACTAATCACGGCAATTTGTTCGGGTATTTGTGCGCAGGTTGTATTTTAGATGGCGTTTAGTTCCATGAACTAAAGTTTAGTCCGTGTCATATCGGATGTATGTTGGATATCAATTTGAAGGATTAAATGTGAATTAATTATAAAAATAATTGCGGAATCGTAGGATTATTTGTGAAATGAATTTATTAAGCCTAATTAATCCATGATTAGCAAATGTTTATTATAGCATCGTATTGTCAAATTATGACGTAATTAGACTCATTAGATTCGTCTCGTGAACAATCTACCAATTATAAATGGATTTTATAAATAGTCCATATTTAATATTCTGAAACAATATCCAAACATCTGATGTGATGGGACTAAATTTTTGGACTAAAGAATCGGACGGGTACTTAATCATGGACTATAAGTTTGCACTTTTGCCCATCCCCAGATCACTCCAGAGTATGGCTACAGCCTGCATGTATCAGATCATCAGTAGATTATTCAGTAGAATGTGCTGCTATGTACTATATATACCATGTAACATTAAGTCATGAACTACTTGCACTATATTACTCAGTAGTAGTGTTTATGAAATTTTGTGCTACATGTGAGAAGCCATGGAAAAGATCTGCCCCTGAATAACATTTGTTTTTCAATATATTGAGGCCCTGCCTGTTTGGATTATCTGCTATAGTTTAAACAAAAATTGAATTTTAGAATGTAATTCTCCATATTATGTCAGAATTTTTTTCATTGTTTTTTGGCACGTTTTTCTTTTGGACGATTACGAATACAAACATACAAAGTTTAATCCAAAATTTATTTTTTTATTGTGGAGAAAAAACGCCTTATTTTTCTGCACCAGATTTCCATGCAGATTCTCAGCAATGCTTCCATGTTCTTCGGAGAAGTAAACCAGTTTGCCAACTGAGTTACCTGGAACTTGAAAAGCTAGAAGAAATACAGCTAGGAAATCAATCAGAATCAATGCAACCAAGCCTGACGCATGCATGGCCAGGTATCTAAAATTTCCGAGTTGCAAAAGCTGCATACTACTATACGTAGCCGGCCGTGTATAAATACCGGATAGCTCATAGCAGCCAATCTGCCTCGGCATTCAGCTCAAAATCGAGCCATGCATCTCTCCTGATGAGCTCCTGCGCCGTAGTCATCATCGCCATGGCTAAGGAAGAAGAGCTCAAGGTAACATCATAACGCTAGCTACCATGATCTAGCTAGCTAGCGCAGTGTGCATGCTTCCATAGTTCCATTGATCCATGCATGTTGCTAACTGCAAACACCTTGCATTTTGTCACGCGCAGAGAGTTGATCTGAAGGTGAACGTGAGCTGCTGCGAGGGATGCATGATGAAAGCGATAAGCGTGAAAGGTGTTGCTGTGCAATTTGTTTCGTCGAATGTGCCGGGCTGATCGAGTTGTGTCGGCGTGCAATGGATCAATGGATGTGCTGAGGACGGAGATCCACCCGTCGCTCGACAAGGTGACCGTCGTCGGTGACGTGGACAGCAGGGTCCTCGTAAAGAAGCTGGCAAAGGTCGGCAAGGTCGCCGAGCGAGATGGTGCCGCCGCCGTCGGCGCCTTCGGAAGAAGAAGGCAAGACAAGCGACGGAAGCGGCAGCGGCGGTGGCGGAGTACCAGACTACCAGTACCACCACCAGTCCACCACTACCACCGCCCGGAGCCCGCCACGGTGGCGCCGCACTACGCCGCCAACGCAACGCCGTACTACGCCGGAGGTTACTACGCGATGCCCCCGCCGATGCCGATGCTCCGGCTTCCTCCCCAGCTCCGGCCGCAGCTGTCCCGCTTTCGATGAGGACTTGTTCGACGACGACGACGACGACGACACGGTGGGTGTGGGCTGCCACGTGATGTGAAGCGCGGCACGGGCTTCCATGGACGACACGGGCAGCTGCTACCTCCTCCCGCCATCAAGAACCAATTTTTCCTTCATCTCTCCCATTAATTATCGACCAAGGAAATCACATCGCAATGCATTTGCCGCGCGCATCAGCTAGCGTTTAATTAACCAAACAAACCAGCCACTGGTTTTCTTTCTTTCGAAAGTAACCAGCCATTTGATTTGAAATTTGATATCCGTTCATAAAAGTTGTCAAGCTGCCTCCTCTCTGCGCGGAAAAAAAAACGAAATTTGAAGAGATCGCCTAAGGAGCTTCGTCAACTACCCTATTAGATCTATCTTTTGAGATGAACATAGTTCTTCTCTTGTAAAGGTACGTCGAATGTGTCTAACACTCAAACATGAATGAGGGTAGTGAGCTAAAAAGCTTGAAATACTAACACCAGTTACTTATGCACGATTATACCCCTGCCAGGCTCCGTCTGACTGGTGCGATCGAGAACAGTAAGAACGAGAGAATACATGATGTCCAGCTAAGGCTTTATTTATTGAGTTAATTATTTATGCGTCAGCTTTGTTATTACACTTTATTTATTTATCAATATATTATTATTATCTAGTTACTAACTGATGTTCTATTTTGCACGTCCTAGACGCATATGGACCGACTTACAAGATCCACCTGTGCCGATTTTTCCACGTCGCCATTCTTACCCCTGCTGATTTTTACAAACCAATTTCTACTATTATCTATTCAATTTAACACTAATCGGGTGGGGATTATCATTAATCGTCAGCCCCGAAAGTCGTGGAAGGTGCCAGATTTCAATTCGGATTTGATAGATTGGACTGCACATATACGGGCTTAGGGTTCAGGTACACTCAACTCAACACTCTGCTCTGCTTTGCTGAATTCTCCGTACGTCTCGGACTCCATTCCATCCATCCAAGCTACTGAAAAGCTGAAACTGGGAGAGCTTCCCGATGCTAATCTACTTCAACTTTGCTCGAATGCTCGATTGATTGACCGGTTGGAGCTGACAGAGGGAGTGAGTGAGTGACAGGTTCAGGTAATTTACGGAGCACACGAACGTGCAAGAACCGACTGCACCGAATCTGATCGAAAGTTGTTGGAAGTGTTCAAACAATTCTGAAGTGTTTGAGGCTAAGGGTTTAACTTATGATCAGATCAAACCACCACCATCAAACGCATATGCATATAGCAACAAGAACATAGACATATGGGACTGGGAGTCTGGGAGGGAGGAGGTGGTGTTGGGATATCCGATCAGTCTACGCAAAGGATATCTGAAGTGGTGAATTAAACAGTAGGTAAGTGTGGCATTCTGGATGATAATAACTTTTATATTGGTTCAGACCTTCTAATGATAACAACTTTTATGTTCAATGTGTTGTGGATTATATCAGTGCCCAAACTTACAAAGCAATGCACTCGAGTCGAGAGCTATGAGCTTACACGATGAAAGCATAAAAGCATGTCTCTGAAGTGACTTTGCCCCATTTATATAAGCAAGGCACGAGCTTAATAACTCGAACTTTATCCTCAATCAGTTTTTCTGATATCCAAGATTACGTACCGATCCCAGTTCTTATTAATATAATTATATTTTTTCATACTAGATATAGGGCTAGGTATTTTTTATCAGAATCGAACCTCTCTTTTACGAGTCATATCGGGCTCCAACATCAAGCTATTATTGTTGGGCTACGTTTTTCATACATTATAGACTAACAAGTAACAACACACACCCAACGGCTGGATGTGCATCGCCGGCTGAATCCAACGGCTGCCGATCTCCCATGGGCCAGGGGTATGTAACCGTGCTGGGCAAGCCAACTAGCCAAGCTTGCTATGGAAGGAAGAACTTTCCAGAACGCGTGGCAGGTGCAAAAAGTACTTCCTTCCAGGTGGGCCCCGCCAAGGCCTCACCACGACTTGGAAAAGGGGTCAAGTCGCAATTGAGCTCCTCCTCTTGCTTTTTCCACGTGGGGCCTGGTCTGCTTAGACGGAGGGGAAAATGAAAAAAAAGTAAATTATTAAATAATAAAAAATATATTGATTATTTTTTTTTGAAATAGGACCATACAGACCGATCTGATTTGAAAGTCATGGTGTGACAAGAATATGAACGAGAATTTACCAAAAGGTCATCCATGCTGTATGCTGGTTGTACTCTTGCTTGAGCACGCTTAACATTGAAATTCTAATGAGATTTGGTGCTAGCTAACTCACATCTCTTTCACGATATTGATTATTATTAATCTTGCTGTAATTAATACTGCCGATAAATAAGGAAATATACTAGCTGTCGAGAATATAAAACCTGAATACTGAATATTGCTAAGATATATTTATTTACCAAATCTATAGCATCCTTATGTAATTTATCTATCCTCCCCTCTAAATAATTTCAAAAAGACAGCAGATTATATTTGTCTTCTAAATTCTCATATAGAAACTCATCCGATTACTCGGTTGATATCTAAGAATCAAACTGAATCAAACTGTACATAACATTATCCTTACAATGAAAGGTGATTTAGAGAACAGCTCAGAATAGAGAATTTATAAAAAAAAATTGCATGATAATTTTCATCCAAAAAGCTAAATTTTATTTTAGATTATCTGAAACCAAACACAGTAGCTTACTAGCTTTGCTTAGCTGTGAAGGAGCAGGGACAAATCAGTCAATTGATGCAAAGTGCAGCAGCGACTGGCAGATGGACAGCAGCGACTTGCGTGTTAAGGAAGGGGAGGTCCCCAAAAGGATTCCATTTCTATCTGGTTTTACGTTTGCAAATCATAGAATTATGTTATTAATTAATTAATTTATTTATTTTATCACTAATTTATTAATTTTATTCTAAAAATAAAACCTGCATGTGTTCTTACCTGAGGAAGTATTTAATTAATTACTTATTTTCTAGCAACTTAAATTTATCAAAAAAGACAAACCATAAAATTCTACTCTTTTAGTATCCCCTATCTGTTATTACCTGTTACTTTAAATTACTACTTTTTCTAGATAAATACTTTAATATTTTCTACTTTTACTACTAATTTACTAAATTTATTTTAAAAACAAAGTATCTACGAAACGAGAAAGAAATATTCGCAAACAAAGGCAATAGTTAATCACAGTACTACTTTTTACTCATTCGTTCGATTCAAAACTTTTTTAAACATTATTTATTTTATTATAATTTGTTTTATTATCGGATGCACTTATATTTTTTTTCATATTTCCACGAGATTTTTAAATAAAAATAAATAATCAAATGTTTTTATAAAAGTCAATAGCGTAATTTTAAAAAATGGGTTATTTTCCCTAAATTTTCCAAATTTTTCTAATTTCGCAGGATCTTACGACAAAAATGCCACGACCCCACCTTGGCATGGCCCACGTCTGCACCGCCCCCGCAACTTCCTTGCACGCTCCTGCAGTTGACTTTTGTTGACTCGTTATGTTTATCATTTTACCCCTGCAATTGCTACAAGGCTTCCGAATCGGCAGGGGCAAATACGTACTTTCATCACCCAGTTCTCGCGCTCAGGCAATTCTTTGGTACTCCGTACTGTCCTCCTATAAACTGACGCCGACCCCCTCGCAGGATCCATCATTCGCGAAATCCGAGAAAAATATTTGCTCGGAAATCGAAACGCCTTCTGTTGTGATCGGCCGGTCGCGTCGTGGTTCGAGTTCACGGCGGGGGCGGAGATGGAGTACCCGCACGGTGGCGGTAGACGCGGGAGAGGTGGTGGCGGCGGGCGTCAGGGCGGAGGAGGAGGAGGAGGAGGAGGAGGAGGAGGAGGGTATGGGGGTCGCGGGGACAGAGGAGACTTTGGGCCTCGTGGACGTGAAGGATGGGAGGGCGGCGGCGGTGGCGGTGGCTACGAGCGTCAGGGAGGGGGCAGGGGCGGAGGATATGGAGGAGGAGGAGGGTATAGGGGTCATGGGGAGAGAGGAGACTTCGGGGCTCGTGGACATGGAGGATGGGAGGGCGGGCAAGGCCGCGGAGGAGGCGGTGGCGGGCGTGGCGGGCGTGGGCCAGATGGGGGTGGTGGACGAGGGTACGAGTCCGGCGGTTGGAGTGGAGGAAACGTGCGGGCACCGCAGCAGGGGAGAGGGCGTGGAGGGGGCCGCGGGGAGTACCCCCCCGCGTGGACGCCGGCGTCGACATCGACGCCTGCGCCAGCACCTGCACCAGCAGCGATGAGGATCCAGGTCGAGAGATCGACGGCCGCGAGCTCGTCGGGGTCCGTTGGTAAGCCCCCTCTCCTCTCCTGATTTACTTTGTGCTTCGTACGGTTTGGCATTTTTTACTCTGTTCCATTAGCATTAGCAATATTCGAAAGTGATTGATTTATGTCATTCGGGATTTGATTTCGAGATACTCATATAGTATTACTCTGCACACAGTTTGATTTCGCCTACTTTTGCGAGTGATTGGGCTGTGTTTTCCGCTGTCACTGTGTTGATTGTAGAGTAGAAACAAAAGGGATGTTAATTTTGCCCTAGGGTGATGCGCGTCTAAATGTCTGATCGTATTTTTTTCTTATAAGTTGTTCCAAGCGGGGCCTTTTGAAATCGTCACAGTTAAAAAAAAATCTCAACTGATTGTACATCATTGTCTCAGTTATAATCTACTTTAGGGGTTGTTTAAACCGATTTACATGCATGTGGTAAATACTCGGTTTCATAAATCAGAGGTTAAGTAGAACAATCCCAATACTGTGGGGTGAAATAGAAATTTTCCTAGTAGAAAAGCAAAATCTCTAGGGGGAACTAGAGCATGATGATCCTTTTGTTCTAACTGCACGCTACAAAAGCCACCTGCACCCCTAGTTGCTGTTTGTGTTTATGTTAACTTGACATTTTGTCCTTTTCGTTTAGAGCGCATTGTCTCTGGCGAGGTTGTCAGAGTAGAACCACCTGCACCCCCAGTTGCTGTGCTTCCTGGTGGCACACGTGTGCCAATGCGAAGGCCTGACGGTGGAGGTTCGGTAACTAAAGCCACGGTCAAGTTGTTGGTGAACTACTTTATAGTCAAATACCGAGATGCATCCACAATTTTTCACTATGACATAGACATCAAGCTTGATAAAGATTCCCCCAAAGCTTCCGGCAAGGAGCTCTCCAAGGGAGATTTTCTTGCAGTCAAGGAAGAACTCTTCAGGGACGTGAGCTTTCGGCGGCTTTCGTCAGCTGTTGCTTATGATGGCAAGAGAAACCTTTTCACTTGTGCTGTACTACCAGATGGTTTATTCCGTGTGAAAGTCCGTTCAAGGACCTACATTGTGTCAGTGGAGTTCAAGAAGCAGCTGCCTTTAAGTCAACTCTCGGAGCTGCCTTTGCCTAGAGAGGTCTTGCAGGGCCTTGATGTCGTTGTGCGTGAGGCCTCTAGCTGGCGCAAGATTATCATTGGTCAGGGATTTTACTCGCAAGACCGCAGCGTGAATATCGGCCGTGATGTTATTGCTCTCAAAGGAAGCCACCAGTCCCTTAAATGCACTCAGAAAGGGCTGATCCTGTGTGTGGACTATTCGGTTATGCCATTTCGCAGAGCTGGACCTGTGTTGGACATTGTTCTGAAGTTTGTGAGACAACTCAACTACAGGACAGCTCTAGACAGGCACCAGTTGGAAGATTTGAAGAATGAGCTCAGAGGTCAGCGTGTGACTGTAAGTCATCGGAGGACTAATCAGAAGTACACAATTAAAGGCTTGACAGACAAACCTGCCTGCCAGATTACCTTTGTAGATTCTGAATCAGGACAGACGAAGAGGCTTCTTGACTATTATTCGCAGCAGTATGACAGGGTGATTGAGTACCAGATGCTTCCATGCTTGGATTTGAGCAAGTCCAAGGATAAGCAAAACTATGTGCCGATTGAACTTTGCGTTCTTCTTGAAGGGCAGAGGTATCCAAAGGCAAGCTTAGATAATAAATCTGATAAAGCGCTGAAAGATATGGCTTTAATCCCCGCAGCTAGGCGCAAGCAGGAGATTCTAGAGTTGGTGAATGCTAGCGATGGACCTTGCAGGTAACTGTTTCGAGTTTCTAGAGTTGTTTAATTAGTAATACAGCAGTAGATGCAATGAAAAAAGAGAACTTTTATGCATAAATACATAATACTCTACCACAAAACTTGTACTAATATATCTGCGAAAGAAACAAGAGACTGACTACCTCATTAGTGTATTGGTCAACTCATGGTTCTCCTTATCCCATTTGTCGTCCTGATATTTAACTGTTATAGGTCATTTCTTCTTTAGCGAAAGGTACTAATTACTATTTTAATTCCAGGGGAGAAATAGCTGAGCAATTTGGGATTTCTTTGGACGTACAAATGATGGAAGTCACTGGTAGGATCCTTCCTCCCCCCAACCTAAAACTTGGCCCCTCCAGTGGCCAGCCCTACAGCAAATTCAGTATTGAGCAGCCTGACTGCCAGTGGAACCTTATGACGAAAAGATTAGCAGAAGGCGGTGTTCTTCAGTGCTGGGGCATCGTCGACTTCAGTGCAAATTCCGGGGAGTACGCCCTAAGTGGAAATAAGTTTATCGAGAAGATTGTCAGGAAATGCTACGACGTTGGCGTACAGATGCACCGGGAGCCATGCATTGTGCATCTGTCAAACATGGCAGTGCTGTCCAATCCACACGGACTCTACGAGGCGCTTCACAGAGCGAAGCAGGACGCGGTGGAGAAGAAGCAGAAGCTGCAGCTGCTCTTCTGCCCGATGTCTGAGCAGCATCCTGGGTACAAGATGCTGAAGCTTATCTGCGAGACGCAGCTGGGGATCCAGACCCAGTGCTTTCTGAGCTCTGTCGCCAACAAACCCCGGGGGCAGGACCAGTACATGTCCAACCTTGCTCTCAAGATCAACGGCAAGATCGGGGGCAGCAACATCCAGCTGCTCACCGAGTCACTGCCACGAGTCTCCGGCGCGCCTTACATGTTCATCGGCGCGGACGTGAACCACCCGTCGCCTGGGAATGTGGAGAGCCCGTCGATAGCTGCCGTGGTGGCCTCCGTCGATCAAGGCGCCAGCAAGTACGTGGCAAGAATCCGCGCTCAGCCGCACCGCTGCGAGGTGATCCAGCACCTCGGTGACATGTGCCAAGAGCTCATCGGCGTGTTCCAGAAGCGGAACGGCAGGAAGCCTGAGAGGATCGTCTACTTCCGCGACGGCGTGAGCGACGGGCAGTTCGACATGGTCCTGAACGAGGAGGTGGCGGACATGGAGAAGGCGATCGAGACGAAGGACTACTCGCCAACGATCACCGTGATCGTTGCCAAGAAGCGACACCACACGCGGCTATTCCCCAAGGACGCCAGCCAGCAGCAGAACAACAAGGGCAACGTGCTGCCCGGCACGGTGGTGGACACCGGCGTGGTCGACCCGGCGGCGTACGACTTCTACCTCTGCAGCCACAGCGGCCTGATCGGGACGAGCCGCCCCACGCACTACTACAGCCTGATGGACGAGCACGGGTTCGCGTCGGACGAGCTGCAGAAGCTGGTGTACCACCTCTGCTTCGTCTTCGCCCGCTGCACCAAGCCGGTGTCGCTGGCGACGCCCGTCTACTACGCCGACCTCGCCGCCTACCGCGGCAGGCTCTACTACGAGGGCATGATGATGATGGCGTCCTCGTCCCCCGCGGCAGCTTCCGACTTGAGTAACTTCCCGATGCCGCACGAGGATCTGAAGGACAGCATGTTCTTCATCTGACACCCGGTGTTCGTCATTAAGGCAATTAAGGATGTTCGTCATCTGACATCCTTTTGGAAAACTGAATCCTATATGCTCAGAGAAACAAGCGATGAATACATAATATGTTTGCATATCGAAGGTTTTTTTCCCTCCCGGTATTCTGCAAATAGTGAAAATAATTGTGTTAATAGTGAAAATAATTGAACATCTTGGTGAATGATGAAATACCAATTATTTTAAATTTTTCTTGACAATTTATGGGTAATTTAGAGTAACTTCAAAGAGTATCAGGGTGGTGGTGGTGGTCCAGATAATTGTGTATTTTATTAGATTATGATTATCCCCTGAACTGTAAATAATTTTTCCATTTAGCAAACAATCCACAGTTGATTTAATCATAATCCTGATTTAAACTGCACAAGGTTGACCTATGTCAATTTTTTGGAGGCATTCTCCTACTCTTGAGGTGTCCCAGGCCAACATAATGTTGGCAGTTGACTGACATAAAATGACATCGAGGAAAATTCATACACTTGGAACAAGAATGGGCACTGAGATGGGCACTGCACTAGAGTGTTAATTAAATTATAAGGATTTTTTTTACATCAGTGACCTACTGGTAGTCCTTACCCCTCTGCAGTGAACATGTTCAGTTCATACTTGAGGATTTACTAGCAAAGGTTTCAAATCCTGAAACCTGCATGACAGTACGAACAATTGTGAACAAACAAGTGAATTGCGACACAAACTCCAATGATAACTTTTGAATTTTCGAAAATTACCTGAACTTCTCTTTACAGGATGAGGCCAGTGAATTGTAATGTCAATGATGCTCCATTGAGTCCCAGCTAAACATGAGCCGGTTGGGTATGAGCTTGTTCATCACAATAGTTCAAGATGCAAGCAAGTGAAATTGCAGACTTGCAGTTAGTTTTGATGCTGTCAAACCATTATCCACAGACCATATTTTTACTTGTAATCCTGTTCACTTCACGGATCGCACACCGATGGTTCTGACTTTGAATTTGTATTGAGGAAGCTCTTCTTCTTCCTCATCTTCTTCACTCGAGTCATCCTCAACTTTGTCCCATTTTGAATAATCAAGTCCTGAATGTCCCTTTGGTTTTGGGATGGTCTGCCAACCTTGGTGTTTTGATGGCAGGCTAGGAGGCATCTCAACCTTTGGAGGTTCAGTTGCAGGTTTCTTTTCAAGAATCAGTTCAGTTGCAAGTTTCTTTTTGAGAATCAATTCAGTTGGGGGATTATTTTCAATAATCAGTTCAGTTCCAGGTTTATTTTCTAGAATTAGTTCGGAAGCAGGTTGATCAGACTTAGCAATGGGAATCTTGATCTTTTTATTTCCCTCTGGAGGCAACTTTTCATCTTCATCAAACAAGGACTCCTCTTCAGACTCTGGGATGGGAGCTAGTGCCTATAGGGGTTGAAATAACAAAGGAAACAGGTTAACCGGCAATACAAAAATGGACAGAAAGTAAACAGGCTCCTGAATAGCAATAATTATTTGAGTCATTCAGAAAGCATGTATAGAAAAAAATGAGAAGTTATGTGCCAATGGAAACTAGAAATGTTAAACACGTTTGTACAAAACATCGGCAATGCTAATGTACCACATGTTGCTATACATTTGGGTCACTTAAGGTTAAGGATACTTGTTTTGTTATATGTTATGAATTGCAATTGGAATAATGCTGACGCAAGAAGCTAAAGCAAAGTGAATTAATTAGCATAAAAAAGTTAACGAAGAGCTTACTAGCTGTGTCTTCAGTCGCGCGTGAAGGTTCCGATATACCTCAGATGACGGATTTATCTCAATCAGCCTGTTCACATCAAATAGAGCCGACAGGTAATCCTTCACAGAGACAAGAGTCTGTGCACGTAACATGAGAGCTCCAACATGCTCCCTATCCAACTCAAGGACAGATGTGCACTCTTCTGCCGCCTTCGCATTGTCACAAAACAAGAAACACAGTTTTTAGTAACAACAATGATGATAATATATGAAAAACAACAATAGATGGTGTCAGATGGCAACCTATTACAGAGAAACACCCACAGCTCACTGTAGCATCCATCAGTGATCAGACCATCACCAATTCCACAAGTATTACAGAATGTGAAATAAACCATAAATTGGTCTTATACTCTTATCAGCTAATGCTTGTTTGATGGTTTATCAAGGGGGGTATGATTTTGCTCATGCACAGCTCATTACAACATAGGTTTCAATCATCCCATGGAGTTCGAGTTTCCTTCCTATGCTGCAATTAAGCCCAAATCTATCGAAATCGGAGTATGACGAGGACGCAGTAATCCATAACAGAAAAAAAAAAGAGAAAAGGGGAGAGTGACCTTGTGGAAGTCGTGGAGCTTGAGGTAGCACGCGGCGCGGTTGCTGTGCAGCGCGATGCGCTGCGCGGGGGCCCTCGCCGCCGCCAGCGCCGCCGAGTAGAGCTCCAGCGCCTCCCGGGGGCGGCCGCCCCGGTAGAGCTCGTGCGCCTGCTCCACCGCCGCCGCCACCATCGCCGGCTGTTCCGATTTGGGGGAGGAGGAGGGTACAAATCGCGGATTTTTGGGGGAGATTAGGAGGAGGAACGAAAGATTATTACGAGCGGAGTGGAGATTTCGGATTTGAATGTGGAATTGTGGATGGATAGTCGCGGGCTGCCCGCGACCAACGTGCAAAATTACGGATTTGACCCTCCCCTAAACGACGATCCCTCTAGGCGGCACCACGTGAAAAACAAAAACAATTTTTTTTGAGAACAGACACATCCCAAGGATGCATCCTGCTTTATTGGAAAGCAAACTTCCAGTTCACACAACCAAAACATTGAACATGAAGAAAACAGCTCCCCAAATCCCCCCTGAGGCTAAAAAACCCCTAGAACTCAGATCTTGCCCAAACAAAAAAACCCCACAACAACCGCGTGAATCCAACAACACCCAGAATATCCACTTACAAAACCAGGATGACATCAACATCAACTGAAACCACTCGACAACTATGAAAATCAAACAGTCCGGCCCAAACGACCGAAGCAGACCATCACAGGGGCTTCCGCCGCTTCATGTGTTTGCCAGTCGATCGATTTGAGCACGGAGCAATTTTAAGTCCTCCATCACGGCCTCCCTGTGACTCCCCTTCACCAGATTCCCCCACTGCGCCACAAAATTTGTTAGTCTATAAAGTACCACCTGCACATTACTAGGAACTTTGCTGTTAAACACAAAATCATTACGAATAATCCATATCGTCCACACCCCGGCCGCCACCATTCCCAGAAACCTCAACTTTTTATTTGCGCCCCGAAAAATGTTCTGAACTTCCTCAATATGTCGAAAATCAGAAATATTCCTCTGCCAACCCAAGGCGTCCCGAACAAAACACCACATAAACGAGATAAAGAACAATGAAACATCAGATGATTCACCGACTCCATATTGCCGCACCACTTGCAATGCGGGTCCCCCCTCCACCCCCGTTTTTCCAATTGTTCCCCAGCTTGTATTTTGCCATGCATCACTAACCACAAGAAAATTTTTACCTTGAGAGGAGCAGCCACTCTCCAAATCAGCTTACACCCATCATCCACAATCCCCCCAAAAACTAACCACTGATAGAGGGATCTGGAAGAAAACCCCCTTTTATCCAACATCCACCCAACTTTGTCCCCACCTACACCATTAGTCACTTCCAAGCACTTCTCAACCAGACTATCCCACTGCCTAACCTCACTACTATTCAAGGAACGCTTGAACAAACAAAACCACCCCTCTTGTTGAACCTCAAAAACCGAAACCCCCTGAGAGCTGCAAATATTATACAAACCAAAAAAATTGATTTTCAGAGGCAAATCCTCCAGCCAAGCATCCTCCCAAAATCTGATTTTATCACCTTTTCCTAACTCAAACTTACAATGACCAAGCACCAGGGACTTGATAGACTGAATGTTATTCCAAAAACACGAACCCTTAATGTGATTACCACCTAAGACACTATCCTCTAGTTTATATTTTTTCCTCATGAGATCATAACAAAGCCCACCCTTATCACTCTGAATGTTAAACACCCATTTCCCCAAAAGAGCCCGGTTCATGGCCCTAGTATCTAAAAAACCCATCCCCCCATTCTTTTAGGCCTACACAGCTTCTTCCAATTCACCATATGGAATTTTTATTCTGCTGCGTCCCACCCCAAAAAAACCTACTTCTAATACTATCAAGATGAGCATGCACAAAATCAGGCAACTTGAAAATGCTCATGCAATACAAAGGAATACTCGTCAAGCAAGAATTAATCAACACCATTCTTCCTCCAAACGATAGATGCCCACATTTCCACGACGCCAGCTTTTTTTCAACCTTATTAACTACACTACAAAAGTCTGCAACACCAGGTTTAGAATGATGAACAGGCACGCCCAAATAAGTCATAGGTAAAGACCCAAGTTTGCAATTAAACCAATCAGCCACATCCTGAGCCTCCCCATCTGAGATCCCCATCGTAAATATTTCACTTTTATGATAATTCACTTTCATACCAGAAAGAACTTCAAAACAATAGAGAAGAAATTTAATCGCAATAAAAGATTGCACATCCCACTCGCACAGCAGCACTGTGTCGTCCGCATATTGCAAATGAGTCACACCCCCTGGAATCAAATGCGAAACTAACCCCTTAATATGTCCCCTACTCTTGGCTTTAGATAAAATTTCCGAAAGGGCATCCACTACCAAATTAAAAAGAATTGGAGACAAAGGATCACCTTGTCTCACGCCTTTATAAGTTCTGAAAAAATCCCCAACCGAACCATTAATATTAATAGCCACCTTACCCCCCCATAACCACCCTACTAATCCATTCCACCCACTTACCATGAAAACCTTTCCTGTGTAAACTTCCAAAAGGAACCCCCACTGAACCCTATCATAGGCTTTCTCAAAGTCTAATTTCAGAATAACCCCCTTCTGCCTCCTGATTTTCACTTCATGTAAAATCTCATGTAAACTCACAACCCCCTCCAAAATATTTCTACCAGGGATAAACGCAGTTTGACTGACATCAATATATTTGTCTACCACAGAACTCAGTCTAACAGATAGCACCCTGGTAATAATTTTGAAAACCACATTCAGCAGACAAATAGGCCTAAAATTAGAAATATTGCAAGCATCTTGAACTTTAGGAAGAAGAACAATCTCTCCAAAATTCAATCTCCCAATATCCAACTCACCCTTATATAACTCATCCAACATCTCCTTAAATTGATATTTAAAAATGTGCCAAAAGGCTTTGAAAAAATTAGGAGAAAAACCATCAGGCCCAGGCGCCGTATTTAACCTCATACCCCTAAAAGCAGTATCTAGCTCAGCAAGAGTAAAAGGACTAATAAGATAATCATTGTCGTGAGCAGAAACCTTCCGACCAAAATCCCACATATCAGTAGCCAGATGAAACCTCCCCAATCCTCATAACCAAAGAGTTTTTTATAAAAATCATAAATATGAGTCTTCAGGTCATTAAACTCATTAATCACCACCCCATCTTCTTCTAAAAACAAAATACCAGCCTTTTTCTTTCTACTAGAAGCAACTCTATGAAAGAAACTAGTATTAGCATCCCCCTCTAAGAGCCATTTTTGACCACTTCTTTTGCACCAAAACTCAGCTTCTCTTTGAAAAATGTCAACTAACCTCCTCTCCAGAACCCCTCTTTCCTCCCACTCAGCATCATAGACAATCCCCCCATCTGCTTTATCATCAATATATTTTATCTTTTGCATCAACTCCTCTTTCTGCATCGATTGCTCCCTCTTCAAATTGCCCCCCAACCCCTCAACAACTTCCTCAACTGATTCCCCTGTATTTTCCAAAAATCAAGGATCTTCTCATTCCTTCTAATAGGCCATTTGGAAATCAACCACTCAGAGAAACCTTCCACACCCAACCAAGTGTTATCAAACTTGAAAGATGATTTTTTAAAGATGTTCTTCTTATCCATATCCACCATCAAAGGACAATGATCAGAACCTATACTAGACAAAACAGACACCAAAGCCATAGGAAAAATGTTCATCCAAGAATCAGAAACCAGCACCCTATCCAAAACCTCTCTAGTTGGATTAATTTGATTATTAGACCACGTGTACTTCCTACCAACTCTAGGGAGATCAACCAACCTATTGTCATTGATAAAATCATTAAAAGCCAACACCCACTTCCAATTGATATTCCCCTTAGACTTTTCAGCAGCAGATCTAATAAGATTAAAATCACCCCCTAGGACCACAGGAACCCCATTACTAGCCACCTTGACCCCCAGATCCGCCAAGAATCTGCTTTTGAGATCTTGAATCACAGGACCATAAACATTAACTAACTCCCACACTTGCCCACCCAGCTTCATCTTCAAAACCAAACTAATATAAAACTCCCCCTGGTCCACATACAGAACATCCATCAGATCCAAATTCACCCCCATCAGTAAACCCCCAGAATGACCCACAGCAGGCTTAGTGAGCCAAAAAAATTTCTCTTAGCACAAAAACCATCTAGCTCTCTAGAAGTAAAGCACTCCCTCAAAGTCTCTTGAAGACACACAAAATCAAAACTATTTTGATAAACTAAATCCCCCAACTGCTTCCTTCTCCCAACATTTCCTAACCCTCTAACATTCCAAAACAGAATTTTCATGACAACAAACTGGAATATCACCCTCATCCACATTCAAAACCACATCCTATCCTTCTCATCCAGAATTCCTCCCACAAAGTTATCCCTACTATCAACTATCTCACTCCCTTTTCATTTTTATTTTTTTGAGCCAGGCACAATTGAGCCTGAGCAAGCTCTCTAGCTCTGATCAAAGAAATATTGGCCTCAATTTCACACTCAGACTCCCCCAACACCACCCCAACATCATTAGCAATATTTTTCAAATAGTCATTAGAAGCTAAATTCAGAATAGTAAAGCGAGACACACCTGAGATATCATTTTTCAGATCAGCCCTCTTTGAGCTTTAAGAGTAATAGGAACGCCATCTCTCTTGATTCTAGTACTTTGGCGAACTGCCACTGTGGGTACTCGTTTCTTCCCCCCCTTTGCCCCTTTCTTTTTCTTTGTAATCCACTCAACCTCTTGACCCATTGACTTATCTCCATCAACAGAACTATCTCCTGCCAACATCACATCCCTCTCTATCATTTCCATATCCTCCCTTATCCCTTCATCGAACAACACCACCGCTTTTCCCTTATCAATCTGACTCAGATAAGAGCCCCTAACCAACCTTGATTCCACCTGTTGCTCAGCCAACCCCCCACTTTCTTTATGTTGTTCACCTTGAGATTCACCCCCTCCTTTTCCTTCAGATGGATTAAAATAACAGACAGGAATTTTAGATAGAGCATCATCCTCAGACATTCCATCAGTTTCAATATCAGACCCCAATTCATCTTGAGGATTGTTTCCAGACTTATGCCCATCATCCTTTCCACCCTGACTAGATTGAGATGAATTCTCTTTAGCTGTAGCAATTGGATCCTCCCCCACACCCTGGTTTACCCCTTTTTGACCCCCAACCAAAACCTTATCATTATGATTCCAAGGGTCATCTTGCCTCACATCATCTAGTTCAGGAACCCAACGAACTTTGTATCCCTTGAGATTAAAGAAAACCTCAGACACCCCCCCAATCTGCCAAGGGTCTTTACAGGCCACTTTAACTCTAGCAGGACCCCCTTTTTTTAAGCTAGTACCATCAACCTCCAACGGTTTACCAATCAATCTAGCAATGCATTTAATATATTTCACACTTTTAGCCATCAGAGGTATCCCAAAAACTTTAACCCACACACACTATAAAACAGCAAAGGCTTCCTGAGCCCTTTCAGAATCCCTAATATTGGCCTTAACCTTGAATCTTTGAAAATCAAAAGATTTCAACCTAGATAACTCTTTCCTATTTTCTTTGGTAGGAAAATCCACTAGAAACTGATTGGTTGCCACCCTCTCCACATTCCACTCCCAATCCTTCTCAAAAATAGAACTCAGTTCAATAGCAATCATAGACTCAGAGCACACCCCCTCCTCCACATTTAAAACCCCTGTAAACTTCTCTAGCTCCACAACCTCCCCTGATTCCACCACATCAACAAAATGGAAAGCATGTTTAGGCAATCCATACCCACACAGCTCTAAATTTGGAACAATTTTCCCAGCATTCTCACCCTCCATCTGAGGACAAATTGTAGAAATGTGTCCAGATTTTTTGCAAACAAAACACAGTGTGGGGTTTGTGCAATTTGCCTGATGATGACCAAACAGCCCACAGTTGAAGCAAGTAATGTCATCAGACTTCATCTCCCTGTTGTTCCTAAAATCTCTTCTGAACTGTGACGGACCTTGGCCCCCGTCTCTATGCCACACAAAGTTTCTATCCCCTCTTCTCCCCCCATCTCCAGGCCACTGTTCCCAACCCTTCTTCCCCCACCTGCAGCACCTCCATCCTTTCCCTTCCCAGCATCCCGATCTCCCAAATCCCCCTCCACATCCACCATCCTCCTTTTCCCCCCCAATCTATCAACCCCAAACTTCGAATCCATATGAGAAGCAGAGACAACTTCCGAGAACAATCGGGAATCGACAAACCTCGGATGTGAACGACGGATGCGTCTCGCTGCAGCCCCAAACCGACGGATCTCCTCCCTAGTTGCCGGAAACCCTAGCTCCAGGACACGCTCGGTTATCGCCACCCTCCGAGGAACCCACAGCCAGTTTTGTACCGCCGGCCTCCACGATTCACAACATATATCCTCTAGACAGAAGTCCCCCGATCTGGATCGAACCGGACCAGCCGCTCCGCAAGCAGGCCAAAACCCCTGCTCTTCGCCGGCTGATTCCTGCTCCAAACTGTCGCCCACACAGCCCCCGCGTTCCCCTGCAAAGCCCACGCCAAACCACGGAGGAACCAGCCCACGAGAATCCATGGGCCGCATCTCCCCTTCGGATCCACCTGAATCGCCCGCATCGCCCATTTCCCGTCGCTCTCAACGACAGGAATCAAACAAAAACAATTTTGCATAAGTTGTTTTTGTATTTTTATTCATTATCAAATATAATTCATTTTAAAACTTCCAAACTTTTTTTATCTTTTTTACATGTTTTTTTGTCAAATAAATATTGGTATTCTAACAAATAAATAATTTATATATTTTTAAAATATAATAAATAAGAGCAACAAAGGTATTTGAATATATTTCTTAATCCTCGTGTATAAGTCTAAGGCCACTTTCACTTTCTAGACGGCTTTATCCTATGTATAAACCAGCTTAAACTTAACATCTAACAAAGTTGTTATAAAAAAATTGGAGCGACACATTGTACTACTCTAAACGGCTTGCACATGGTTAGTTTTGTTTGACATTTTATTGATAATACCATTATTTAGAATATTTTTTGACATTTAAAGTTTGTTTGGTAGAGTTTCGGATCGTGAAATCTATACTGAATACTTGAACCTGGTTAGACATGTTTCACCACTTCAGTTTATTTTTTAAAGCGTTTTTAGTGAAATTCACAAAAAATGTTTGGCTTAACTCTAACTTCACAGGACAAAAAAGCTAGGGAAAATTACTCACATGCCATTATAATTTTTAGAAATTGCTTATATGCCACTATCAGTGACTGTGGCGGCCCCCATCTGTCAGTGACACATCGATGGCATATTGGCAAACCGCAAAAATCGTAATGGCATGAAAAAAATTAACCCAAAAAGCTAAAGCTGAAGCTCTGCCAAACACACCCTTAGTAAAATGAAAGTCCAGATACCGCTCAAAAATCTTATTTGAACAATAAATCTTGCCTTCGGTTCATAGTTTTTTGAAGCCACACTAATGTTCACGTCTGGATCCACTTCCAGCTAGGATCTAAACCAAAGACGCGCGTGTACCATGTGATGCACGTGCAGACGCAAGTCGGATGCCTTGGAGCCTTCTTCCCCCACGTGTCGATGCCTCAAGTGAAGCAAAATGCTGCACTGCCACTGAGCAAGAACTCGAAGCCTTCCTGTTGGGGGAAAATATCTCATCTTCGGGGTTATTGCCGAAGCAACATAAAGACAGACAGCGGATTCGAAGGTTCCCAGACGATCATCTTCGAAGATACCCGAAGCCAAGTTCGAAGTACAAAGATAGGCATTGGTTCGGAGTACATCTTCGAACTAAAGCTTTTCAAGATCTTTTCTGCCAGCTAAGATGGAAGACTTATCTTCTTTCTCATTAGATTAGTCTTTTACCATTTTAGCCCTATTAAGGGAGCCGAATAGTTTCCACTATGTCGGTTGTAATAGAGGGGTAAATAGGTCTTTTCCTTAATGTTTGGGCCTATAAATACCCCCATTTCACCCTGTAATAGGGACCGAATACAAGTTATTCAATACACACATTCGAACTATTCTAAGTTATTATCCTTTCGGAGGCTTAGAACAGTTCTCTTCGCAAACACTTCGTTTGTTAGTTTCTTTTCTATAGAAACCTGTTAGCGTAATCTTTTACGCCAACAGTTGGCGCCGTCCGTGGGGAACCTAGTCCGAAAAACTTCGTTCTCTACCAACCTCTTACATCATGCCTCCTAAGCGGAGCGCACCCCGCAATCCCACTCGGAGGTCCTCTCGGATCTCCGGAGAGATACCCTTCGACACAGTTGAAGTCGGAGGTCCTTCGACATTCCCTCCACAAACTCTGGAAGGGGCTTCCATCCCTCGAACATACGAAGCTTCTCCGCCAACCCCTTCCATACTCCGACCGCCCGGAGTCCATTCTCCACCCTCCATCCCAATTCGAACCGATCCTACCAGTTCTCAAGACCCGGAAGATCCTTCCGGAGGAGATGAAAACAATCTTGGAGATATGACCACTCAAATGGCCAACCTTCAAGCTGAGGTAGCGAGGTGGCGACAAAAAGCTGCGAACAGGCTTCGTTGTCAAGCCATCCCAACTATCCCAGAAGTGCCCGAAGACGACGATCTTGATTATCCCGAAGCCCTGGAGAACGCCTCCTTCGATAATGAATCTCCGCTGCATCCTGAGCTGCAGAAAGTTCGCTTTGATCCAAAGTTCAAAACTTCGAAGCTCTGTAAGTATGCCGGAGATGAAGATCCCGGAGAGTTTGTTCGTTCTTATGCCCTAGCAATTGAGGCTAGCGGAGGAGTTCGAGACACCATGGCGAAGTGCTTCCCTTTAGCTCTTCAAGGAGTGGCATTGAGGTGGTTCTGGTCCTTGAAGCCAGGATCAATCAATTCATGGTCGCAGCTGAAGAAGAAGTTTATAAGCAACTTTCAGGGCACCTTCGTGCCTCCTATGTCAACAGGAAGCCTTTTCCAGGTGAAACAGCTCCCCGGAGAAACATTGAGGCAGTACTTTAAGCGCTTCGCTCATACGAAGTCGCAAATTCGGGGGCTGTCCGCATCTTCAGTGGTTGATGCAGCTCGGGAAGGCGTCAGTCATCAAGGCCTTCTGGATAAACTTCATCGGAAAAGCATCTCATCGGTCTTTCAGTTGATGTCATACTTCGAGGAGTATGCGAGGTCAGAAGAGGGTTGGCTTCGGAGGACTGCTGCTACTTCGTCCATATTGCAAGAAGTCAAAGTAGAAGTGAAAACTTCGGCACAGCCGCAGGAACCAGTCTTCGAAGTGCAACATGATCGGAGAAGAGGGCAAAAGCATCCTCGCTATGAAGTCATGAATATTGCACCCCCACATAAGTTTGCACCAAGAGCTCCACAGTCTACGGGGAACAAGGCCAGCGGCTGGAGGCCGCCAGGGAAAACAGCTGGCAAGGGCCAGACCCTTTTCTGTTGCATTCATGGAGAAAATCGAAGCAATGCAACTGATACTTGCAAGGCTATACTTACCCTAAGAGGAGAGTACTTAGAAAGAACTTCGGGTCGAGGCAGTACCGACCGAGTTCCAGCTGCAACGCGCCCAGAGCCGGTCCAGGCTGTGGCGCGGATAGAAAACTTTGATGCTGCAAGACACCCTCCGGTGGCCAATGTTATGCCACCTCCGAAGCAAGAGGAAGGGCAAGATAGAGGAAAAGAGTAGTTCTCCCTATCTCCGGAGGAGGTACCCTCGGAAGCATGTCCAAGAGACAGTGAAGAGAGTACGTTCGGGAAGTAGGTCATATTGGGACTTCGTCATCTGCAGCTGCAATGCCGGAGTGGTCTCACGTTCCGATATCTTTTTCTGCGGAGGATGCAGCTGGTATTAAGTTCCCGCACGCAGATCCACTGGTTATCACTACTGATATTGCGGGCACTGAAGTTCGAAGGGTGCTGATTGACGGAGGTAGTTCGGCAGATATCATTTTTGTTCAAGCCTTCGATCAATTGTGCATTTCTAGGAAGCATCTCCTTCCAGCGGCTCGTCCTCTGCAAGGCTTCGCAGGACCCCCGCTTGATGCACTTGGCCAAATAGGCCTGGAAGTTACCTTCGGAGAAGGTTTATTGGCCCGGACTGAAGAAGTAATCTTCGATGTGATAGATGCCCCGTTTGCTTACAACGTCATCTTCGGAAGGGGCATGCTGAACCAGTTCGGAGCTGTGGCGCATCACAATTATTTGTGCATGAAGATGCCCACACAAGCAGGAGTCCTTACAGTCTTCGGAGATCAAGCCATTGCTCGGAGGGCAGAATATGGTCATGGTCCCCCTCTTGATCCGAGGCAAGTAAATAGTGTGCAAGATAATGAAGAAATTTTTTCAGCCTCCTCCGAAGCTTCGAAGAAGTCCTTTCCGATACCAAGTCCCGAAGAAGAGATTGCAACGAAGGTCATTGTTAAAGATGGTAAAGAGTATACTTTTTAATTTGGTAAAGATTTACCTCCTGAAGTTGCAACCTCCTTGGAAAAGGTGGTGGAAGAAAATTTGGATGTCTTCGCTTGGTCTGACGAAGATATCACCGGAGTCGATCGGGATATCATCGAACACAGTTTACTTGTAAACCCGAAGGCCCGGCCTGTTCGGCAAGGACTCCGGAAGATGTCCGCAGAAAGAGCTGCTCTAGCTAAGGACGGAGTTGACAAATTGTTGAAGGCTGGGATTATCAGAGAAGTGGCTCACACAGAATGGTTAGTCAACCCAGTCTTCGTTAGAAAGAAGTCTTCCGGGAAGTGGCGCATGTGCATTGATTTCACATCCTTGAATAAAGCATGCCCACGTGACCCCTACCCCATGCCCCGAATTGATCAACTGGTTGACTCCACCGCAGGTTCGGAGTTATTAAGCTTCCTTGACGCATATTCTAGTTATCATCAAATATGGTTGAAGCGCGAAGATGAAATCAAGACAAGCTTCGTAACTCCTTCGGGAGTCTTCTGTTATGTAAGAATGCCCTTTGGCCTAAGAAATGCCGGGGCTACTTTTTCGAGATTAGTTGCTAAGGCTCTAGGTAATCAACTAGGTCGCAATGTAGAGGCCTATATGGATGATATTGTAATAAAGAGTGCTTTAAAGCACCAACATAGCCTAGACCTAGCAGAAACATTCAATAGTCTTCGGGCATGTGGGATCCGTCTTAACCCCGAAAATGTATATTCGGAGCTAAGGCTGGAAAATTGTTAGGGTATTTAGTTTCAAGCAGGGGAATTGAAGCTAGCCCTACTCAAATAACTGCGCTGCAGAAGATGGCTCCTCCGGAAAATTTAAAGCAAGTGCAAAAGCTGACTGGGCGTCTGGCAGCACTTAGCAGGTTTTTATCAAGGTCTGCGGAGAGGAGCTTGCCCATATTTAAAGCATTGAAAGGGTCCGAAGATTTTGCATGGACACCAGAGTGTCAGAAAAGCTTCGAAGATATTAAAGAGTATCTCAGTAATCTTGCTACACTCACGGTGCCTACTGCGGATGAAACCCTACTCCTGTACCTTGCAGCTACAGGTTCTGCTGTCAGCGCAGTCCTTGTCAGAGAAGTGGATTTCAATGGGAAGTTGGTCCAAATCCTGTCTATTTTGTATCCGAAGCATTATCAGGAGCGAAGACAAGATACTCCGAACTTGAAAAGTTCGTTTATGCTCTGATAATGGCTTCGAGGAAACTAAGACATTATTTTTTTGGCTCACAATGTAATTGTACCAACTTCATATCCTTTAGGAGATATGCTCCGAAGTAAGGATTCCACTGGAAAGATTGGGAAGTGGGCAGTCGAACTAGCACCCTTCGGCATATCTTTTTTGGCAAGAACAACTATCAAATCCCAAGTCCTAGCAGACTTCGTAGCGGAATGGACTCCACCTGCAAATTTGGTTCCGGAGAAGTCAAATGACGGAGTTTGGACTGTTTACTCCAATGGGGCTTTCCAAGCATCCGGAGCAGACATTGGAGCAGTGTTGATTTCACCGTCAGGGCAAAGAGCAATGTACTCCGCAAGACTCAACTTTAAGTCTACCAATAATATAGCGGAGTATGAAGGTATTTTATTGGGACTTCGAAAAGCACGTGCTCTAAGGGCTACAAGAATAATTATAAAGACAGATTCTCAGATAGTAGCAGGGCACGTAGACAAAAGTTTCCAAGTTCGGCATCCACAGCTTGCAAAGTACTTAGAAGAAATCCGTAAAATCGAAGCACACTTCAAGGGTATTTCCATTCGGAGTATACCAAGAACGGAAAATGTGCAAGCAGACATCTTAGCAAAGGCTGCAGCCGGAGCTGTGGATGTGCCCGAAGAAGCTTTCTACGAGGAACTCAGTATACCTTCGGTGCCACAAATTCCCTCTGCGGAGATTCTTTGCATTCCTAGTGCAGATTGGAAAAATTCAATTATGGAACTTTTGCGAGGAACAAATTTGCCCGAAGAGCCCCAGCTGTCAAGATTAAAGCTCAGAGCCAGAAACTATCAAATAATCAACGGTATATTATACAAGGCCGGAGTATGCTCCCCTCTACTCCGATGTATATCTCAAGCCGAAGGCCAAGAAATTCTTCGAGAAATTCATGAAGGCCTTTGTGGCAGCCATTTAGCCCCTAGAGCTTTGGCAGGAAAAACACTTCGCTAGGGGCTTTATTGGCCTACAATCACAGCTGATGCGGAGAGCTTAGTCCGCACTTGTCAAGGATGCCAGTGGATGGGTCGACGGAGTCATCGCCCACCAACAGCTCTTCAAGTCATTGCTCCGGTATGGCCTATGGCCAGATGAGGTATGGATTTAATTGGTCCCTTTCCGGTAGCCAAGGGAAATCTGAAGTTCGCAGTGGTAGCTATTGAATATTTTTCTAAGTGGGTGGAACCAGAACCCTTAACAGCTATCACTTCGAACAATGTACAGAAATTCTTCTGGAAGAACATCATTTGCCTCACAGTTGATAATGGAACACAGTTCGACGCAGAACCCTTCAGGAAGTTTTGCGAAGATCTAGGCATTCAACTATGTTTTGCTGCAGTGAGGCATCCTCAGTCTAATGGAGCCGTAGAGCGAGCCAATGGAAATATTTTATCAGGGCTAAATCGAAGAATAGTAGGATTAGCAAAGGGACTGTGGACCGAAGAGCTTCCGAAGATTCTGTGGTCCATTCGGACTACGCAAACAAGGTCCACAGGTTTTACTCCGTTCAGACTGCTATTCGGAGATGAAGCTATGACTCCAACGGAGCTCAAAGGGGGATCATTTCGCAGCACCGAACCGGACATTGAAGAAGAAAGACAAGCTTCGTTAGATTTATCAGAAGAAACAAGACTTCGAGCTGTAGCAAATTTATCAAAGTATCATCAGCAGACGAAGGCTTGGTTTGACCCGAAGGTTAAGCTCAATGAACTAAGACCGGGCCATCTTGTTCTACGAAGCATTATAGCACCAGGGAAGTTAGGGAATAAATGGGAAGGTCCATACCTAATTGTCCGTTCAGGGCGCCCTGGTTCATTTAAATTAGCTAATTTAGAAGGTGAAGAGTTAGCGCATACTTGGCATGCGGAGCACCTAAAGCGATACTTCGCATAAGGACTCCTTGTAATTCGCTTATAATCATCTTCTAAATCAATAAAGCATATGATCCTGGTAGTGCCTTCCCCTCATAGACTTCCAGCTTCCGAGTGGACGCACTGGAACCGCGGGGTCGACCGAGAGGAAGTGTCATGAAGCTGGATTGTATTTTCGGACTTCGAACCCATAAAGTTCGAAGCTTCCGACGTGGGGGCTGGCATAATCCGGAGCCCAGGCCACCGGCTTGTAGGCATCCGTAAAAGATCCCAAAACCACACCCTACGGAGTCCAAGCCATTGGCTGGTAGACTTCCGTAAAAAGAGCCGAAGGTGGCCAAAACCTACGGAGTCCAAGCCATTGGCTGGTAGACTTCCGTAAAAAGAGCCGAAGGTGGCCAAAATCTGTGAAGTCCAAGCCATTGGCTGGTAGACTTCTGCAAAAAGAGCCGAAGGTGACCAAAATATACGGAGTCCAAGCCATTGGCTGGTAGACATCCGTAAAAAGAGTCCAAAGAGACCATTGCAAACTCCGAACCATTGGTTCGACAGAGATCGCAAAAATAAGCCGAAGGTGGCTAAAGCAAAACAGAATTTGAGCCATGAGCTTCGAATGTCTGTTAACATAGTCCAAAGTGACAAATTTTTTAAGACACTAAAGTGTCCTGAAAGTTATCTCAAGTGATTTCTTTCATAAAACAAAGGTACTAAGTTACCATTCTTCCGACTACAAAAAGTCGAAGACATTTCATAAGATTTTAAAAGATCTTTAAATGACAGAGGGGCTCCGAACCCCCAAAAAATTGTACTCCGAAGTTTTTTCTTTGCGCATAACCATCTTTGAATACATTTCGAAGTTGCTTATACCCAAAGAGGGGCTAGTAAATATGGAGACAATTTTAAATCGGTATTCATTATTCAAATAAATGTGTTTACAGATTACACTATGAAAAATTGGTATCTATACCAAGAAGGAATCGGAGACCTCTTCGGTCCCTAGAGCTAGGGGTGGAACGACTAGTTCCAGCATCGGAAGTTTTAATAACTTTACGTTTAACTCTCTTCCTCCCCTTCGAAGCTCTAAAATCCTTCTGCTCTTGTTGAAGCTCGGCCCAAGTTCAAAGCCGTTCGGGGCTTCTTTCCCAGCTTCTAAGATCTTCAGATCTTTTATTTCGAGCTTCACCTTCGTCTTCAGACCAAATAGTGTCTTCAGAAGACGAGGTGTTTACATTAACCTCTTTCTCTTCCTCTTTAATATAAGACAATACATCTTTGATTACTTCGGGTGCAATTACGCCGGAGTCATCTCGAGGAATTAGAAATCGAGGACGCTTGTAACTCTTTAGAAGTTCGAAGGTGTTCCATAATGAGCGAAGTTCGTCGTTAAGCTCTAACACTTCGATGTCTTCCATAAGAGACAAAGCCTAAAAATACGACAAACAAGATTTTCATTGATAAATGTTACAAGCATGAAGCTTTACATAGTCAAAAATCCTAAATTATTCCTAAACCTGCGGGTTCGGAGGAGGCTGACTGCTTGAGGCTTGGTTCCGAACTTGCTTCTGGCGTTGGCCTTCGTCAATCCAAGCCTTGATCGCAGTGCGACCTTCAGCTCTCCATGAAGCTTGAAAGGCCTGCCAGGCAGCAGTCACGCCTTCGGAAGGAGTTAGAAGCCGTTCGTCATCGAAGGTAATAGGGCCCTCTGCGCTCGGAGTGATTGTTCGGCCCAAGTCCTCGTAGTAACGAAGTAGTCCGAGGGCAGACACTTGTCCGGAGAGTTCTCCGTAACGAATGACTGCCATCTTCATTTGCTTCGCTGCTCCTTGGATCCTTTTTAACCGGCGCAGCAGAGTGACGTTGTCATCTGAAGGAAGTGATCCAGTAGTACCGAAGTACTCCAGAACATCTAGCATTTGTTCTATGACCTCCGTAGCTACCTTCTTCTAGAACTCCGGAGTTGCTTTTCTTCAATTAATACATCCTTGCTCGAAGTTGCTTCTGCTAGAACTCCGGAAATCCTAGCATTCTCTGTAGTTAAAATATTCTTCTGATTTAGGAGTTGGCTAGCTTCCTCTTGGAGCCTCACAAGTTCGGACCCAGCATTAGCATGCTCCAACCGCACCCTTTCGATTTCCGCCCGAAGCACGATTCTTTCTGCTTCGAGCTCTTTATTAGCAGCCTCCAAGCCCTGTCTGGCCCTACGCTCCGTTGAAATCACATTATCCATTTGAACTACTCTAGCTTCGGAGAAAGACAAGTTGCGTTTAAGAGCTTCATTTTCTTCCCGAAGCTGAGCAATTTCATTTTCGCTTGATAAAGTTGCAGCGCGGGCCAAGACCGCTTGCTAAGAAAGAAAAAACTGAAGTAAGAAATTATTAATGTATAATTTGCTATTGGTTTGAAGGTGTTCCGTACCTGGTAGGCTGCTCGTTCCATGCAACGTTTAGCTCCGAACTCTTCGCCCTGCTTAAAATTGCTACCAGCTCTGTCTCCCCGACTTCGCGACTGACTCGACCTAAAGGTTTGAGCAGAGTCCGAAGCCCGGTTCTTTGCTCCAAAAAAGGAGTTAAAAGAGGGAGCATTGCCGAAGCCTCTTGGTCATCCCTGCTTGGCGAAGCTCCGGAGCGCTCTCCCGAGGTCCTTGGAACTTCGGTAGATGGCCCCCCTCAGTAGATTGACTTTCATCTGTTGATTCAGACGAAGTTGATCCTTGAGCAGGGAGAGGCTCTATGTGTCTTTTACCCCCTTCCAGGCCCCTGTTGAGCGACCTCCGGGTGCGGCTCCGAAGTTGTCGAAGGCCTTTGAATTGGATCTTCGTGATGTACTTCTACAGAAGGGGGCTCTGCAAAAGCAAAGGTATTATACATTGCATAATTTTGCAGAAAATAATAAGAGAATTATGCGAAGTTTACCTTCGACATTCTGGGGGCGGTCGAGCACCGGACTGCTCGGAGGATCAAAGGTGAGGTCTTCATCTGAATCCAAAGTTAAAACTTCAACTGCCGGAGTATCTCCGTAAGCAGTCCTCCCTTCATCCACAGCGGAAGTTGTAGTAACTTCAACTTCACTTTCGCCCACAGGGGCTTCGATTTGCTCTTCTTCTTGAGCATCCGGAGCTCTCACTTCTTCAATGTTAGCCTGAGACTCCGGCATACCTGCAGTATCTTCAATGTGAATATCTTTTTGAGCCGCATCTTCATCAATCAACCTCACTAATAGTTTACCTTCATCTTCTTTAGAACCGGAGGTTGAGGTTCTTGGGCTCGGAGATGCAGGTTTTCTAGGCTTCCGAGCCACCTTCTTCACTAGAGTCTTTGCCGAGCTCGAAGTCCCAGCTTCGGCTATTCTCTTCTTGGGTCCTTTCTCCGAAGGCACCCAGTCCATCAGAGGGGCGGAGTCATCTCCAACATTCCCCATACTCTGTTAAACCTCTCCCAACTCCCAACCAATTTAACTCTCCATTCTTTTTCAGTCGGAGTTGGGGCACCTAAAATCTTCTCCGAAGCCCTTATAATTTGCTCTGAAGTAATAGGGGCTGAAGAAGCTAAAAAATAAATAATTCAAGTTAGTCTTTCTTCGAAGTAAATATGTATAATACATGTTAGTTTCGAAGTTACCTGCAGGGCTCGAAGTCAAGTTAATCTTGCGGAGACCGCCTTCCGAATCATCCTCGAAGACGATAGGCCAGTTGGCCATCAGCGGAGAAATTTGCAGGCCGAGGAATTCTTCGGCTAAATCTCGCATGCTTAACCTTCGGCTAATCTTTTGAAGCAGGTTAAGACGGGCTTCGAGTTGACCTTCGTTGGGCTGCACTAAGGCTTCCTTCCGGAATTGGATTTCTTTAAGGGGTCCAGCCAAAGGACTGCTTGCCCCAACTTCGGCATAGAACCATCTCAGAACCCAATCAGTATACCATCTTGCATTGATGGCCTTGGCAGGAAACTGAAGGGCATACTCATCTCGAAGCCTAAAGTTGATACTACCGAAGGATACCACTACTTTTTCACCTCCGGGGCCTACGAAGGTCTTTGGTTGGCAAGTTGCTCTATGTAGTGCAGCGAAGATCTCTGCCCTCCCCTCACAACCTTCGGCTCTCAAGGCCCATTCGAAGATAGCCAGTCTAGCTACCGCATTCGGAGATAACTGAGGGAGGGTTACATGGAACAGATCAAGTACCTCCGCCAGGAAGTCTACTGCAGGAAGGCCCAAGCCCACTTCGAAGAAGGCTTCGAATACAACTACTTCTCCGGGTCTTGGCGATGGAATCATTTCTTTGCCTGGCTTCCGGATCATAACTCCATTACTGATTTTCCCTCCCGCTGCGATTGCCAATGACTCTCTCTTGCAGGTAGAAGGCCCCAACTGGAAAGATTGATCCAAATATTTTGTTGATGGCGGGCACAGACCTTGGTCATCGACGATTTGGGGATTTCTCCCTCCTGCCGCCATGGATGTCACCGCCGGTATCGGAGGTGCCGCCGCCAACATTGCCGCCGCTGCTGCTGCAGCCGTCTACTGCCGAGCCAAGGCCGACGGAGGTGCAGATCCCTTAGTCTTCACCATTGCGGTCGCCGGATTGCTTTGAAGAAATGGAGGTTAGGGCTCAAAGAACTCAAAGGGCTAAAAAGTGTTTGATTGCGAGAAAGCGGTGAAAAGGTAACCGGGTAAGTTCTAGGCCTTCTATTTATAGCCTAGATTTCACTTTTTTACCGTTAGTCCATGTCGTTTCGCATTCCTGCCGTTACTTCTCTCCGAGATTAACGCCTGCTACAGTTTCCGTTAGAAACAGAAAACTAACGGTTATTTCCTCTAAGTCTAAAAAGACTTTCGAACTTCTTGAGTCAGTTCTAAGATAGTTCGAAAAGCAATTATCCTAAGACTGATTCGGAGTTTATATCTTCATGCATTTCGGAGATGAACTAAAAACCAATAACCCCTATGTTTGGTTATTTTTTCCTTCCGTATACTGCTCTCCTAACGTTATAGGTTAAACGGAGAAGCGTATTCGAGGGGCTACTGTTGGGGGAAAATATCTCATCTTCGGGGTTATTGCCGAAGCAACATAAAGGCAGACAGCGGATTTGAAGGTTCCCAGACGATCATCTTCGAAGATACCCGGAGCCAAGTTCGAAGTACGAAGATAGGCATTGGTTCGGAGTACATCTTCGAACTAAAGCTTTTCAAGATCTTTTCTGCCAGCTAAGATGAAAGACTTATCTTCTTTCTCATTAGATTAGTCTTTTACCATTTTAGCTCTATTAAGGGAGCCGAATAGTTTCCACTATGTCGGTTGTAATAGAGGGGTAAATAGGTCTTTTCCTTAATGTTTGGGCCTATAAATACCCCTCATTTCACCCTGTAATAGGGACCGAATACAAGTTATTCAATACACACATTCGAACTATTCTAAGTTATTATCCTTTTGGAGGCTTAGAACAGTTCTCTTCGCAAACACTTCGTTTGTTAGTTTCTTTTCTACAGAAACCTGTTAGCGTAATCTTTTACGCCAACACTTCCCTTCTCCTTTGCTGTCACCTTGCGCTTGTCAGTTGTCACCTGCCCTCTTCGATGATGGAGGTGGACAATGGCGAAGGCGTCGGTGGGCTAACTCCGTCGGAGGACTGCTGCGTCGACGCCGAGCCAACGGCCTGCTTGCTGCCCGTGTAGCTGGAGCTACCCACCTTGATCTGCCACTCCGTGATGTAGCTGGGCTTCGTGGCATCTCCAGTTATGTCGGCGTCTCCGGTGAGCATGGACACTACCCTCGACATCGATGGCCGTTTGTGAGGTGAGCCCTGGGTGCAGAGGAGCGAGACGCGGATCACCCGGATCACCTCTTCGCTGTTGAATTTGGAGAGCTTGGGGTCCACGAAGTCGAGTGCACGGCCGTTTTCATACAACTCCCAGACCTGCAAACATTGAGAATCTTGAGCTGTTGCATTACAGTGTATGTGCATTTTGTGCCTTGTGATCCCCAAAGAAGGGAGAGATGACTCCAAGGCATTCTATTGACAATGGATTGTTCACAAGATCTGCAATTAATCTTCTGCAAGCATACTGGCCTTACCCTTTCGAATATGTAGGTTCGGTCTTCCTCGAGTGTATTTTGATAGTTTGATTCACCAGCAACAGTCTCCAGGGCAACCACACCGAATGCAAACACATCAACCTTCTCAGTCATATGACCTCTCATGGCATACTCAGGTGCAAGGTACCCACTGGGCAAAGTGAAGTGGACGAATTGCCATTAGGATGTAAGCACCAATAACACAGCAGCATAGGGCAGCTAGGGGAGAGATGCACTTACAATGTGCCCGCAACTTTTGTGCTGACATGAGTTTTGTTGTTATCATAGAGCTTGGCAAGCCCAAAATCTGAGATCTTAGGGTTGAGATCAGCATCTAGTAAGACATTGCTTGCCTTTATGTCCCTGTGAACTATGCGGACACTAGACCCCCCGTGAAGATAAGCTATACCTCTTGCTATGCCCAAACATATCTCAAATCTTGTTGGCCAATCTAGGTTCAAGCTCTCCTTTCCTGAAGATAAAGATTGATGCTTTAGAATTTTGACATTCAAGTAAAATTCATGAGGAAACAGAAAGGAAAGAGAGATCGTCAAATCCTAGAGAAGTTGAGTCATGTAAAAACAAAATAAACTTATACCAAACAGCGCTTGATCAAGGCTTCCATTCTCCAGGTACTCATAAACCAAGAGTGGTGTATTGCTTTCAAGGCAGCAGCCATACAACATCACGAGGTTACAGTGTCGCACTTGAGATATAGTTTCTATTTCTGTAGCAAATTGCTTTTTCCCCTGATTAGATGATTGAGAGAGCTGCTTCACTGCCACCACCCTTCCATCACTTAATTTACCCTGCAAGAAAGTCACACTTCTCAATTATGCAAGGCATTTCAAAACACAGGGAGCTAGATAAGTCTGTGATGAATGCACTTGAAAAGTTATCATTATAACAAAAGGGGCATATCTCTTGAGTCTTGACTTTCATGTATAGTACTGTTTAAATTATCAGGAACTAACTTTTCAGTACTAAAAATTCAAACATGGCATTCAAATCCAGAAATACTACACAAACAGACCTTGTGAACTGTTCCATATCCCCCTTCACCAAGTAGGTTACTAGAGCTAAAATTTTCTGTAGCTGACCTTAGCTCACTATAACTGAAGACGTTTGGTCTTCCAATTATGTTATACCGCTCTGCATATTAAGTCACAACAAAATCTGTTAGCATACCTTCTATGTACAGTCAAAGCACCCAATGTGATACTGGTGTATGAACTGTAAATTACCTTCTAGCTCCAATGATAGCTTTCTCCTCTTTTGCCTCCATACAGAGAGTCCAGCAAGTGCAACCAATGCAAAAACTGCAACACCGACTACAACTCCAATGATCACAGAAGTTTTACTCCTGTTTTTCTTGTCCGCAGGGGTAGGCACCGTAGGGATAAAATCTGGAGAAAGCTAACTAACTCAGAGCATGTAAATGTTCAAATAAAGTTTAAATGAGATAAGTACAATTATAAAACATTTAATCATGTGTTTTCATATTTATATTCATTTGAAACAGAATAAATTCAACTTAATTCAGGCATAATGATCCGGGGTATTGATATGTTGGCCTTATAGCCAATATTTGCTGGCACAGACGGCCACCTCCATTACAAAAACTTTGTGCGTTCAGTTACAACTTTTAAAACATGACAAAAGTACCACTAGCAACAATTTTTCCTGTTTTGTATCATTGGTTAAAGTTTTAAGAAAATGTCAAAAGTGTGCATGCAACAGTGGTGTTATTTCAAAATGGCATTATGAGCAATTAGCATAACAGCAATGCAGAAACAAAAAAGGGGGGAAAAGTTCAGATCAGTACTTGGAGTAGCGCTCAAAGCTGATATTGCAGGCCCATAGTAGCCTTGAGTAGGAATGCAACAAGTACCCTTGCCAGCCCAGAAGAGATGAATCTCAAGGAAATTTTTTGTCACGGGAACAACATACTGTTTCTTAACAACAGTGAAAGATTTCCCTCCTGCTGCCTTTCTTATGTCAAAATTCTGCTCCTTGCGCTCCCCCTATACAAAGTACCAACATCAAGGAAAAGAGTCTTGACGACAGCATATGAGCTAAAAGCATCAAATATCTGCCAAGTTGTATATTTGTAGGCCACCTGAACATATATATCAAAAATCCTCCTCCCCCTGCTTCTCCAAGACTGCATGTCAGGGAAGTCAACCTCAGCAAATTGAAGTGTTACAGTGTAGTTTCCATTCTCTAGTCCAATGCCATAGTATCTCAAAGATGATGGTGACATCCTTGCCGTTTGGAACAGTTCAGGATCTAGTGTATTATCGAATTGGCGCGAACTGTAGATTATGTAACTTCCATTGGGTGGATCCATGAATCTGCCAGTGGTGCTAACACCCCATGTAGGTGCGCCTGCCACATAATATGATGCAGCACCAAGGTTGGCATTATCAGCCTGGTACATGGCATTATCTGACCCTGATATAGTTCTACTACCACCACAGTCCACCGCAAAGGAGGCAGCTGCAGGCAAGTTGTCAAACCAATAGTCTTAGTAATGCTACTACAAGTTTAGAATTTTCAATTTTCTGGATCAGGCACATGCACCGAGTTGCAAAAGTGGAAGGCTTACACTGCGGAGAACCAAGAAAACAAGGGGTGCTCCACTGAAGACAATTCAATCCCCATGGCAAACCACTACAGATGGAATACACCACAACTTACAAGCTGAGATAAATAAATGGTTTTACTTAAGGAGTTGATGGTCTTAACAGGAAAAAAGATGAAATGTTGCCACTGGCATGTACCTGTTATCAGAGCTATCCATCACAAAATCATTTGCCACCAAATTCCTTCAAAATGCATGACAGATGGGGTGCAAATCAGATATCACTTTCAAATTGGATTCTTCTGTATTCGTATATTTACATTCAATCAGTAAAAAGGTACATAATTTACACAAAAGTATCAAACCATGAATTCATACAGTTGTAAATCATTCTGGATAGCCCAAGAAGGAAAGCTTCCTGAGAGGTGGTTGTATGAAAAATCTCTGCAAATAAACATGGAAGACTTTAGAAATTATATCAATATATATTTCTAACAATTAGACAAAATGGTAACATTCACAGAGCATAGGAACATACAAATTGGTAAGCAGAGAACTTTTCATGTCTGGCAGACTTCCTGAAAGGCTATTATTCCCAAGAAATCTGATTCAGACGCATTTTGGATTAATATATTTGCAAATATCAGCATACAGTAAAAAGAAGAATAATATTCCAAAAACAATGTCAGAACTCAGAACATAATGCTTACAGAAAAGTAAGAGAAGTAAGGTTCAAGATCGACCGAGGAATTTGACCTGTGATATTGTTAAAACTCAAATCCCTGCACCAATGGAGAAAAAGAGTATTAGACAATGAAATGGCACACTTTCACTTGAAATTATACTGTAGTAGAAAGAGGCTACTATTTTTATGTGATTTTACGAAAAGTGAAAATTCTTACAGTAGATTTAAACTTCCAAAATTGGAGAAGTCCACCGATGCAAGTGAATCAGAAATCTTGCTATTTCTCAAGACTCTGCCAGTGAAAAGTTAAATATTTAGGATCTAAAATTATTGCTGGAAGTAAAGTGGTGGGCATGTGCCATACAGATCACCCAAAGATGTCATGTTTCCAATGAACGCCAGTGAAGAGCTTCCATTTACTATATCACCTATTCTTCTGTTACAATGAGACAATCAATGCCTCCATCACTGCCATAAGTTTATGTTTGTAACTAAAACACAATTACTGACAGAGACACTAACAGGAACTTACAAGCTTTTCAAATTGACAAGATTATAAAAGCTTCTGGGAATAGGACCTTGAAAAGAGTTCCCTTGGAGCCTCCTAAAAATCAGTATATGTTTGATTATAAATAATAAACACAAACTATGCTAGCTCTTCATGAGAAATAAGTTGCATTCTCAATAAACATTTCATGCACAATGAAATTAGAAAATATATAATCTGGTACTGTTAATTTCTCAAATATAGATCTTACAGTTGGGTTAAGTTGGTCAAGCTCCCAAGATAATCCGGTATTTGCCCAGTGAAATTATTGTCCGATGCCCATCTGGATGCACAATGACAAGAGTGCCCATAATTATCGGTTGAAACCTCACTAGAAGATATAACAAATCCACAATCACTGTTTTGCAAAGTTACAGGGTTGACAGGTTTGTAAGTTGTGATAAAGTCGTTGGTAGAGGACCACTGAAGTCATTACTATCGATGTACCTACAATTCAGATATATAACTTTTTCATTCAAGCAGATAATTATCAACTCCAAACAACAAACAAAAACTGATGATCATATAAAAAAATGCAAACATGATAATATAACTTACAGTTGCTGAAGTTTTGTCAATTTACCCAGCTCATCAGGAAGTGATCCGTTAAAATTATTTGAGCCCAATGCCCTGAAAGTATAAGATAAACTAGGTTAGCTCCAGAACAATATTCACAAGGAACTGCTGCTGAGTTCCTTTTGAAAAATCAAAAATATAAATACTACTGAATATTTGATGAGAAAGGCACACTGTTGTGCCAGGTTCCCTCTTCCACAATATTGTGTTCTAATTTATATTTATATTTCATTGATATATGGAGAGTAAATCCTCAATTTCCATCTAAAGTGAGGATATATGGTCAAATCTCACATTTGGAAATAATGGTGGTGGTCTTATCCTAAATTTAAAAATTTCAAGCATAGCTGTTGAACATCAATACCTGCATAAAACTAAGATACCTATGTCTAAAATTACTTATAAGAACAGCAAGAATGGATCTTACAGTGATACAAGATTTGTAAGATTCCCGAGCTCCTTGGGGATAGGTCCAGACAACGCATTGATGCCCACGGTTCTTGTGATTTTTGAGGAAGAATAATGTAAGATTGTTGGTGAAAGCAAGACTTAAAAACTAGAATGTACGAGTAAATAATGATGCTTTGAGCTGTAACTCTTACATGTACTTGAGAGCAGTCAGTTCTCCGATGAACGCTGGCAATGGCCCGGTGAAGTAATTCTTTCTGAAGTCTCTGAAATCACAATTCCAGAGACCAACAACGTTAGCTACAGTGCTACACACATCTTACCCTAAGATTTGGCCGTCCCAAGCTAGGGTAAGATCATTCAATTTAGCTACTGATATCGAGTGCTCAACTGCTCATCCCCAACTAGAACTCGATGCGAATTGAATGATCTGACGAACCAAACATCAGACACACACACAAAAAAAATACGGAACAAGGACGACTCCTAAGTCCTACCCCAATATAATACGGCTTGGATTGGGAACAAGGAACACCACCACCTCCGCGGTGCTGACGCCGCTGAACGTCACAGTGCGCCATGGGCACCGAGGGGGCCATGGGTTCGAACACCGAGCACCCGCAACGGGCTCTGCCGGCACGCGTCCGGCGACGACGGCCGTACACCTCCCCGGCGTGTAGGGCGGTGGCCGGCGTGGGATAGGGGAGAGAGCCTACGGATGGGCCTTTGTATGGGCCGGATGAAAAGCCCTGCTTTTGAAACCTGCTTCTGTAGAAGCCGAAGCAAAGGATAATCGTTTCACCCACAAAAAGCAGTTTTTTAGTATAAATTTGGAAGCAGTTTATTTTTTATGTTTTTAGTACAAAATTGATATTATGAATTTAAAATTTCTTGATTGATCTAACATCATTATTAATTATATTGCATTGTACAATTTTAATCGTGATTGTAACTTGAGAGAAAAGGAATTTGAGAGGTGTGATACAAATAAGGAATACTTGCCTAAAACAACAAGGCAAGAAATTTGAGAGGTGTGACGCAAGGTGTCGTGAGGTGGAAGGAGAGAATGAGGTTAACATGAACACCCATGAACACCATTTGTGATAGAACAACTGTAATATTAGCTAGTGCAAGAGTTACATGAGATAGCTATGTGGTTGCTAGTTACTTTATGAGATTAAATACGAGGTTTTTATTTATTTAATATATTTTCAGTTATTTAGTTCTATCAATGTTGATCGTCTTCTATTTATATATATGTATGAAATATTATAACGATGAAAATTATGTAGTTATGAAAAACAATCATCTCACAACAGTTTTTTCATAGTAGCTTTAACTAAATAATTTTCAATTTTTTCATAGCAGATAACTTATAACAGTTTTTTCATAGCAGACAACTCATGGTGTTTAACCAAATAAACATAAGTCTAAAATAACCAATTTGGATTAATTTAACCTATCTAGTTGCCACCTTAAAAAGCACGTGTTTGACGTTTACAAAGATAAAAAGAATCAGAACTTCATATTTAATATACAGAACATGACAAAATACTGATCGACACATTTGATTTTTGTTATAAATAGTGTTTCATTTGCATTCGCATATCAAACAATATACGGACTATTTCCGGTGTGGGGTACGAAAATTTCGTCTAATAAAAAAATCAATCGCAGTTTATTTTAAATAAAAAAATGAAAAAACAATAACGTGGTAGAAAGATTTAACTTGTGTCGGTCCGGCCTGACCAACGGAAGTTAAAGCCGTTTACGCTGATATGGCAAGCGGAGCCAATAACTTCCGCCGGCCACGTGAAGCCGATGAAAATTAGTTAATTTCCGTTGAACCGTTTTCGTCGACCCGATAACGATAACGACGGAAGTTTGCTTGATTTATATAGTGAGTGGTCGGATGAACACCCACTGCACATTGCACAACGATCAAACTGAACAGAAAAAAGTGCAGAAAAGTTTGAGCTAAACAAAAAACACAAAGATGAAATAAGTTAGAAGCTTACAGCTTGACGAGGTGAGTGAGGTTCCTGAGCTCTTGTGGGATCGTGCCGACCACGTCCAGCGTGTTGATTTTCCTGCACCATCCAACAACAAGCAAGCAAGCAACTGATGAACATCCGATGGAACGATCATGGAAGGGGAAAAAGGAAAGAAAATGAGGAGGGATTTCAGTTCATATGGCTGATAGATAGGTGATGATCTTACAGCCTCGTGACGTGGCAGAGCGTGCCGTTCTGGTCGGAGCAGTCGCACTTGATGGCCGGGTTGAAGCTCGGGTTGTCGTCCAGCGGCGTGTCGTCCGTCGCCGCGCCGCTGCACGGGTCGCCGCTGATGTTCCACGACGCCGGCGCGCTCAGCCCCAGCCTCGCCATCATCGCGTTCACCGCCGCCGCTGCACGCACGCACCGACGGCGTATATAGTCTCAGCCTCAGCTCGGCGCGCGGCGCCGCCAACCGGACGACACCATGAGATCTGCAACGCGTACGTACGTACATACGTACCTTCGGTCGGATCAGTACTCCGCGGTGGCGGCTGCTGCTGAACCTGAGCTCCTGCTCTTTCCGAGCACAGCAACAGCAGCACACAGCCATGGAGGAAGCAGCTGCAGCTCAACCTACGCTTCATCTCTCTCCCTCTCCTGAGATTGCTTTTTCAGAAGACGGCGATGGATCAGGCTACTAGAGTGAGTCGACAGATGATGATGTCTAGGTGGCAGTACGTTTGTTTAGGCAAAAAGTGAGCATGTCCAGCTGCCGGCGAAAGACAACCCGCTCTAGCTATTTCTGCATAGAATAATTCACGAGACAAATTTATTAGACCTAATTAATCCATAATTAGCAAATGTTTATTATAGCATCACATTATCAAATCATGGCGTAATTAGGCTCATAATCCCTCAATTATTAATAGGTTTTGTAAATAATCTATATTTAATACTCTAAAATAGTATCTAAACATTCGATGTGACGGAGGCTAAAAATTTAGCCCCCAATCCAAACACTCCATAAATAAATGATCTAAATTGATTCATATCGTAATTAACCAGTAGTCATATAATCTGAAATTAAATCAAAATTCAGAAATTAAAAAACACTACATTTTTAGATTCTCGTCGGTTAGATACTCAAATTATCTAACTACTATACTCAGACTAATTAGCTATCAAGAATCATTAGACCGAAACAAATAAACCGAACAACTGCTCTCACGCTCTAAGAATTGAGGTAGAGCAGAGTGTGAGTGTGATCAGATTTAGGGGGTGTCTGGTTTGAGGCTGCTAAAGTTTAGTCTCTAAACTTTAGTCCCTTTTAGTCCCTAAAACCTTGCTAAAAGAGACTAAAAGTGCTACTTACTTCTCAGCTCTCACCCTCCTTTAGTCCTTAGAACCAAACATGAAGAGACTAAAATTTAGTCATGTAAAAAAGAGAGAGCTAAAGTTTAATTTAGTAACCAAACAAACCCTTATTAGCTGTTGGCTGCTGCAACAATTCAATGCAATCACTGTTGTTTTTCTGAATGACTACGGATGGTAATAATATGTTTCTCGGCATGCAGCTTGTCAATTTTTTTTCGATTCCTGTTCCCATCCTTGATATTGGATATATATATATATATATATATATATATATATATTTTAGCTTCGTTTTCATTCCCGTCAGGATAACAGTTACTTCCTCTGAACAAATTATCAAATATTAAGATAAAATCAATTACGGTTATTTAAAAGTTAATAGAGATTGTGTTAGATTATTGGTGAGAAAAATCGTGTGAGCTCGAGTGGGGGCGTGCGGCTGGAGAGACGGAGCAAGTGGTTGGGTAGGTCTCACGAATAACAGGGACAAAGAAAGAAATGTCCTAACTCCCGCCCTTGCTTCATTGGATGTGATAGAATTTTCTATGCTGTGAGACTAAGGGTGTAATTTAGTTTGGATTATAATAATTTAGTTTATATAAAAAAATTGAGTTCAATCAGTCTAATTGTTATAATCTAAACTTTAAATTATAATAGACTGATATAATAATGGCATAATTATTTTAGTTTTGGATTATAAAAATATAGCTTATAAAAAAGCCGGGTTTCACTAGTTTATTGGATTGTTATAATCTGCACTCCAGGTTATAATAGACCAGTAGAATAAGTTACATTGTTTGTTTTATCTTATAAGGAAAAGCTGAATTGTTATAATTCAAAATTGAAACAAATAGACTCTAAGTTGCATCGTTTATTTCAGAGCTTATGAAAAAAATTGGATTGTTATAATCCAAAGTTGAAACAAACGGAATATAAGATTTTCCCTATCCTCATATGCTAATAGAAAATTTTTCCACGAAAAACATAATTTAACTTTATCGTAAAAGTAAAATTTTTTCACATAAGACAATAAGATGATATCATTTTTTTACTTCGTCATTGTTACACAAGGGAGACGTGAAAGGAACGTAAGCACCGTGACACCGATTCCATCATAATTCTAGTTAAACGTGTTTGGACGAGAATAATACTAAGACGAATAAAATCCTGAAATGTACTCATATAAAAAAAGTACTTACACGGTCTTGTTAAAAAATAAGACAAGTACAAAATAACAATGCCCCAGCTTGTCCATCTGTTAATTGGAAGCTGGGAGCAACTAATTATATAAATCCGTGGCAACTAGTAGGCATTAAAAAAAAGAGGGAAAAAATCTGATTTATCAAGCCGATGCCCAGATGCAGCGAACGAATTTTGCAGCTGCATCTTGATTCTTGAGCACATTAATTTCACATATGCCGGTGTGGCAGAACTGGTTTTGATCCATTCATCGATTACACATTTTCAGTGCAGGTCCATGTCATGGTCAAACCATGCATTCCAGATTAAACTTGTCATGAAGCTACGTTGAACACTGTTTCCCCGGACAATTCGTACGAAGAACCAAAAAAAATAATGACAGACGATCAGCAGAATCATCGTTTCACCGACAAAACGTCAGCCGCTTCTGCATCATGGATTACGCGTTCAGATTTATCTCTCGCCGATGCGTCGAGAGTCAATGGAGCAAATCTTTGACGCACGACTCACGAACCCTGCTCAAAGTTGTTGGGTTTAAGGTAGGTGCCAGATTTGTAAAATCACCTGACGTCAATATTTTTAACGAAAACTTAACCTCTAGAAGTACAGTCATAATTCTAGTCGTTCCGCTAGGATCCGACGGTATATAAATCAAGGTGGAGCAAAGTTATACAACGGTCGAGATAGGGTGACGATTAGGTTTGATGACCAAGGCGATGCTTCATAGTAGCCGGGGCAAACGACTTCACGAAGAATGATAAATGTTTCATTGTGCATTAATCCTATTGGCTACCGTTAACTATTAATCTAAGAACAATGGTTACTAAACTGATAATTTTATGAAAAACCTAGTTAGGTGGTGATCGCGCCTAGAAAATCTCCATTTCATCGGTTTACTTTTTTTAGCGAAAATCTACAAATGCACTGTATATTTGGATGCATCCTTCGCATAAAAGTGTGAAATATCAGTATCAAGCTTGATTGCACTCGGGAGGCAGCCGTAATCTTATTCAAATGATCACATCCAAACGAGCCAAACTACAGCAATTGTTTGATCAATCATACACAATTTTTACTGTACATGTTTGTTTTTTTAAAAGAAATTGCTATTCGTATCTGAATCGAACCGAATAATCAAAGGAAATTCAGCTCGCAAGCGGAGATTTACACTCATCACACAAAGAACAAAAATTTCTACATGTGTTCACAAGACGAAATCATCATCCGATCGATCACCGGCCTTCCGGGATGATGGAGCTCAAGAACGCCGACGAGGCTTGCTGCGAGGTCGGTCCCGACACTGAGCTCGACTCCCCGCCGACGTTGCTGTTCATGAAGCTAGTGTTGCCGCCCTTGATCTGCCACTCCGAGATGTAGCTCGGCTTCATCACCGCCTCCGTCACCTCCATGTCGCCGGTGAGCATCGACACGACTCTCGACATGGACGGCCGCTGGTGAGGAGAGCCCTGGGTGCAGACCAGGGCGACATGGATTGCCCGGAGCACCTCCTCCTCATTGAATTCTGTGAGCTTTGGGTCTACGATGCCCAGAGGGTTGTTGTTCTCGTACAGCTCCCAGGCCTGAAGGTACTGAGACGGTAAGTATTCAGATAGTGGGTAAAAATCAGGTAAATTTTGCTTCTTTTTGTCAAAATCATAGGGTGGCATGGGTGTTTAATATTTTGACATTTTGAAGTATATTATGCCAAATAACACAAAGGCCAGATATGATTTGTGCTTTGTCTTTCCTTGGGTTAAGAGTTCATCAGTGAGCTACTGAGCTTACCCATTCAAAAATGTAAATCTTGTCTTCTTCAAGCGCATCATCGTAGTTTGGTCGTCCAGCTAAAGTCTCCAATAAACCACGCCAAATGCAAACACATCAACTTTCTCAGTCATATGACCTCTCATGGCGTACTCAGGTGCGAGATAACCGCTGGATAAATGAGAGCCAGAAATACCATTAGCATAAGTATGGAATAATTTGTAAGCATGAAGGTGAGAAAGATGGAATACACTTACAATGTACCAGCAACTTTTGTGCTGACATGTGTTTTCTTGTCATCATAAAGTTTGGCTAGCCCGAAATCTGAGATCTTAGGATTGAGATTGGCGTCAAGTAAGACATTGCTGGCCTTGATGTCTCTGTGCACTACACGGATGCTGGATTCTTCATGAAGATAAGCCAGACCTCTTGCAATGCCTAAGCATATCTCGAAACGTGTTGGCCATTTTAAGTTCAATTCACTTGTTCCTGCAAATGAAGGGTTAAGCTTTTAGGCTTCTATAGACTAATAATAAACATGAACTCCCAAAATTCCAGTTGCATCAAATTGAAATAGCTTGTACCAAACAGTGCTTTATCAAGGCTTCCATTTTCCATGTACTCATAAACCAGAAGTGGTTTATTGCCTTCAAGGCAGCAACCATACAACTTCACGAGATTACGGTGTTGCACTCGGGAAATAGTTTCTATCTCAGTTGCGAATTGCTTTTTCCCTTGATGAGATGTTTCAGATAGCTGCTTCACTGCCACTACCCTTCCATCAGTTAACTTACCCTGCAAGGTGGCATTGATCGAAATGCAAGTTTCAGATAATTCACTGCCGAACATATTTTGTAATGGATACATTGGCATATATTTTCCCCATTTTATTAATGATCATCATTTATGTGCTGAAAATAGAAAACGCAAAGAATCTAGCCAATTATGCATAACAGAAAAGAACTCAGAAACCCAGCCATGGCAAGAACTCTAAAAAAAAGAACTCAGAAACATATGTATCTTTTAGCTTTACACTGCTTGTGTTGACGTTAATAAGTTAATTTAGTTGGTAAAAAATCATAAATTCACATTTGTATGTACTGTAGAGGACAAACCTTATAAACTGACCCATATCCTCCTTCACCAAGTAGGTTGCGTGAACTAAAATTTTCAGTTGCAGATCTTAGTTCACCATAACTGAATACATTAGGTCTTCCAACAATACTGTATAGCTCTGCAAACATAAAAAGGTATATAAATTTATTATTTTCCTTTTTGCTCGGTTAAGGATACATTTTGAGCCTAGTGTGCCTTGTACCTTGTTGCTCCAATGATAGCTTTCTCCTTTTCTGCCTCCATAGAAAGATTCCAACAAGTGCTACCAAACCTAAAACTGTCACACCAACTACCACTCCAACAATTACACCTGTTTTATTAGTACTCTTGTTTTGTTCTGCCACATTACCTACTGTAGGGGGGAAATCTGACAAGAAGTACACATGTTAGAAAAACTGAGATATTACAGTGGAATGCAATAGTTAACCTCTAGAAAATACATTGTTATCATGTTGAAACCAATGATTTCGAGTTAAGGGGAGTACTTGGGGTTAAACTCAGAGCCGAGATAGTGGGCCCATAGTAGCCTTGAGTAGGAATACAGCAAGTGCCCTTGCCAGCCCAGAAGAGATGAACCTCAAAGAAGTTTTTGGTGACAGAAACTGTGTACTGCTTCTTAACAGCAGTGTAAGATTTACCGCCTGCTGACTTCCTGATGTCAAAGTTCTGCTCCTTACGTTCACCCTGCACCAAAAACAAGACAAAATAAAATCTTGACTTGATTATAAGATAAATTGAAAAGTATAGTTTATCAGCTAGACCATAGCCTACCTGGACATATATATCAAAAGCCCTTCTCCCTAGGCTCTTCCATGACTGTGTGTCTTCAAACCCGAACTCTGCGAATTGAAGTGCCACTGTATAGTTTCCATTCTCAAGTCCAATGCCATAGTATCTTAAAGATGATGGTGACATCCTTGCAGTTTGGAACAGTTCTGAATCTAGTGTATTCTGAAACTGCCGTGAGCTGTAGATTATGTACGTTCCATTTGGCGCATCAATGAACTCTCCGACGTTGCTAACACCCCATGTTTGTGGTGATGTAACAAAATATGATGCAGCTCCAAGATTGGCATCATCAGTTTGATACCTGTTATTATCTGAGCCTGATATGAATCTATTGCTACCGCAGTTCACAGCAAAGGAGGCAGCTGCAAGTAAGTTAGATCGATTAATATTAGCACGGTAAATCTGAGGTTGCACACTTAGTATTTCTCAGGTAAGCACATTATTGGTGTTGCAAAGGGTGAAGGCTCACACTGTGGAGAACCAAGAAAACAGGGTGTATTTCGCTGAAGGCACCCCAGCCCTGAAGGTAAGATGCTGCAGGCAGAAAACATTGACATTTTGAATCCAAAATAGAAGCTCATTGAACCTAGCATTTATATTTGAGCCTTCAGATTTGGACACACCTGTTATTGGATGCATCAACCACAAAATTGTTTGCCACCAAATTCCTAAGTAGAATGAACAATATTAAAATTAAAAGGCTTTCCATACTTCATACTTCCATAGCATATTTAGAGCTTATTTGGTCAAGCTTAAAAAAATAAACTTAAGCTATAAAACGACGATTCATTTCTGTGATAAGTTGCAAGGTTAAGTTTAACTTCCACAAAGAATCTGAATCATAAGTGAGTTATACAAATCATATACATCCAACAACTTGGCAAACACTTGTAAACTAGAAGCATCAAATACAGATTTCAGATTTACCAAATGCGCTAGCTCATCATATGTGTATACTATATGCATATATGCTGGCTCACAATCCATCAAAGGTCAAACACGCCTTTATTTTGGCTGGAGCTACTTGATGAATGCATCAGAATTTGATACTTACAATTGTAAATTTTTCTGACTAGCCCAAGAAGGAAAATTTCCTGACAGTTGGTTGTAAGAAAAATCTCTGCACAAAAGGAAAATGCCACATCATCATTTGAAACAGATTAAACACCTCCTTTTGATGTTCCAACAAGCTTGGATCATATGAACATACAAAGTTGTAAGCGAAGGTCCTTTTGAGCTTGGAAGGCTTCCTGAAAGACTATTATTCCCAAGAAATCTGGTCATACAAAGCTTGCAAACATTAGCAAGACACATAAGCAAGTCTTTACCACCAAGAAATAGGCTTTTGAAGGCAAGATAATCCATACAAGAATTTGAGCAGATTCAGACCCAATAGAGCTTGTGGCACTTGACCAGTGATGTTGTTAAAACTCAAATCCCTGTGATAGTAAAAAGAAAAATGAGATGGGAAAAGGATCCTCAGTCAATTATGGTCAATAGTAATACATTTAAAATATCTTGCACAAAAGGCATTGACTACAGTTTATTGTAGAAATAAATTGCTTACAGAAAGGTTAAACTTGCAAAATTTGAAAAGTTTATTGATGCAAGATTATCAGATATCCTACAATTCCTCAAAATCCTGCAAAGACAGATGTTACATTGTAAGATCTAACAATTTGGTCTGAATTACATGAATACTCTTAGAAGTAGCTTGGGTCATGGAGTGGATGAAAATTATGTGTACAGGGTGCTCAAAGATGTCATGTTACTGATGAATGTCAGTGAAGAAGAGCTTCCATTTTCAATATCACCGATTCTTCTGCACCATAGAAACAGATTAATCATTCCCCCTTCTGTGGTTTTTGTATTTTAAGAATGATGCACTACATTTGTTGGCAGTCTTAGGCACTTACAGGCTTGTTAATTGGACAAGATTAGAAAGAGTTACTGGAAGTGGACCTTGGAAAGAATTGCCTTGAAACCGCCTAAAGATTAATAGCGGTAATTAGTCATTCAATTCATCATGTCTTTACTGATACATTAACTAATTGTGATATAAGGAAGATACAGATTGTTTTCATGATGAAAACATAAATGCAAAAGAGATTCAATGCTGACTAATGCTAACTAGTACCTTTTCAAAATTAGACAAGATAGTGAGGTGAAGAGAGGGTCCCCTAGAAGGTGATTCAGCAGTCAGGTAAAAAAATACTCTAGAAACCAAAAAATATCTCTCTTTCACAAATCACGCTGAGCCAAGTAGGTTTAAAATGCATCTGACATGCACACCCACTTCAGTTTAAAGCCTTATTTGAAGATAGTTAAAACTGCACCCCGTATTATTTAAAACAATATCACAAATGTAACAATGACCCTAATCCCTATTGTTTCACCATTTTCTGTTATAAATTATTTGTGTAGATTGAATGCAGGCTGACAGCAATCTTACAGATCTGTTAAATTCCAGCTCCCAATATAATCTGGCATTTGCCCGGTAAAATCATTATCTGATGCCCACCTAAATAAATAAAAGGACAGGGCATAAGATTTAATGGCACAGAACATTAATGTTAACAATACTTCATTTTAGGCATACAATATATTCATGCTTGTAAGCTTGGAAAGTGATGATGGTAGTGGACCACTTAAGCCAGCACTGTCAATATATCTGCAGATGAGAAATGCAGATAAAAGCACACATTAGATATGTAACCAACTAGTCTAAGGAAAAAAGTTTGATAGAAAAAAAAATATGGAATCCCTAAAATTAGTTGCAACGCACAATTCCTGAAGTTTGTCCAGGTTTCCGATCTCTGAAGGAAGGGAGCCATTGAAATTGTTTAAGCCCAAATCCCTGAAAATTCACCCAAAAAAGCGATATTAGCAACATAAAAATTGTCAATTAGAATTTACATTCTAGGGACTAGGGAGCATAAACACTTTCAGCATAGTTACTCTTCCAACTGAGTTTAACTCCCAAGTCCCAAGTCCCAACAGTTTAAAAGAATAGCACAACAAATGAAGATGTCATTTGTACTTTCACTCGCAATTTCAGATTCCTTCATTGACTAATGTCATCTTGAGGATGTTGCAATATGTTCTCAATTTAAAGGGCGCTTCACCTCATGATTTTTATACAGTTAAATATATTTAGGTTCAGAATTCAAAGTAATAATAGTTAATAGATTTATCTCATTTTTGTGCATGATTAAAAGAAAACAGAGTTGTATATGATGAAATAGGGTAACAATATTATGAAGAAACAGGGTAACAAAAATTTGAAATATTATTCTTACAGTTTTATGAGTTTTGTAAGGTTGCCGATCTCCTTTGGAATAGGCCCAGACAATGAATTGATGCGAAAAGTCCTTGCATGGTCAAGGGAGAAAATATGAGATTCAATTCGAACTTCACAGCATACCAGTTAATGAAATAACGTTGAGTTCTAAATCTCACATGGACTGCATATCAGTAAGCTCCCCAATGAATGATGGTACAGGCCCTGTTAATATATTTTGTCCTAAATCCCTGAAGCAATATTTGATCATATATCAGAAACGTCAGTCTTCTTGAATATTAGAAGTTGGTGTATAGTTGATATAGAAATACCTTTCTAAGTACTTCAATAGCTTATAAGAAATAGTAGCACTATAATGGTTATCATACCAACAACTGAACTACGTAGCAGCTCTAAAGCACTGAAGAATAAGTATGCTGGAAGTGGAAAAAGCTAGAACTCCAACAAAAAAAATGTCTGATGGCATAATGGGCCAGCATGCATCAAAACTGAACCACATTCTATGCTACAAATGCAGTGTTTTAGATCATAGACTATAACATGTAAGGAAGTTGGGGGCTCATTCGTACAGACTGGTCAAGCGGGTAAGGTTCCGCAGCTCCTCTGGTATCTGGCCAGCTGCTTCGACGGCGTGTATTTTCCTGCACCAGAAGGTATTGCATTAGCTTTAACCTTTTCAAATTCACGTGTTATCATTGTCGGTCAGACAAGAGAAAATTGAAATTATGTCATTCCGGTATATCGGTTTCGATAAAATGCCACCCACTACATGGTAATTATTAAAATGCCACTCAATATATGGAGTCTGCATAATTTCAATTTTCTCGTGAGACAACAGGAGCCAATCATCACACACTATTTGCAGTTTCAGCCGTCAAGAGACATGCGCGACCTGGCGTGTGCGCGGCATGCCTCAGACAGGCAATTCGCCGAACACCTCGTGCGCTCGCCCGGACAGGACACACTTACAGCATGGTGATGTGGCAGACGGTGTTGTTCTGGTCGGTGCAGACGCACTTGATGGCCGGGTTGAAGTTGGGGTTGCCGTCGATGGCGGTGCCGTCCGTGGCCGCGCCGGTGCACGGGTCGCCGCTGATGTTCCACGACGACTGCGCCGTCTGCCCGAGCTTGGCGAACACCGCGTTCAGCGCCGCCGCTGCAAAATCCACACCAGAAACGGATTCATCACAACCAACCGGTGTCAGGAACGCAAGAACTGCCCAAAACAAGATTTTTTTTCTCTCTCGAACCAATTTCAAGGCGAATCACCACAGATTTTCGCAGACAGCTCCATCAGGACGAACAAACAAACTCTCCTTCCATCCACAACGGAATTAAGCAGACACTCTTGCTTACCTTCAGTGGGATCAGTCCTCGTCCTCGGTGCCTGCTGAGCCTGAGCAACCCCTGCAAGCAGCATGAGCAGCAGCAGGAGCACAGAGCCATGGAGCTGGCTCACCCTCAACCTCAACCTGAACCTCAACCTGAACCCCATCTCCCACCTGGAGCCCTCAGATTGCCTCCCCCTTCTTGGTCTCCTCCTCCTCTCAAGAGCCAGAGGAAGCTAAGAGAGTGACATGTGCAACGACTACTCGCTGAATTGAGCATGCAAAGCGCAGATGCCAACTTGTCCCAGATTTTCTTTTAACTATCGGATCAACATGTGCGCGGTTGTTGCAGGATTATTTAATCCAGATTATTGGGAGCACTTCTCAGTTCTCTCCTCTAATATCTGTACGGAATTGCTTGCAGTCAGTCTTGACCGTTCTAATGCAGCCGCCAAAGATGGAAAATTAATAAAGCTGAAAAGTTTGCAATAATTATCTGATGATTCGAACAAGAATTTAATATAAAAAATTGACAAATAAACCATATGATCATTAAAAAGAATACGAGTAAGTTGACACTATATGTCTGTATGGTTTGGGAACAAGGATGTATAAGATGATTATAACCCTAGATTTAGGGATAAGATGATATATTTGATGTGTTTGGTTGAATAAATGAGATTAGACAATTTTTTATTTGATTAGATTATATACTTAAATAAGATAAGCTTAAGGATGCGTTTGGTTCTGTTTTTGAAATCTTCTTTTGCTGTAAAAAAGCAGAAGCTGAACTAAACGGGTTTACCAAAACTGCTTCTGCTGTGAAAAAATAATTTTTTTCTAGTACAAATTTAGAAGCAGCCTGGACCCAGCTTTTCTGCTTTTGCTTTTCTGTTTTTCTGATTTTTAGTTCAGATTAAATAGTATGAATTCAAGATGTCTTAATTGATTTAATATTATTATGATTTGTATTGCATTGCACAATTTTATGAGATAATATGTGGTTGTCGGTTAGTTTATAAGATGAACAATGCATTTTTTATTTATATAATATATTTTTTAGTTATTTAGTTATATTAATGTTGAGTGTTTCTTATTTATATATATGTATAGAATATTATAATGATGAAAATTACGTAAGTTATAAAAAACAGACAGCTCACACCAATTTTTTCACAGCAGCTTCAACTAAACAATTTTTAGCTTTTTCACAGCAAGCAGCTCACAACAGCTTTTTCACAGCTCACAGGCTCACAGCAGAATCAAACGCACCCTAAATTTAGTGAAAGCCACCTGTCAAATTTTCTAAATCTTTCCATCTAGTACCTAGTATATTAAAAAAAATTCCTCTAGGTGGTTATTCCATCCACTTTCATCCTCCATACAAACAGCCGACCAGATATAATGATTCTATCCGATATTCAGCGAACCAAACACAACTTTGGAAAAAGTGATAAGTTTTTTTCCAGTCGTGTGTGTCAAAGGTGGCTCGCGCGTGCGCGCGCACGTGCCGCTTTGCATGGTGCTCTGTTTCTGAATATGAAATGGTCTTGCCGTCTTGGTAGCTTGCGGTGGACGGGTTCTGGGAGAAGGAAAGATGGCGGCTTGACGACGAGAAAGCTCGACGCATGCATCCATGGAGTTTTCGACGGACAGCTACGCACGCGTACAGCAATGCCTCTCTCCACAAATATATATAATATCTCCAAAGGAGAGAAAAATTCTAAGCACAACAATCCAAACAGGCTTATAAGTTTATATGACACTTGAACAGAACAGCTCAACACATGGGGCTAGAGCATGAGTGGGACATTCAGCTTTTGTCTCTCTCTCAATATATATATATATATATCCCAATATGAACTGGTTTCCAAGGATTTAAAATGAAGTGGTTTTGATACTTCAACGAGTTTTCGTGCTTAGTTTTGTGGCTGAGGACAAATCGGATTCGGACAAGGTAGTATAGATTTTACCCACATATATGTTCATTTTGTAGTCTGCGGATCGGATGCGGAGTTTTTAGCCGCTACGTACCGAATATTCGCCTCAAATAGCCCTGATTTTTCTTATAATATAAAACTATAAAATTTAGAAATAAAATAATATTTAAAATCTAAAAATATCATGTTTTTTAGATTGCTTGGCACAATAGAATGATATCCCAATCAACTAGCCGGTGGAGTAGGCCGAATGCGTCTCACTCGATTGGGCCTAGATTTTCCGATTTTAGCCCGTATAATTTGAGAACGCTGAAATTTCTTAAAATTTAGATTTGACCCATGCTTAGACTAAAATTTAATCTCAAACAACTTTGCTTATGGGACTAAACTTTAGTCGATAAGTCCATTTAATGTTGTTTATAAGAACTAAAAGTATATACATATTCTATCTTTATTTATAAACCTTAAATAAACCTTAATTCATATAAAAATAAGCAATTTTTAGTTTCTAAAAATAAACAAAATCATACATACAAACAAACATCCTCCTATAGGTAAAGATCCGATTTTTCTCGCCCGGCCATCGCGGGAAAACGCATCGAGCGCCGGGCCCGGGCGACGTCGCCGTCGCCAGCGCCTCCTTCCCCCGCGCCGCCGTCCGCCGCCGTCGCCGGGAGCGAAGTTGGCGGCCAGTCCACTAACCCACGTATGGAAAATCGGTGAAAAAAAAAACAGAATCATCTGCACACGGCACACAGCACACAGCACACAGCACACAGCATGTACTTCCACAGCTTGACAGTCTCGACGACGTTCGGCAACGTGCACACCACACACACACGCCATGAAAATTCGCCTGACGCTTTCAGGAGAAGGTTTGGTCCGATGACAGGACGGAGCACCTGCGGCGCGGGGTCACCTGCCTTCCGGTTCCGGGACGGCGGAGCTCCCGAACGGCGACGAGCTCGACTGCCCCTCGACGGCGCTGATGCTGCTCACGAAGCCGGTGGTGTTGCCGCCCTTCATCTGCCACTCCGAGATGTAGGTCGGCTTCGTCACCAGCTCGGCCACCTCGACGTCGCCGGTGAGCATCGACACCACCCTCGACATGGGCGGCCGCTGGTGAGGTGAGCCCTGGGTGCAGACGAGAGCCACGTCGATGGCCCGGAGCACCTCCTCCTCATTGAATTCTGTCAGCTTTGGGTCTACCATGCCCAGAGCGTTGTTGCTCTCATACAGCTCCCAGGCCTGCAGGCATTGAGAATGTAAAAATTATAAGTCACTTTGATTTTTTAAAAGTTAAATTTCTCAAACTTCAACCAAATTTAAATAAACATATATTAACATCTAAAATATCAAATAAATACACTATTAAGACACAATTGATTTAATACATCTAATTCAAAGTTAGAGAAGTTTGACTTATTAAAAAATCAACCGACTTATAATATGTAACGGAAGGAGTATTCATCTGATAGATTTTGCTTGTTTTGATAAAACCATATGATGGCAAATGTGTTTAATATTATGAATCTTTCATAGAAACTTCGGAGTAAATTCTGCCAAAAACACAAAGACGAGATTATAATCTTGTCTTTCATTGGGTTGAGTTCATCAGTGAGCAATTGAGCTTACCCATTCCAAAATATAAACCTTATCTTCTTCAAGAGTATCATCATAGTTTGGCCGGCCAGCTATAGTCTCCAACAAGACCATGCCAAATGCAAACACATCAACTTTCTCAGTCATATGGCCTCTCATGGCGTACTCAGGCGCAAGATAACCGCTGGAGATATGAGAGCCAGAAATGCCATTAGCATAAGTAAGGAATAATTTGTAAGCATGAAGGTGGGGAAGATGGAATACACTTACACTGTACCAGCAACTTTTGTGCTGACATGCGTCTTCTTGTCATCATAAAGTTTGGCTAGCCCGAAATCTGAGATCTTAGGATTGAGATTGGCATCAAGTAAGACATTGCTGGCCTTGATATCTCTGTGCACTACACGGATGCTGGATTCTTCATGAAGATAAGTCAGACCTCTTGCAATGCCTAAGCATATCTCAAAACGTGTTGGCCAATCCATATTCAATTGCCTTTTTCCTGAAAATAAAGGGTTAAGTTAAGCCTTTAGGTTTCTATAGACAGTAGTAAACATGAATTCGCAAAATCCAAATTGCATCAAATTGAAGTAGATTGTACCAAACAGTGCTTTATCAAGGCTTTCATTTTCCATGTACTCATAAACCAGCAATGGATTGTTTCCTTCAAGGCAGCAACCATACAACTTAACAAGATTACGGTGTTGCACTCGGGATATGGTTTCTATTTCAGTCGCAAATTGTGTTTTGCCTTGATGAGATGTTTGAGATAGCTGCTTCACAGCCACGACCCTTCCATCAGTTAACTTGCCCTGCAAGGTGGCATTCCACAAAATGCAAGTTTTAGATTTTTGCAATGCCAAACTTCTTTTTTCCCATTTTATTAATATGCATCATTTATGTGCAGAAGATATAAAGCACAAAGAATCTAAACAATTGTGTGTATCAGAAAAGAATTCATATATTATAATCATTTGTGTATGTTAGCTTTACACAATTCGTCTAGATGTTGGTAAGTTAATTTCATAACAAATTCACATTCATATAAATTATAGATGAACTGACCTTAAAAACTGCCCCATATCCTCCTTGACCAAGAAGGTTGCGGGAACTAAAATTTTCAGTTGCAGACCTTAGTTCACCATAACTGAATACATTAGGTCTTCCAACTATACAGTATAGCTCTGCAAACACAAAAATGTACATCAATTTATTAGCTTCACATTTGCTCATTTAAGGAAACACTGTGAGCCTAGTGTGCCATGTACCTTGCTGCTCCAATGATAGCTTTCTCCTTTTCTGCCTCCATATAAAGATTCCAACAAGTACTACCAAACTTAAAACTGTCACACCAACTACAACTCCAACAATTACACCTGTTTTACTAGTACTCTTTTTCTGTTCTGTCGCATTACTCCCGGTTATGGGAAAATCTGACAAAAAAGTTGAGTTGTTAGAGAACATGCATTCTTACAATGTAATGCAATAGTTAACCCTAGAAAATACAACTATATAATATTTGAACAATGATTTTAGTGACGAGGAGTACTTGGGATTAAACTCAGAGCGGAGATAGTGGGCCCATAGTAGCCTTGACTAGGAATGCAGCAAGTGCCCTTGCCAGCCCAGAAGAGATGAATGTCAACGAAGTTTTTGGTGACAGAAACATTGTAAAGCTTCCTAACAACAGCATAAGATTTATTGCCTGCTGTCTTCCTTATGTCAAAGTTATGCTCCTTACGTTCACCCTGCACCGAAGACAAGAGAAATAAAATCTTGAGTTGATTATAAGCTAAATCAAAAGGTGTAGTTTATCAGCAAGACCAGAACCTACCTGGACATAAATATCAAAAACCCTTCTCCCTAGACTCTTCCAAGTCTGCGTGTCTTCGATCCCAAACTCTGCGAATTGAAGTGTCACTGTATAGTTCCCATTCACAAGTCCAATACCATAGTATCTTAAAGACGACGGTGACATCCGTGAAGTTTGGAACAGTACTGAATCTAGTGTGTTCTGAAACTGGCGTGGGCTGTAGATTATGTAGGTTCCGTTTGTTGTATCCATAAACTTCCCAACGTTGCTAACACCCCATGTTGGTGCTCCTGTAACACTATAGGATGCAGGTCCAAGACTGGCATCATCAGCTTGATACTTGATATTATCTGAGCCTGGTACGAGTGTATTGCTACCACAGTCCACAGCAAAGGAGGAAGCTACAAGCAATTTAGATTAAGTAGTATTAATAAATCTGTGGCTTCAAATTTAGTGTTTCTCACTAAGCACGTTCTTGATATTGAAAAGGGTGAAAGGCTCACACTGTGGAGAACCAAGAAAACAGGGAGTATTTCGCTGAAGGCACCCCAACCCTGAAGGTAAGATACTGCAGACACAAAACATCAACATTTTGAATAAGAAATTGAAGATGATAGAACCTAGTATTTATACTTGAGCCTTCAGATTCGGATTTTGACACACCTGTTATTGGATGCATTGACCACAAAATTGTTTGCCACCAAATTCCTGAGTAGAATGAACAATACTAAAATTAACAGGTCTTCCATGTTTCATACATCCATAGCATATTTAGAGCTTGGTCTACCGTGAACAAAACAAACTTAAACTATAAAATAATGATCCACTTATGTCTTTTGCAAGGTTAAGTCTCACTTCCATGAAGAATCAGAATCACAGGTAGTTTACAGATGCAACAATTTTATGAATATTACAAGCCACATGCAATTAATACAGCTTTTAGATCAAATATGCTAACTTATTGCATGTGTCCTGGTAAACCAGCTCACAAGCCTTTTGTTTTGCTGGAGTTGGTTCAGACAATCAATGAAGTTTCAGAAATTGGTATTTAGTACTTAGTACTTACAGTTGCAAATTTTTGTCACTAGCCCAAGTAGGGAAGTTTCCTGAGAGCTGGTTGTAAGAAAAATCCCTGAACGAAATGAAAACGTGAAGGACTCATTAAAATTATATAAACAAAATCCTGGATTTTCTATTCAAAGCATCAACATACAAATTTGTAAGTGAAGATCCTTTTGAGTTTGGAATGCTTCCAGTAAGACTATTATTCCCAAGAAATCTAATGAGGCAAAACTTGCAGATGTTAGCAAGGTAAATAAAAAAGTATTATATTCCACAAAATAATCTTTGGAATGCAAGATAATCCATACATGGAGTTGAGCAAATTCAGATTCAATAGATTTTGAGGTAATTGGCCAGTGATATTGTTAAAACTCAAATCCCTGTGATAGTGAAAAATGAGAAAGGCAAAAGGTCATTAGTAAGTGTATGATCCACAGCAAGCAGTGCAATTAAATATCTTGCAGAAAATGCAATTGGCTATAGTTTATTGTAGAAATAAAATGCTTACAGTAAGGTTAAATTTGCAAACTTCGAAAAGTCCACAGATGCAAGACTATCAGATATCCTACAGTTCCTCAAAATCCTGCAAAGCAAGATTCTACGGATTATAGGATTTGACAACTTACTTTGAATTACATTAAAATCCAAGCTGTATTTTGAGTCATTAAGTGAATGAAAATTATGCATACAGGGTACTTAAAGATGTCATGTTGCTGATGAATGCAAGTGAAGATGAGCTTCCATTTTCTATATCACCGATTCGCCTGCAACACAGAGATATTATTTATTCTTTTTCCTTGCAGCAACCATTGAGATTTAAGAATGATGTCTTACTATTTTTGCCAGTTGTAGGAACTTACAAGCTTGTTAATTGGACAAGATTGGAAAGAGTTGCTGGAAGGGGGCCTTGAAAAGAATTTCCTTGAAACCGCCTACAAATTCATAGATGTAGTTAGTCATTTCAATCATAATTTCTTTACCAATACATCGGAGTAGTAGTGATAGAATGAATATATCAAAACAGTTTATCATTTATATAATCATTTCTTCACTCATACATCAGGCTAGTTTTTTTAGAAAAAAGGCAGGAGCTCTCCCTAATGCAGTAAAGAAAGGGTGGAAAAGAAATTAGAGTTAGGCTACTAGTGACAGAAGGAAGATATCAACTCTAAGGTAAAACAAAAGGTGACCTTATGAAGCTAAAGTACAACTTCTCTGTAGTGGGAAGAGAAATATTGTAAAATAGATTCAATGCTTACTAATACTTGTACAATATTCAAAATTAGCACTCATATTCATGAATAGTGAATGTATGAAAGAACAAAGATGCATTATTTACTAATGCTCATCCAACATCTAAGATATAACAAATAAGCCTCTAGAAGGCGATTCAGTAGAAATGAAGTAAAATGATACTATACAAATATAACAAATCTTACAGCTCTGTTAAATTCCAGCTCCCAATATAGTCTGGTATTTGCCCAGTAAAATCATTATCTGATGCCCACCTGAACAGATAAAAGGATATATAACACATAAGATTTGATGGCATGGAACATTGATGTCAACAAGAAGATGTCCTTTTATAGTCTTACAATGTTTTCATTTTTGTAAGCTTGGAAAATGATGCTGGTAGTGGACCACTTAAGCCAGCACTGTCAATGTACCTACAATTAAGAGAGACAAATAGAAGCACATATTGAGCCGAGTTGTCCAAACATTAGAATATTTGGTAGATAAAAAAGAGGAGGCCGAATAATTAGTTGAAACTTACAATTGCTCAAGTTTAGCCAGGTTCCCCAGTTCTGAAGGAAGAGAGCCACTAAAACTGTTTGAGCTTAAACCCCTGCAAATAAACCCAAAAATTCATGTCTAGAAATCATAAAACTATTTATTATAATTTATATTCTAGAAAGCATGAACATTGTCCACATAGCTATATTCATTTTTCTACGTTTAAATATATTCATTTTTCATGATAAGAATACTAGTAGGCATGTATGATGAAATAAGTCACCAAATAATGTGAATATAGCTCTTACAATGATGTGAGATTCGTAAGGTTACCAAGCTCCTTTGGAATAGGTCCAGATAGTGCATTGATGCCAAAAGTCCTTGTGTGTTCAATAGAGTAAACATGAGATTTACTACAAACAAAAGCATTTAATGAAAAAAAATGTTTTGAGCTCCAAATCTCACATGTGCTGCATAGCAGTCAACTCCCCAATGAACGATGGAATCTGTCCTGTCAATACATTTTGTGATAAATTCCTGAAACAAGATCAAAACAGATATCGTCAACACCAATTTTGTTGAATATTAGGAGATATTTGAGTTCCTGATAGATGTTGTTTTATTAATTCCATGATTGAATTTCATGTGAAGCTCAACTGTTGTAGATTAAATGTAAAGAACCGTTTTAAAGTCACAACAACAACCTGAAATATAAGTCACTATAACAGACGTCAGTAATCAGTAAATTGCCAACTGAACTCTGTAGCAATTATCTAAAAGCACTTAAAATAAATATAGAAGGAATAGTGAAACTAGAGCATGTAACTTTGGTAGAATGATAGATGGCAGATGCAGCAGTGCAGAACGCACTGTCACACAGCAAACTACCCTGAAACTAATCAGCCACATCCCATGCTTCAAATGCAGTGCTTTGGATCATGTCCACTCCAAGTAAGAAAGATGGGGGGAGTTCATACAGATAGGTCAACCGCGTGAGGTTCCGCAGCTCTTGTGGTATCACACCATTGACATCCCTGCTATATATCTTCCTGCATCAACACACAACAACACGTTAGCTTCCACCTTCTCAATTCATGCACTGACGTAATTGGTGAGACAACCAACGCTTTTCAGGTTACAATGATCAAGAGGCCAGCGCCATTTGCAAGCTAGGCAATCTGTCGAAGCACCTCAGTTTGCAAGAGCAGAGCTGGTCGGACACTTACAGCTTGGTGATGTGGCACACGGTGTTGTTCCGGTCGGTGCAGTCGCACTTGATGGCCGGGTTGAAGGTTGCGTCGTTGTCGATGTCGGTGCTGTCCGTCGCCGCGCCGCTGCAGGGGTCGCCGCTGATGTTCCATGACGTCGCCGCCGTCTGGCCGAGCCTGCCGAACACGGCGTTCAGCGCCGCCGCTGCAAAAAAGTCATCCCAGTCAGCTACGAGCAGCCATTGGCCTGCTCCTCGGCCTTCCGATGGCCGGGCCGCGCCGATCGGACAGCCCGCAATCGGCACCCAACCCGCCGCTGACGTCGCGGGCCATAACACACCAAAAACCGCACATGGTTTTCTTCTTCCCGCGAGCAAACCGGCAAAACCAAGGTCAAAAACCAGAAATTTTTCACGACGAACAACTTGCTCCGGTTAGAAACCTCCGAAGCATTCAGAGTTGAGTAGTTGACCACTCCGTCTGGTTAGAAAACCGATCAGTGATCAAGAAAGCAACATTTCCATTACTTAATTTCTGAGTTGGCAAATGGAGATTTTTTTTATTCTTTGATGACTATTTATACATCTCTTGTTTACCATTTTGCAATATTGTTTTATTAGTCGTGTCATTAATTTATTAGATTTATCTCAAAATTAAGTTCCCGTGGGAGTAGAACGATGAACAGATGAATGGATTATGATATTGCAGACGGACTTTGAACAGATCATCGTGCTTGCAGCTTCGAAAATGACGCGGATGCTATCAAACAAGTAGCAATTCAGCTCGAGAAGGCAGGTGACGGGAATTGAAAATTTCCGCCAGAAATCATCCGGAGTAAAAAAAATGCGATTTTTCATTCTGGCAGCGTCAGCGAGGCAAGGAGCGCAGCAAAGATCAAGACTGTTCCAACGAATTTCCAATTTTTCACGGTGATTCGTCACGGGATTTCGCAGACAGTTGCATCATCACGTCGAACAGATCGGAACGCAAAGAACACTCGAGGAAGAATCGAAACAGGCATGCTTAGCTAGCTTACCTTCAGTCGGATCAGTCCTCGTCTTCGTCGGCGCCTGCTGAGCCTGAACGACCACTGCAAGCAGCAGCATCAGCAGCAGCAGGAGGAGCTGGAGCACAGAGCCATGGAGCTGGCTCACCCTCAACCTGAATCTCATCTCCCTCCTTCCTTCCCTGCCTCCCTTTATCCAAGCTCGGATTACCTTGCACAAAGGTAATCAATGGCGATAGAGAGTTGATGCCACAGCTCAAGAAAGGGACACATGCGCTAGCTAGGGCTAGCTCCTAAAGAATTTATATCCAGTCTGCAATATTCTATATATCTGCATGCAAGTGTGCCGTCACCAACTTGCTCAGATGTTTGCTCATCATCCAAATCGTCAAGCGGCGAAACTGTCGCCAGTCGCACCCTCGATCGCGTGCCTTCGTTTTTGTAGCTTTGACTGATTAGACGCCATTAATTTTAGGCTGAAGACTTTTGTTTAACTCTGAACATGTTTTCTAAGCTCTTAAATAGTATAGTTAAATAATTCATTGGTTTGAATCCTCAAATAATTATCTGTCTTGCGTCTTCTACATCTCCTTATATGCATTTGTCTGACAAAGACAGGTGCGTGATGTATGTAGTTAAACAGTTTCGACAAACTACTAAGTCTAAGCGGATCAATCTCCTAGTCTTCTCCTCTCTAAAGAAAGAGAGAAAAAAATGTGTCCAAAGCATGAACAATTGAACAATTGAACATAGACTGAATGGATGTTATCATACGCGATCCATTTCAGCTTATGTAGAGGGCCCTTTTTTTAGCTGGGAATTCAGCCTGCCGACCTAAAAAGAAGAGCTTCATGTCGATCGTCTTTGGCTCATCGCTAGCTGCTGTGTCGTCGACGGGGTCGTCAACCTACCTTGCAAGCTTGAAGAGTTGAAGCTCCATCGCTAGCTTGCTCGTCAACTATGTTGAAACGATCTGGACGGGATGATAACGAGATCTATCGCCTTTGGAATCTCAGACTAATTATTGACGATATATGCTATAGCGATCGATCGAGACTGATGGCCGCTAGCTGCCAGTTCATTTCATTTCAGCCGGTTGCTCCGATATGACATTTGGTTCAATTTCTATTTCTCCAACACTAAACTTTTACTCCTTCCTTTCTAAGATATATCTATTTTGGATCGGAGATTTTTTGCGATGATTAAGAAACTGTGCAAAACTAAATGAGCAAGGATTATATATAATTAGTTAAGGTGAAGTAGTAGTCTAAGAAATCAAACAAAAAATTACTGTGGCTGATTGAGATAAGAGAGCATGAAGAAAATTGACCTTATTTTAGTACAAAATTTAAAGAGAGTACTCACTTAGATGACCCTGCTTATTTTTAAGGGCTAAAGCTTGCTTATTTTAGTATGGACTAAACATTATTTTATGAGAGATTCATAAATGAGGATAGAGCGTGTATTACACTTTTAGTCCCAATAAGCAACATCCAAGGATTAAGGGTATTCCCAACCCAAAAATCATCTAGTAGTTTCTATACATGCCATATCACTAAGAAACTACTCATAGAAACTCTATCTCACAATGCATGATTTTTTATCTCTATTTATTTTTCTCACTTTTGCCCAATCATAAATAAGTGAGCTCCATCTATATAAACTACTACACTCTTCCAATGCATATAGAGTGGTTTCTTCATCCTTGATATTAGTCATAGAAACCATGTCTTACATGAGAAACCATTTCCTCCACATTTCTCATCTTCCTCATTAACTCTCATGCCACATCAGATTTTTGCCTATGTGGCAGTGCATTTAATACTATGGAAACCATCCTAGTCCCTGGGTTGGGATGCCTAATGAACTAAACTTTAGGGACTAAAGTTTAGTCCCAATAAGCAATATAATCATGATTGGGATTTTAGGGACTAATGGTCTACCAAATTTTAGTCCCTAAAAATAAGCAGCCCTAATTCAAACGGGGCCTTAGTCGCACGCACGAAACATCAATATATATGAAGAATTTTACGGTGTACTCAATTTTTTTGGATCATTCAATTTGTACAATTCAATAGCTCATCGGTGACTTTCTTGATTGAGATAGTATAACCTTCATTTAATATAGTCTTTGATATAATCTGAACAAAGTCAGAACCAGCGTTTCTGAATTCTGTATGTCCTATAACGACTTATTTTATACTATTATATTAAAAATATCCATAAAAACTTAATTTTAACTTGTTTTACGCGTGCACAAATACTATATTCGAGCTAAGCAAGTGACACTAACCAGTTAATTATCTATAAATTAGATATAACGATGTTAATTAAAGCCACTTAGATATTTTCAAGCACCTAATAATACGTCTAAAGATTGCTAAAATGTGTTTTTTTTTCAATAGAGGAAGTAGCTCGCAGCTACTCTCTGGCTGGCCCATGTCAACGACCTTAATTTTGTGTGTCTAGAATTCCACCGGAAACTACCATGTTCTTAGTTTATAATTTCAGATCTAAGTATCATTGTAAAATTGTCATATAACTTTCAGTGAGGTCTCAAAATCACCAGGTAGTCTAGACTATCTGTTATCGATACAGAATTAGAGATGTATACTTGGACTAATTGTTAGGGAAATTTGAGGATTTGCCACTAAAAAGTTTGTATACTTTGATTATTTGTCACTTGTGTGGATTCTAAGTGGGGTCATCTGAGTGTATGACAGTGAGCCAAAGTGACAAATAATCAAATCCTATTTTTAAGAGTGACAAATCATCAAATATTCCTATAGTGTTCCTAATTGTTAAGACATTGATATTTTGTCACAACATCCTCTCCACAACTAGATCTGTCATTGGGTACCCATACCCATAAGAAATGAGAAGTGTATGGGCAAAAATTATTTTACCCATTTGGAGTTTTGGAGCGAGAAGGGTATGAATATTATCTAATTAGAATTTGGTAGAAGAGGGTATGGATAATTGAGAATTGAGGAGAATTTTGGGTAATGGAGAATTGAGGAGGGTAAGATTGGGTAAGGCTTGGTATGTATGTGAATATGAAAGAAGAATATGCCCATACCCTCCCTAATGGTGGACCTATCCGCAACGGATCCACCCTTAGTGGTGTGTAGATCAAAAAAATAGAGAGGCTGACTCAACTAAAAATAATATATATAAATTATTCACTATTTTACATGAATATTAAATATAATATTATAATCATAACAAAATCATTAAAATTATATAATAATTTATAAAGATATATACACAAAATATACAAGAAAATATACAGGAAATATATAAGATCTGTTCGCCCTCATACAAAAGTAAAGTAATTGTAAACTAAATGACAAGCATGGACAATTGGGCTTGGGCTTGGGCTAGCTCTTCAATTCTATTGAATTTTCATCCAATTAGTATGTTTTTTTAAAAAAACTAAATAACTAGTGAACGATAGTTAGCTTAGACCTAAGACTATCTCCAACGGCATAGTAATTATGGTACCTAAACCTAAGAATATGTAATCAGCATAGTTTTCTTAAAAAATATAAGTCCAATAGAGTAGACAAACATGATACCTATTTTAGGTAAGAGATCGGATGAAATCTGCTAAGCAGTTATATACCCATTTTCTTCACTCCCATCGGTAAGTCCGCGTTCCAGTTGCAGTAAACTGTAAACATCTAATAATCGGTTGGTCCGGATGAGAACGAGATGGGTGCAACGTGGACTGCAGGTCAACCCAGTACTGAGGCCGTCGCGATCATGAGCTGGCCTTACATGCACGTTGACCACTGCTGCACACTGCAGTGACTGCATGCATGATGCATATGTACACAGTACTCAGTCGTCAGATCTATGCACACGCACACCAAATCATCACGCGACCACACGTGTAGACTTCATCCTCCTCAGCTCGTCCTCAGCAGTCTCTCTCACGTAGACGTAGTTGCACCCGTAGTACGATCTCCATCGATCCGTGTATCTTGCGAGCTGCGAGCTGCCTGCGAGCTAGAGTAGTAGAGTGCTAGACTCGATCTCGTTCTTGTCATGGGCTGGAGGGACGACGAACTTAGCGATCGACGACGACGAGAAGGCGCCGGCCGGCCGGGCGTGCCGAGGGAGTGCGTGCGATGCTGCTGGTCGCCGGGGGCGGCGGCGGCGTCGGCGGAGGTGCGGGCGCTGCTGCTGGAGAAGGCGACGAGGGATCGAGTTCGGGTACGACAAGAAGGGCGTCATTTCTCTCTCTCTCACTCACTCTTTTTTTTGCATTTGACAGATGCAGAGGCCGAGCGAGTGTAATTTTTCATTAATTAATGGGATATATATCTCAGTGCTAAAAAAGAAACTAATTATCAACCATATTGTTTATATATATATATATAGGAGCGCTATTGTACAGTACGTATGTAGAATAACTATTCTACACCGACTACTTTCAGTAGTAGAATTTCTCAATAGAATAGTAATTGAGTATTATTTTTTTCTCAGTAGTAAATTTCTTGGTAGAATAACTATTCTACACACGTGGTGTAGGATAACATTTGTATATATATATAAATGCTATATACAAATGCTTTATATATATACAAATGTTATCATACACCACGTGTGTAGAATAACTATTCTACTGATAAATCTACTACTGAGAAAAAAAGTAATACTTAATTGCTATTTTATTGAGAAAATCTACTTCTGACTTCCATGGTCGGTGTAGAATATATATTCTACACACTTGGTATATATATGGAAGCGTTATTCTACACCACGTGTGTAGAATAACTATTCTACAACGATCACTTTCAGTAGTAGATTTTCTCAGTAGAATAAAAATTAAATACTACTTTTTTTCAATAGTAGATTTCTCAGTATAATATCTATTCTACATCTGTGGTGTAGAATAGCATTTGTGCCCGGAAATTTGATTTCTCGAAAGACTTTGCTCACCCGCGTTGCCTATAGATTGTTAGTTTTTGTAATATATTTGTTAGTTTACATTATGTAATATTTAATTAATATATGAAATAATGAGATAAGAGAGAGAACTCACACTTTAGTTAATTAAAATATTTGATAATTTGCACTCATGTTAAAATAAATAGACGTTTAATTATTTAACACTTATAAAAATAACATGTATGATAATTTAAGTCCATATTTACATATATATTGTTAATATATTTTAATCCATTGTAGCGCACGTGCATTACAGCTATGCAGTCAAAGTCAATTATTTTGGCCTGACAACGATATGATTTCAAAGTCTGGAACCCAAATCCATCTCCATTTACAGTAAGACTGAAAGATTAAGTCATCCATTATTAATGAGAAAACATTATATATTATAAAGTGATAGAAAAGATGATTAAAGAAACACAACTTATTAATTTGTGGATAATTGAGATTAGACAAGAAAAGTATATATGAGTAAAGTTTGTAAGATAAAGTACAAGGGGGTAGTATAATTTTTTTTACATTTTGCGGCTGATTTGGTGCGAGTTGATTCGACGTACACTTTGTGTTCGTCCAACTTCTCAAAATTTGATTTGATTTAATTAATCGCATGCATGCGTGCAGCGCCCACTGTGAAACGTACTTACTTTGGCCGATTGAATTAATAATATATATAATGCTGGGTTAAGTTTAAGTTCTGGAGGCACGTGTTTTTTTCTTCGATATCGGATCGAACTTTTCAATTGGCTCCTTTTTTTTGCGAGAATTAATAATATCATCGGTTCTTTTGATTATTTCGCGCGCCTTTTACGAACAAAAAGAAGTCAATTTTCCTCACGCTCGTAGTCTTTTTCCCGCTTAAATTGTAATTTTTTTTACGTTAAGTGGCTGCACCACGTGTTTGCGTCGAGGCTTTACACGAAGAGGTGCAACTTGATAAAATATAATGGGATTTTTTTGTTTGAATGAAGCGCTTGATTTCTTGCTGTACATGTTGTCTCGGTCATTCGTTCTCGAGGAAGGATTTTTTTGAAATGATATTTAAAAAAGATCAAATCCGGTTAGTCAATTTAAAAACTTGTAAAAGTAGACATACTTGGTTTGGCGAGCTAGTTGTTGGGACCGATTAGTAACTATCACGTCAGTATGGTTCGGCCGATGGTCGGCCGACGGATGTCGGCTTTTGTAATTTTTTGAATTGAGTGACAGGATTTGATTTTTTTAAAAAATGTTATTTCAAAAAAATCCTCGATATGATGGAGTATTTAATTTGAAGGTAATTAAGGGTATATATTATATATGGTAGATGCTCCGACTTTTTAACTAAATAATTATGGAGTGGTCTGAGTCGAGAGTTTTAATATTAAAAACTGTACGTCGATACAAAATTTTAAGCATTTTTTATTATATTTTCATACGAAGTTTTGTATAAAATTATACTCCCGACCCGGCCCTCTGATTCTATTTTCCTCCGCTTTCTAGGCTCGAGTTCTTCCGTGCTACTCTCTTTTCTTGCGCAATATTACAGCGTAAATTGGATTCGATATTTTATAATATAATAAATTTATTAGGTTTGATATTTTATAATGTAATAAATTTGGATCCGATTCGTTGCATGTACCATGAAATATTAAATTCGTTTGTGCGTCGTAAATTTTAGTGTTTGATGATTGGGATCGAGCGGCTGAGGTGCCTTTAGGATTACATATTTTTTATGTATGCAAACTTATTTACGGTAAATGTAACACAACTATATTTTTTATAATTAAAATAGGAAATTTTTAGGACTAATTAATCACTCGTCAGTATACAATATACAAGAACTATCAATAACATCACCGTAATTAAGGAACAGGAGGATTATGGACGTACTGAACATTCAGGGCCTTAGATTCATGTCACATGTGTTTAAGCTTTTTTCGCAGCTGAAACTGAAATAAACGACGTAAATTCTAACTTTAGATTATGAGAATCGGTAAGATTACGAGAATCGGTAACTGTTAAATCTAAAAATGAACTAGAATCCAAAAAATCAGAAAAAACAATTTCTTAAATTTTTCATCTAGATACCGATACCATTCAAACACAAAATGGTAAAAAAAGGTATGCGACCACTGGGAATCAAACTTGGGTAGCATCACTAGAGACTAGCTTCTATAATCAATTGAAACAACGAAGAAATTTGGATAAAAAAGACAATGAACCATATTAATATTGTTTTTATATGTATAATCCTGTTGATAAATATGTAATAACAACTAATATTTATACACCGAAAAGAGTATATCCGATAAATGTACACTAGGATAGGTAGCACATCATGTGCACCAAGCCAGTCGGAGAATGTTTTGTTTTGTTTCGTGTGTAATAAGGACAAAAAAATAAAGGTGTATGAACTCTGTCACGTTCATTAGCAGATGGCCGGCTGACCGTTGACCTGGCGATCGAGGCGATGAGCCATGTCAACGTTTTCTGCGCCGGTTGGGGTCGATCTGCAGGTCGGGCCGAACCAGTCAGAGGCGTTCATTCATCATTCGATCCCAAAACGTGTAGCACGTAAGCATGGGATGAGATGTGTTTTTACGGGTGTTTGGTTCCTTTAGTAATTTAGATCTTTGAGTTTTGGGTGCTAATTAGAACGTGCTAATAATAAATTCATTGTGTTTAATATATTCGTCTCGCAAATTAGACTTCATTTATGTACTTAGTTTTATGGGTTATTTTACAGTCTTTAAGGAGGTATCAGGAGTTACCACATTTTTTAATGTTAATTTTGGTATCTCATTTGTCAGGATGTACCAAAATTAACACTAACAAATATGGTACATCCTCAAGTACTATAAAATTTCTCTAACTTTATAATTAATACATGTTTACTACTGAAATTAACATCCCGAGACTAAAGCACTGTTTGGATGACGAGGGCTAAAGTTTTCCTTATCATAATGGATATTCGGACGCCGGTTAGAAGAACTAAACATAAGTTAATTATAAAACTAATTGCAAAATACTAAGCTAATTCGTGAGACGAATCTAGTAAACCTAATTAATCAATTATTAACACATATTTACTATAGCACTGTATTATAAAATCATACACTAATTATGATAAATATGAAGTATAGAAACCAAACAACCCTTACTAATCGGGAACTTATTTAATTTGAAGATCGAGCATGCATATTTCGATCTGACTTTTTTGGGATTGATGTGATGACTAATTCGCTAGCGATCGAGTGCGCCGTCTCCATCAGGTCACATTCCTACTCCCATTCACGTTGACCAGTCACCACTGCACCCATTGCTGCCTTAAGACGATTAGGTTGGAATGATTGGGATTATAGCTTAATTCAAGTTAATTCTAAAGAAACCTATAATCTTATCTTTAGAATTCTATTAAAATTGATAATGTTTTCAAGGTTATATATTGATTAGTTAAAGTAAGTTTAGTTGAACCTCAAATTTTGGGTCCTTCAAGTAATATGTCTATACATAATTTTAAAATCTGTAGCGCAAGTTGAGTTGTTTGTTAAATCTATTCAAAGTTTCATGATTTAATTATCATGACCGAGACTACTATATACATATTATAAACAACGGTGGAGTCGTCACTGCACCCAGACATATGTTTGGACTCGTCGACGAATGCGCTATAAAATTTTAGTATTGTTTTTAAAAATTAAAAGTGAAAATTTATATCGAATATTAAATATAGTTAGATTTGTTTAGCCTCGAAAAATTTCTTTATATGATATACCTTTCTTAAATATAGTCTCGTCAGTTAGAGTTCGGTACATAGTTTCAGAATTTTCCGGTATAGACTCCGTTCGTGACGTCACCGCTCGTCTATATATATGTGCACCATTACACATGCTCGTCTAGCGGCCACACGTAGTACGAGACTAACATATATATATAGTTTCGCCGGCGAACGGCGGCGGCGGCGGCTCGTCGCGCGCGCGCGATCGATATGATGCTGCGCTGGAGGAGGAGCAAGGTAGCCGTCGTCGTCGGCGGCGAAGAGATGCGCGAGCGGCTCGTCCCGGCGGCGGCCGGGGAGATCAAGGCGGCCGTGCCGAGGGGGTGCGTGGCGCTGCTGCTGCTGGACGGGGGCGGCGGAGTGGAGCGGGTGGTGGCGGAGGTGCGGGTGCTGGGGCAGCCGAGGGTGCGTGCGCTGATGGAGAAGGCGGCGCGGGAGTTCGGGTACGACCAGAAGGGCGTGCTCCGCGTCCCGTGCTCCGCCGACGAGTTCTGGCGAGCCGTCGCGGCGGACGGCCCCGCCGGAGCTCCTTGCCGGCGGTGACCCTGTACTCGATCCTGATGGGTGATGGGTTGAGCCGTCGATCGAGACGTACTCCTGCATGCACTTACGTAGATGTAGATGATGATTGATGAGTCCGCCGACTTGTTGGGCGGCCGTCCGTACTTCGCAAGTCGCGACTTGGCGAGACAGCGAACGGCGGCCGGTCGCCGGCCCGTGCTCCGGCAGCTCGCGATTCCCCGGGCTCCGGCGGAATTTGCCTTTTGTGTAGTATAGCGCGTCGTCTCCCATGATACTACACAGAGCTGAGTTGCATCAAGGAAGCTAGTAGCTAGTAGTGGAGTCTCCTGGAGCAGTTGGTAGTTGGATTTAGAGATAGCAATCGATCGGATAAAATAACTACGGTATGGAGAGTGTATTTTTTTTATCGTGCCTACCAATATGAATCAATTGTTCTCTACTCCGTATATTTTTATCTACTAGGCTACTATCTAGTACTATTGTTGTTATTGGATTCTTGACAACTTGACATATCGTCTTGAATATTTAGCCAATAGATTTACGGGTATGCACCTTCAACGCTTATCCTTAATAAGTCTGGAAGGAAAATTGTTGCCAAATGCACGCGTGCGTGCATCAGATTGAAGACAGATACAAGAGTTTAAGCAATCGGACTGAAATTCTTGTCCTATGCACGCATCGGATTGGAGCGCAGATACAAGATTTTAAGCTATCAGATACGTACTCGGATTACAGATTTACAGTAGCTGTGGTCTCTACAGTGTTTACACCGCGTCAGATTGTACAGCAAACCTCCGCCGGCGCTTGCATCGCCGACGACTTCACGCTCGCCGGCGCCATGATCCATCGCCTTCGCGCGCCCGTACGTCGCTGTGGGCTCGGCTGCTGCGCGCGCATGCACTGCCGACATGTACACATTAGTCAGTCAACGCATACGTACGTCAGTCACCAGGATGATGTAGTATATCATATATGCTCCTCTTTAGGATGGTGAAACATTGTTGACGAGGTGTTACAGAGTATAGGAATGGCAGTACTGTATAGCATTTGCTGCAATCTTGAAGCAGTTCATTGAACCCTAACTACAGCAGAACCAGAAACCTGGGAGTCTTGATTTTTGCATTTACAGATAAGCTGAATTAGGTCGTGTTCAAGACAGAATTAATGTAACTGCACATGCTACAACAACAAAAAATGATGCCAGATTCACAACTAGCTAATGCTTTCGACAAGGCACCGCGTGTGAAATACACTGAAATTGGAGAATGGAACCATTCAGACATGGAGTTTCATGGTATCTCGCGAGTAAAAGAATCTAAACATTTTCATGCCATAAAAAAGAATATGAACGGATGTACCTCAGGCTGCTCAACTCTGGTGGCACACAATCAATGACACTAGTATATGGGTCATCTAGAAGGTCCCTCTATCTTCAGTCTCAGCTGTTCATAGTTTTTCAACTCCTCCATGGACAGGGATGGTGAGATATCCCCCAACACCTGAGTAGCCATAAATTCAGTTGATATGACCAAAGCATACTTATTGGGATGCCCAAAATGATATGGAGTCTTACTGTCATGAAATCATCAATATCAACAATGACATCATCAGCACTGGCTTCGCTGTTTCTGGAAGGATCAGCCTCGAGTGTTTCGGCCTTGAAATACCAGGTGTAAGTTCAACAGAGCAATGCTACAAAAAAAAAGGGTTGCCAAGGAACTGCTACTACTCACCAAACACTTAGCCGCATGATACCATGCATCTGCGCATAATGCATATATATCAGCACCAGTAAAGTTTGGAGGACATTGCTGAGCAATTGACAAGAGAGAAACATTCTCATGGAGCTTATACTTGCGTGTCTGTGCTTTCAAGATCCTGCATATCAATTACAGTGAGATCAAGGATGCAAGTTTGCAATAAAATATTAAAATCTGAAAGTTGATGAACAAATACTGATGACAACCTTTCCCGATATGATGCATCTGAAGTTACACCAACATAGAGAAGCTTATCAAAGCGGCCAGGACGGAGAAGGGCAGAATCAAGAAGATCAGGCCTATTTGTAGCCCCGATAATGAAAAGATCCTACAGAAGAATTTATAAAAAAATTAATTCCTCTTCATGTCAAAGCATCTCATGAGCAAAATTAATAAAAATCGGCATGGACAAGGAAATAACCTGACTATTATCGCTCAGCCCATCAATCTCCACGAGCAACTAACAAAGAGATGAAAGGGGAGATGAGACAACAAATCCAAATCCTTTAACAGTGAAAGTCAGAAAGTATTGTGACACTGCCATAGTGTGACAGACTCACAGTGATGAAGACAATCATACCTGGGAAACTACTCTATCCATTACACCTGCAGAATCTGAAGAGGATCCTCGTGCAGGCGCAAGGGAATCAAGTTCGTCAAAGAAAATTACGCATGGCCGTGCAGATCTAGCCTGAGGTTAACAGAAAAGTTGCAAATATAAGCATCTATGCATATCTTGGCAATTATATGGTTGTATAAATCAATTTACCTTCTCAAAAATGTCCCTAACATTCTTCTCTGATTCTCCAACATACATGTTAATTAATTCTGGACCTTTTACACTAAGAAAGTTTAAAGAGCACTCAGTTGCTACTGCTTTCGCCAATAATGTCTACAAAATTAGAAACAGTCAGTTTTAACGAGCATGTATCATGTTGCTTTTGGATGTGAATATGTGATAGATGGAACAAATGAAAAGTAAAGCTTAATAAAAATGAAGTATAAAACACCGTAAAACTCACCTTCCCTGTGCCGGGTGGTCCATACAACAGGACACCTGACCGCTTCCGCAACTTAGAAGAAAAAAGGTGCTTGTACAACAGAGGTAACTATAGAGCAGAAAAAAGAGACTAGTTACTATTCACAAAGTTACTAGATTGGCTTCACATGTTCAATTTACAGTAGACATTAGACAATTTTATTTGCATCCATAGGATATTATCGTTATAGCACTCAAAGATGAATGCGATCCAAATTTACCTGAATTGTGTCTAGGATAACCTTTTTCACTTCCTCAAGGCCACCAACATCCTCCCATTTGACATTAGGAACCTATATCACAGAAAATCCCAAATAAAATGCCTGATGAAAGCAAGCTAAATCACCCATACATGGAGCCATAGGTTGTCTGCTAATGTGCCTGAAAGATCGATGAATTTAAGATATTGAAAGGCAGGAAGTTGAAATGTCTTACTTTGGGTGTACCCAATGCAGCACGATTCCTTTTCTTGGCCCGTTCTAAAGAAGACAAAATATATTCTTTGCAAAAATGTTTTTCTTCATTCTGCGTGGTAGAAGAGCTTGTAGGAAGGATGCCTTCAACTTTACTGACTTCACTACTATTTTTCTCCTCTGAAACTTTATGTGCAAAAGATATGGCTGCGTCTGCAACTAATGCAAGTATATCTCTGGGCATGAAACCTGCTGTTTGGACTGCTAGATCTTTTATGAACTTGTCATTGATACTCTGAAAGGTGAAATAAAATAAGCAGCAGTTGTATTGTAAAAGCAGAAAACTTCACTTTCGGATGAATAGAGAGAAAATTTCACCTCATCAGCAGCAGTTGAAACACCACTGAGTGTTTCAGATATCAAGTTCCTCCTCTGTTCCTCATTTATAGCTTTCATGTTTATCTCATGGCGGAAACATCGCCTAATCGATTGTTGCATTCCTTCAGCACGGTTTGCCGTTGCAACTAGTATAACTTGAAGCGAGCTTACACATTCAGGTTCCACAAGGTACTGAAATAAAAGGGTGTTTGACAACAAGGAACATGACAAATGGTATACCACAACACAAGGGCTACATAAAGGAAGGTGGGAAAGATGACTTACTAAATTTCCATTTACATCTCTTGCTGGTGACGATTCCATAGCAACCCAATGTTGTCCAGTGTACTGCTTGATGATAGATTCAATGTTTGCTGCAATGCCAGATTGTGCAGATTGTGGGCCTTCACTGGAGGATGTATTCCCAATTGCATCAAAGTGACGAAGAAGAATTATACAAGGTGAATACCTTCACGAAAAGTTATTCAGGATAATTAAGTAAACATCAGATATCTGAAGAAAATAAATAAACTATACAGAATGTTTTGATGACTAAAATATGAAAAATTCAACAGTGGATAATAAGAAGGTAAAAAATACATAAAAATGATTACTTCTGAGCTTCTTTGAAGGCAGCCACAAGTGCAGCTGGTGCCCCACTTTCTGATGAAGTCATTAAATCGTGACAGCTACACTCAACCACATGGAGACCAAGATGGTTGGCAACATGCTTGACTACTGTCCGTTTTCCACATCCTGTAGTTTCATCATTTTGTTGCTAAATGTTCAGTTCAAAGCTGATAGGAAATACTGACAATAAAATTCTTGAGATTAAAGTTGAAGTGCCATTACCGGAAGGGCCATATAAGAAAGTGGAAAACTTGACTTTCGGTAAAATGTTTGAAGGACATAATGCTGGTGCAATGATAGATGCTAATTGCTCCACTATTTCATGGTGCAAAGGAACTGAAGCACCAGAAGCAACAAATAAGCTGTAGGGGGGTACTGGAGCAGAAGAACCTCCCCCAAGAACAAGTGCTGTTTGATTACAATTAACGCGAAGAATTGGTTCATCTGATGGTTCCATGCCGGTTACCTAGTGAGTAGTCCAAATGTTAACAAATCAAGCTTATTAATGATCACAAAAAGGCAGACATAAGCTAAGAATTGGATCAATTTTCTCAAGCAAATTAATTGAAACATGTATGGAGGAAGAAAAATAGGTAAATTTACCTTGAAATAAATCATATCTCGAAGACGGAGACTGTTGTCCTCCTTGTTGCATGCTAGGCAGGAGATTGCACCACAATTCCAATTATTTCGTATGCAGAAAACATCCCCTCTTGCAAGGAACCTATCGAACTCAAAGTGTTCACTCAAAGCTTGATCAATCATATTTTGGTATTCACTTTCTCCAACGGCAGAATTAGTCTTTAGAGAAGCGAGCACACCACATTCAGGAATCCTCACAACAGAAACCCTCAAATGCAAAGCATGTTTTGGCACTCGAGGACAGGGAAGAATCTCCAAGTGAAGAGTAAGATCACATCCTCCACCAGCAGCCGCACCACTCTCTTCAACCATAGAACAAAACTTGAAAGGTTTCTCTCCATTTCTAACAAGAAGCTTGAGACAAGAGACATGGACTCCCAGGTTGAACGCCAAAAGTGGGCTAACATAAGCGACCTCTTCATCCAAGGGTGGAAAGCCATTTATTGGGAAAGAGCGACATGGTAAGATACCCATGACATTATCAGAGCAAGGAGAGGCTGCGGCCACACGCTCATCATGCTCTGCTAGGGAATCATCAAGGTATGGGTGGTCAAGCACTACTGCTTTGGCAATCCTTCCGACATTATTGTCAACATTCTTCACAAGCACCTGCCAATTAAAAGCATATTACTTTCATCACAAGAGATTCCAATATGCTGCCCAATTTTATGCTCTAAAACTGCACACAAATTTTATCACTAGATTGCCGGAACAAAGTTTACAAAACTTTTTGTAGCACCAAAGCTGTAAGCATCTCGGCCATTGTACTTACTACATCTCAATTTGGCTACACAAATCACCAATTGACATCCAACTAATCGGAACAGTGTACAAGGACACTCATATGTGACCATCAAAAGTCCGTGAAACCCGATCAACTCCTCATCTTTCAGAATTTCCTCCGACGAGATAATTTTCCAACACAACCATCCAATTGACACCACGTGATGGGATTTTGATCCGAAAAAAACGGGGCAGGGGAGCGCATACCGGCGTACCGGTGACGACGGCGAGCCGGCGGAGCGTGGAAGCGGAGACGGCGACGAATGAAGCGACCTCCCCGAACTCGCCGCCGCCCGCCGGCGAGGAGGGGAGGCGGAGCACGCCGGCCCTGATGCGCACCGGCTCCCGAGGCGGCGGTGGAGGGCGGTCGTCCCCAGGCAGCGAATCGAGCAGCGCCTGCGTGGAGGCGAGAACCAGCGGCTTCCTCCGCTGCCGCCTCTCCACCATGGCTGCCTCCGGCGCGAGAGACGGCGAGAGGCGGAGAGGAGTGAGTCCACGGCTCCAAGCGAGGAAGAACACGAGACCGAAGAAAAAAAACTGCTCTTTTCCGGCTAGACGACGACGAGGTTACTGTTGCAGCCCAAATCGGGCCCAAAAATCATGGGTAGCGGCCCAAATCAGCCCACATAAAGTTGGATCACTATCGTTGTCGGCGGCCCAAATCGGCCCATCAGGTTTGGATTGCTGCCATTTGCAGCGAGCTCTAAGAGCATCTCCAAGAGAAAGCTCTAAAGAGTTTCTCTCTAAATTTTTATGACTCCCAAAAATAAAGGATTCTCAAAATGAATCATTGTATTTTTTCTATTTGTAGGGAATATACTCACATACTTTACTTTAGAGACTCTATTGGAGAGAACATATTTAAACTATTTGTATCCTCAAAAATAGATCCCAAAAAATTATATAGGGAATCAATTTTTAAAGTGACTCTTGGAGATGCTCTAAAGAGTTCTCTTCTCTAATTTTTTAGAATTAGAATTAAAAAAATCTCCTCCAATAGATACTCTAAATGATTCCCAAAATAAAAGATCCTAAAAAATAATGATTATATTCCCTACTTGTAGCGAACATACTCACATATTTTACTTTAGGGACTCTATTGAATAGAAACATATTTAAACTATTTGTATCCTCAAAAATTGATACCAAAAAAATTATATAGGGAATCAATTTTTAAAGTCTTGGAGATGCTCTTAGGCCCGTATAAATTTTTGACCTCTAAGATCAACGATTTTTTAAATAATATTTTTTCTAAAAAATAATTATAGTACACATATTCAAAAAATATCAAATCTAAATACATGTCGGTCGATCGACGGTCGAAATATGTCAAGCTCTGCACTCCTGTTGGGGCTCGTTCGCCCGTTGATCAGAGGTGTCCAGATTTGCAATTTTTTGAACTTGTGTACTAGAACTGATTTTTTTAAAAAATATATTTTTTGACCTCTAAGAACACAATTACAACGTAGTATTTGGCAAAAACAGTTCATCGTGCTACCAATCTGGTAAAGTATGTACATGTAGTCGATCGATCGCTATACCTAAGCACCTATATTTTAAACCCTAAAATAAAGAACTAAATTTTAAACTTTTTTGCTGTTTGGATACATAGGCTAAACTTTAGCAAGTACAAAAGACTCATTTACCCCTCATTTCATCTTTCCCTCTTTTAACATCACATGTTTGAGAGTTGTTTGAGAGTAAAGATGATAACTAAGAGCATCTCCAAGAGATTATCTATATGGTTACTTAAATTTGAATTTAGGTATTTTGGTGAAAAATGAAACTCCAAGAGTCTCCCTAAATGAGTCCATTTCCTAAACCATTCCCTAAAACATCATTCATCTCTCTCAAATATAGGATTAGTTTAACAAATCCCTATTTTCATTTACACATATTTTTTCTATTGCATACATATTGTTTTATCCATTATGTGTTATTATAGGTCGGACAATACACATGTGTGAATGTATCAAAGTTTTATATAAAATTATGTAAGATTTAAAAAATAGGGATTGAGATTATAAGAAAACTGTTGTAGATCGAAACAGGCTAACAACGGCCATTGTTAACGTTCCAAATCTGCAACTCGTCGAACAAATCCAATCAGAAGCAAAGCTCCCATGCGATCGATCTCGGGCAGAGAGATAACGCACACGCGCCTCCTCTTCGATAGATCTCAGCAATAACTCCCTGCGATTTCGACGTGTGCTCATCAATATAATGCGAGAGAGATCGATGCAACGAGATTGGAGCTGGCCGGCGATCGAGCCGCGTGAATGCGTGAGAGAGACGGGTATAGCAACAGTGCATTTGCATACGTACGTACTCACGTCGACGGATGCATCCCCGCGGGCCGCGGCGGAGGCCAGCGGACACACGGCCAGCCGTGTGTTCCATGCGCCTAATTCCTCGCCGGCGACGAGGTTTCACCTCGCGTATATTATCTTGCTAATTCATCAAGGATGTCATCGTCTTGAATTAATAGCGCTAAGATACAGTACCATACTCCATCATTTTGTATATACTCCCTCAGGTGTATAAATATTAGTCGTTTAGACAGAATTACACATACCAAGATGATATTAAATGAAGTTACAAGGGTTGTCTCAATTAGTTACGGAGCTCTCGGTAGCCACATCTCATTTGGCAGCCTCTATTTTTTTGCGTTTTTCATTGTAGAAACGTTTCAGAAGAAGAGAACAATTAAAATGACAAACACTTTGATTGACGGGGCGACTAATATTTGTACACTTTCAATAAAAATCAAAACGACTATTATTTATACACCTGATAGAGTAGTTTATTTTAGACTTCTCGATTTTTTCGGAGTTTTAGAAAGTTTAGATGTGATATATATACTCTACTCCACTATGAAAGAGATGTGAGTTAGCTAGCACCAAATCTCGTCAGGAATAGTATCACAATCGATGATCTTCTGAAAAATTCTCGTTCACATTATGATACACTGATGACCTTCAAACAAGGTCGGGCCACATGCCCTATTTCAATATATATATATACATACTCCACCAACATGCTTAATTAATGAACAGTATATGAGCACTAGCTCACTGCGCATCATCCTGCAGCCGTGTACAGATGGACTCCAAGCTCCAACGGTGGAACAACCTCTCTCCACCGATCGATCGATGCAGCCTGCATCATATCATCATCACCACCTCCCCACCGATCATCTATCCAGAGGATCGATCCCATGTAGCACGTACGTTACGTCAGATCAGCCGCATGATATGATATAGATAGCGAAGCGAAGTAAGTCCAATGCTATCTAGTAATTTTTCTACCTACCTATTTACTATTGGATTTGAACCAATGACTCCCGCCGTATGAAAGAAAATTATTGACTCTAGAGATATGGTAATATGGAGAAGACAAAATTGTTTGAAGCACGCGCCCAAGAATTAACTATTCTTCTTAATCAACGATTTCTTATATAGAGAGAACGGCCCTCACAAATTGCAAATACTAATTTGTTAAGAATCAATCGAATTGAAGTCATAGTGTCATCGTTGGCTGGAATCGATAATGTCGTTCTACCTTACAATTTTGCTAGATACAAAACATTAAAATATATAATATATATACAAAAATCCAGATGTTGATGAAATTCCATTTTTTGTGGTACTTTTTTTGTGGTACTTTAGTAGATTTTACTCTGTTTATCCTTTACTTTAATTCAGTTTGATTGAATTTCGATGTATTCTGTAATGTAAATACAATGAAATTAATTGTGTAAAATGAAATTTCAATAAAATAAAAAGGAGTCTTCATGTCCCGTTGCAATTTCGAAGGGACCCCCCGTGTTGAGAAAACTTTTATTCTTCCAATTCTTCTTCATTCAATTCATTTCAAAAAAAATGCAATTGGTACTCAAAATACTTCCATTGGTACGCGCAAGAAGTAGGCCTATAAATTTAATTCCTACTCTTTCATGAAAGTGAAAGGATCT
>JAAALK010000953.1:1026731-1241411 GCA_019279435.1 Zizania palustris
AATTACACTGTTTAGCTTAGGAAATAGTGAAATGAAACTCTACACTAAGAGAGGGTATTTCATTCAGTTTGTAAAGCTGATATGGATTTCTAAGAAACAATGTTATGAAACTCACCACTGTGAATAGCCTAAGTGCTACATGTGAATAGTATTAACCGCTCTCCATATATATCTAAATAAATGCTTTGACAATATAGCCAACCAATTTCTCAAACGACTCGTTGCAAATGGCCGTACAAATTAAATTAAAACCGTGGGCGGCGACGTGGCAGCTGCGACCATTAATTGATCCAGCCAGTGACGTAATTAGCAGTTAATCCGGCCACTGATGCACCATCAGATCACCAAGCTTCTGCGTGACACAACCTCACCTGATTAGCACCCTCGCCCGCAAAGTCAAACCTCATTAATATAATCCGACTAATTAATTAACCAAAATACGGGATAAATTAATAAAAGATGAAGTTAATTAGGTGGACGCAGCTATCGACGTTAGTAAATACCCAAACCGTACGTACGTGCCATACATTACATTGATTACGAGTATGTTGTTCAATTGATACCAGTAAATGTCGAGAAGACTTTATCGATGCATGCATGGATGGATGGGCTCCAATTAATTAATTTGATCATCGACTACGCATGAAAAGGAAAGGGATCGCCGTCGTCATTAATCGCACACTAATTAACTGCATGCTTGGATTAATGGGCCTTAATTAAGTACTACTTCGTCCATACTCCATACGTACGTCTCATCGTTTGAAAGAGTGGTTTATTATTGACTTAGATGTGCCTCTTGTTGATTATATTATCTTTAAGCTACGGATCATCGTTAATAACACACTATTGACAAAAAGAAAATTATCTAAAAATAAGAACAAAGTTGGCCTCGCTTGCATTGCTCTGAACATGCCATGCAAAGCCAGTTAGTTTAGGGTATGTTTAGTGCGACTCCAACTTCAAAATCCAGATTGAATTTGAACGTTTATATAATATAAGAAAATAGTTTAAATTTTTATTTTATTATAAAATAAAACTAAATTATTTAACTAAATACCCTTAATCAATCTATAGCTCTAGCTTTAGGATGTTTTGAAGTTAGGTTGTACCTGCTCAAAAAAATCTTAGAGCCAGATCTGTCCTAAATAGACCCTTAATTGCGGTGTTAATCGCAATGCTAGTAGAGTATTTTAATATATATATATGAAAATTATGTTAAACTCATATAAAAATCATTTAAAATCTACTGAGACATTAGCTAGCTGTCACTTAGGTAGTATAGTAGCTAGCTATAGCTCTCGTTGAAAAAAAAACTATTCCTTTCACATTTATTAAATTTATTTAGATATAAAGAAAAACACAAACTATTTCTCAACCAGTACATAAAATAGGAAGATTTAAAAACGTTAAAAAAGTTATAATAATTGAAACAAATTTTAAATAATAAAAATAATTTTGTTTCGTACGAACGGACGGAGTAATTAAGAGAGTGTACATCCATTAATTTAATTGTACGCGTGGACTTTGACCACATTTTTTATTGGGTACGTGCAAAATTCATTCACAACGAAGCAGATGACACGAATTGCTAGCTCCATGACCTATTTATTGCCTGACATTTCTGCAATTCGATCGACATGTACTGCAAGCTTGGTTTATATTATACTATAAATTATACTATATTGTAGTACTTTTTTATTTTCAATCTTCGTTGGAACTCAGCTTTATTTCATCCTCGCGTAATCCCTTCATTAATATTCGCGAATAGTTAAGGTCCGTTTGGTTTGGGGGCGAGAATGGATAGGATGATCCCATCCATATATTTAGGGATGGGATGATACATTTGAAGTGTTTGGTTGGATGAATGAGATGAGACAAATTTTTGTTTGGTTAGATGTATACGACTTGGATGAGATAAGGTTAAATTTAGTGGGACCCACTTATCAAATATATTTTTTAACAAAAATATAATCAAATGAGATCTTATTTTATAGATTAAATTATAATCAATACAATGATGTAATTAGATCATAATTTGGATAAATAATTTGGGAGTAAAAATCATTTGAATATTTATAAACAAAAAAATAAATGTGTAATAACCAATCAAGAGACGACACGTCATCTCATCCAATATTGGATGAGCTCATCCAGAAAAATTTCCTGAATCTCTCCATCCAGCATATTGAAGGAATATTCCTCTCGGTGGCCATCCCATCCACCTTCGCTCTCCAACCAAACAGCTGACTGGATGGGATGGCCCTATCCCATCCAGGGATATCCAGTGAACCAAACGCACCCTTAGAGTGCGAGGTCACTACGTGTGAAACAAGTAATATTGATGGGGTATTATCACAAAATTTTGGAGAAAAATCAATCAACTTTTGTTGCTACCACTCTATATAATATTAAAATCACTACAAATATATTGTTTTTACACAACAATACAAATAATGTTGTGATCGAACCCTAACCACTAAGGATGTGACAAGAACTTGATGGACATGCATGCATGCCAATCGAACTACATATTTATTTCGATCAATATATATATATATATACGGGAACGCTATTCTACACTATGGGTGTAGAATGCTATTCTACATCGATCATCCCGTGCTCTCACACCCCACCCAATCCCAACCCCTCCATTTCACGTCGGTGTACACCCATGGTGTAGAATAGCATTTGTATATATATATATATATATATATATATATATATATATATATATATATATATATATATATATATATATATATATATATATATGCATGGGGCCGTGATCGAATTAAAAAGAAATACGTGTAACTTATCTACTCGTAACTGAGATCTTGCCTACCAGTAGTTATATCCTATCACTGTTGCAATTGGTATGATTTGGATATTTGGACGAGACCGCGCCTATTTTTGTAGTAAATTTATGGAGGATGACACTTGCGTGTTGCATGCGTGTATGTAGCATTAGATGCAGATGATCGATGCATTTAACTGAGAAAATTTAATATTCAAAAAATATCTCATAAAAATTTGTTCTTTATTTCCTTGTGTAAATTCTCAGCATTCAAAATTTATCAAAGCACAACTTTGTTATTATATTTTCCTTCCGGTTAACGCGTGCGAATTATCAACAATTGAAGAAATTTATTAAAATATGGTCAAAGTTAAAATTTTGACTTGAAAAAATCAAATAATATGTAATAAAAACCAAAATTGTAGAGTAATTAGTTTGTGCAGCTACAATTGAAGAAAAAATAAAAATAAGGAAGAAAGAAATCAAATTAATTATAGAAGTTGGGCTTCTATATATTGTAGCCTGCTGATGTGATCCTACGATCATACAATGTCTATATAAAATATGTAAGATTTCAGAGAAATGTAGACCTACATGACTGATTAATATGTAAAACTTATGAGATTTTATATTGCTAACTAAAAGAAGAGAAATTAAATGGAAAATTTTTTCTAAGTTTTTTGTTCTTTCTTTGCAATACCATCTTCTCCGGTCAATACTCGGTGTCGTCGGCGGCAGCATTCAGGTCAATCTTAGGCTTCTTCCCACTGCCGTCGCCGAAGGCGGAGGCGGCGGAGGCGGTGGAATCCCGGGGCTTGCCAGCGAGCGGCGGGACGTTGCCCGAGCAGCGCGGGCACCGGGGGTCGGCCTCGGCGATGAGCACGTAGGTGAGGCAGGACGGGCACGCGGACGCCCGCATCGACGGGCTCGCGGGCGTCGCCGTGATGGCCGGCGGAGAGCGGTGGCGCTTGCCTGCGGAGGAGGAGGACGAGGAGGTGGACGCCGACGATGATGACGACGTGGCTGGAGAGGCGGCGGCGGCGGCGGCGGCGGCGGATCTCCCGGCCGTGGCGCGCTCGAGGGCGGAGCGGACCATGTCGAGGGTGCAGACCGCGGCCGACGTGGATGTCGCCGTGGCGATGGCGGCGGCGGACGGAGGAGGCAGGTTGAGGTCTTGGTGGCCGAGTTGGACGCCTTGGAGGCGAGGAGTCAGAAACGTCTTGCCGGACTGCAAAAAGAACAGAGAAAATCTGTAAACCCACTGAGTTCAGACTTCAGAGATCAAACCAAGAACGGGCCAGTCGAAGAACATCATGCAATTGAAGAACAGTTGGAATTGTTCTCATCTTTATGTTGTTCAGATGATGAACAAGGTGTTTAATCCCTTAAAATTTGGAACAAAACCTACAAAGTCTCGAATGCAGCACACATATCGATCTCTGTTCGTTGCAAAGAATGCGAAATTTTTTACAGATCAAAGAAAAAAACAACTCGTCTCAATGGAACAGTTATCTCGAATTTCATCCAAACAAACGCGCAAGCCCAAAATGAAAAAAATCAAACGCCGCACGCGGAATCGCAAGAGAGGAGGATCGAACTTCGAAGAGGACTCACCATGAGGTCAAGCCGCCTCTCCCACCCGGCGGGCACCTTCACCTCGAGATCGACCACCTCGTCCTCCCCGCCGCGGCTTCCGCCGCCTGCGTCGCCGCCGCACCCGCCGAGCAGATCCATCGTCACGACCTCCGGCGCTGCTGCCGCCGCCGAGGCCGCGCCGCCCCTCTTCCCGGCCTCGCCGCGCAGCAGCCTCGCGACGGAGCTCACGTCCGCCGCCATCCCCCTCTCCCCCTGGTGGTGGCGGCTGCTGGGACCTCCGCTGCCTCCTTCCGTGTGGACTCCGCGTGCTGCAGGAGAAGCCGACGACGACGAAGCGGCGCTGGCCGCTGGGCGCCTATATATACCGGGGACGCGCCGCCGTGGCCGACAGGTGGGTCCCACGCGTCAGCGACGTAGGGGATGTCAGTTAATTCAAGCCAAGAAATGGACGGCCAGTATTTATTGGTGCTGTTGGGAGAATAATTCGATGGCAATTACTTCGATTTCTAGGGGTGATGGCCTCTGGTACAGTTTAAAGTTTGATTTGGATTTATTTTGGTTTAAATTTTGGATTTATTTTGCATTCCACGGTAGATGTGGTGCATAATAACCACGCTTGAAAAATAAGCCGTTTTTATATTTGTATTTATTCTGTATTTTGAACGTTTATATCTCTGAAATCTTCAATACTATTTTCTTTTCATTTTCTACGCTATCTTTAATAAAACATTATATTTAATAGGGATAAACAAGTAAAATACACATTAATTAATAATTCCTTTGTATCATGTTTAAAACGATTTGTTTTTCTATATTGGAAAGTAATCTCTTAGATTTGATCATCTAGCTTAAAAATATAGATTTAGAGTTGCGCGTAAATTACAATATTTATTTGAGCCGTGTATTTTTTATTTTATACTAAAATAGCATTTTAAATTATTTTGTTTTATTATATAAACTCTAGATTTGTATGGATCTTAGAGCTGAAGCAAACATGTCCAATATTTGTCATTAATTGAAATAAAGCTCTAGATTTTATGCACTGTTGAAAATGTATTCATTTCGTGACATGTTTAAATGAAAAATTATTGTACATTTATTTTATTTATTCAGTTCCTTATGTAGTTATTGTCAATATATCAATTGATGATATTTTTCCGGTCCTAAAATATATAAAAACTTCTGGTGATTTTAGGACCAGTTAAGCATCAAGACAAAAAGTCTAAAATGCCCCTCATTAAACAGTAGAGCTGCTCCTAATGGCTTAATTATCCACTGACCGTTTGACTAATATCTTACCATAAATAGATTGATGGTTTATATTTGATTATTGCTAATCAGCAAATGTCACAACCAAATAATCTAGAAACAAAGCTAACATAACATATATTGATATATAAGGTAGGATCCATGGAAAACAATTAATTATACTCGATTTGGACCTGTTAAAATTCCAGATGTCCTTATATTTTTTTACTTCTTGAATATTTAGATTGAATGCACGGAACTGTCTAAAAAAATACTCTCGCGAGACTCCATATATGCAGTTTAATTTGTTTTCACAAAATATACAAGTGGAAATTATTATCTCCAATTTTAAATAACGTCGTTAACTTTTATCACAACATTTGACAATCCATGTTATTTAAAAAAGATAAATATCATTTATTTTATTATAATCTATTTTATTTTTTAAAGATGATTCACATATAACTTATATTTTTGTATATTTACGTAACTTTTTTTGAATAAAACGAATGGTGAAATTTTATGATAAAAGTTAATTGCATCGTTATTTAGAAAAGTAATGATCAAATTAAGTTCCATCCAGAGAATTCTCTAGATTTAGATTTTAAGAAACGCAGAGTGCTAAGTCGTCGATTAATATATTGCAGTTTGTCGATAATCATGCGAGGAAAAGAAATGTGATTTGTGCAATCTTGTGCTTTAAAAGCTGCACACTACACTATCGTACTTAATGATCACATCACGCGTCTAATCATGAATTAAATAGCCAAGATTGTTTTCCACGAATTAAACCTTGAGTACAGTAACAAAGATCCATGTAGAGATACGTGAAAATAATATTGGTTGTTCAGTTCATCGTGTAAAAAAGATTTTTATAGTAATATTTTCGTATTTTTATAAACATATAACTAGTGCTAGGATTATAATAATTTAGATTATTTTCATATGCTAAATTAAACTGATCATCTTATTATATCAGTTTATTATAATCTGTAAGGTCTAACTCAAAATTTTTATATGATTTGGATTATTATAATCCAAATCTGGCCCTAAAAAGTTTATAATATTTTAGATTTTGAATAACTTCTCAATTAATTAGTATACTAGAGGTAGCTAGGGTCGGGTACGTCGGGTAGTAGTTAGGTGTACTTGATTTGAAGATGAAGAATTATTTTCCTCCCATTAATCTCTCCCAACAACAGCTTGTCTCCACAATAAATACATGACACGTATTGACATATGTATGCTTGGAAAAAGCAGAAAATATTTATGTGCAGATCCCCTGTCTTCTCCATTTCCAGAAATTGCCATTATAATTTTTAGAAAATTACTCGCACACCATTATAATTTTCAGAAATTGTCTACATGCCACTGTCAGTGACTGTAACATACTATATATGTAAACTGTATGCAGTATTCTCTAGGAGGTACAAATTTATAGGGTGTATGATTTTTTTTTATAAAGTCAAGCTTTATAAATTTGCACACATATTCATTCTAGTTACAAACATATTTAGTGTGTAAAATTTATGTCCATATATTCACACCCCAAACGTTTTCTTATAAAATATTGGCTATAAGAATATATTTTATGAATAATCAAATTTTCTACGGTGAGAGCACTCTGCATGTGTTTTTTAGATAGTCACATCTCTCAGGTCCTGTTTGAGAACACAGTTTTTGGAAACTACGGTATTTCAAAACTACACTATACTACATCCATAACAATACTACAGTTTATAATACCGTAGTTTTGGAAAAAGTGCTTCGTACCAAAATTTTCAATATTGTAGATTGAGTACAATATTTCCAATACTACAGTTTACTTTATAGAGATTTCAGATAAAGTTGCCAAACACCTTTCAGTATATAATATTGTAGCATTGCTCAATACTGCAGTATTACTTCTAAAACTACAAAAACATGTGTTCCCAAACATGACGTCGTAGTGTGTATGAACTAAATAGTTTAATTAGATATTACCTATCTAATAAATAGTTTTTCGAAGATAACTAGTTTCTTCGCTTCTCTTCTCTCATCTCAATAAACCGTTTGACATATCAGATTTTTGCTGACTCAACAATATAATTAGCATTAAGAACTCATTCCGATAAACAGGGTTAGGAGTTAGGACTCCCCTTATACGAATTTATCTTCGAGAACAAGGGATCTCTAAAACGCATGAATTTATATAAATTTAAAAAACACTTCAAAAAATGCATGCATTTTGCATTGAGGTAAAACCAAAACGAGCTCCAACAAACCGAATTTATGATCGCCAACGACTGAATTCTCATGGGAAAAGTAGCTTCACACTCAAGAGTTAAACCACCCATTGAATGCCATCAACTTCTTGATGTTTGGACTGCACTTATTATCAATGAATTGCTTATCCTCTCATTAAATGCCAACGCCGGATTCTCTGTGGGGATTGCACCGATGAGTATCTGCTCTATGGTGTATTTAATTAACAGGAGTAATTCATATTATACTCATTATATTTTTTATAAAATTAGTTAGAATAAAGATATTTGATTAAAAACCTAAACAACTTATAAAGTTTCTCTAGGGTAAAGTATAATAAGTTGATGTTAATAGGTATTAGGAGAGAGAAGAGAAACGGACTACTAACGAACACTTTTGTGAGGTGATGATGTAGGTTACATATTATTACATATTAAATATACAATCTATATAGATAACTAACTATTATACAAGGAGAGTATTATATGAAAACTTGTGCGTCTACCGACACGAGGGTACACATCTTAATACTGTTCTCGCCTCAGCGCATTTAATTGGAGTTCTAATGAAACAACCCACATTTTTATATTTTAATGTAGTTATCTTTTGTTTCTTCTTTTACTAATACTCTGCATGACCACATGCACATGTAGGTTGAGGGTGCGGAAAAACGAAGTAATAGACACGGCATGTAAATGGAATTTAAGCTCCACATCTCTCGTCTTGATAATCGCGTCGAGTTGTTAGATGATAGGGATAATTAGAATAAAGGAGTAATATAATATAGAATCTAGGCCACACGTGGGACCTAATTTTTACATATTTTCTCATTTAACAAATTATTATATCATCTTTTATCATCATAGTTAGAGTATTGTGACTGACTTTACACAACCATCTCTCACTTTCTGGAATTAAGCCAGATTATAGCTCTCTCTCTCTCTCTCTCTCTGTGTGTGTGTGTGCCTGCTCAATTTGACCGTTTACTAAACCACGGTGATGCAAGCTACGATGGTCCCAGCTGGAGAGAGTGAACTGCGAATTGAAATGGAGCTAGCAGTAGCACCATATTATTAAAACCGATTGAATTTATCGTCGAACTGACTGGAGAACAAAGAAATTCGCGGCAAGATCTGAAAACCACATAAGTTTTCTCCACATAATTGCAGTCAATGCTTCCAAAAAGAAAACTTTTAAAAACGTCATCTGAACTGAACAAGAGAAACCCACAAGTTGAATTCTTGAATGGATGGCTTAGTTATTGTTTTTTCAGATAAACGAAATCTCTCAACTTGCAGCGTCATTGCGCGTGGACAATAATACCGGTATATATATATATATAATATATAGATATATATATATATATACGGGAGCGCTATTCTACACCACGTGTGTAGAATAGCTATTCTACACTGACTACTTCAGTAGTTGATTTTTTCGGTAGAATAGCAATTGAGTACTATTTTTTCTCAGTAGTAAATTTCTCGGTAGAATGGTTATTTTACAACCCGTGGTGTAGGATAGCATTTGTATATATATATATATATATATATATATACACGAGAACGCTATTCTACACTAGGGGTGTAAATGCTATTCTACACCGATCATCCCAATCGTGCCCACCCCCCATCCAATCCCAACCCCTCCACTCCACGTCGGTGTAGAAATAGCATTTTACACCCGTGGTGTAGAATAGCATTTATATATATATATATATATATATATATATATAAATACATCGTTTTTTCTAGGTGCAGTTAAGCGATCAGTGCACAGTACAAAATGTAGACTTGTATCATCTCCAATTAAACAACCTTTGCTGATGATTTGTTCAGAGGTCAAGCTGATCAACAACTGGATGGCAGTACTGTCCCCAACTCCCCATACCGAACAAAGGTACAGGTCGATTAACTGCAGCAGCAGCAGCAGCAGCAGCAGCAGCATCGACCACAATACAGAAGGTAAATTAATTTGGGACCTAAGAACAATTGCAGTGGAGTCATGTATTCAGAGGACATGTCGTACAGTAGGAGTTGCTAATACTTTGTAAGGTTCAGCAGCAGTAATGGATAATTGGATACTGCTCCCATGTACAGTGGAATGAATTTGCAGCTGCAGTTGCTAGTAGTGGAGCAGTACTGACTCTGTGTACCAAATTGTGGAGTTATTTAATCGCAAGGCCAAGAACCTGTATATATCTTGTTCAGAATGTCAATTCTGTACTTGTGTGACATCCATAATTTCCGTGTGACAAATTGTGATGCTGAACCAGGAGCAGTACCCCATAATCCTTGTACCTGGAGCTGTAATCCTACCGCTGGTACTCCTTAATTATCTGATGGATGCTTGCATGCAATGGTTAACAGATCCACGTCACCTGGCAAAGGAAGTCATGAGCTGCACTGTGCTGAAACAGTGAGTGTTTATCTCCATGGGTTGCAGGTTCTCTGCAAACTCTCTCCATTAAAAGTTTGTGGCTTGCAAGTTTGGAGAAGCATTGACTGAGCTGGTGGATGCATGCATGCATGCACCTGTGCTGGGGAGTGTCATGCTGATGGCAAAACCAGTTGCAAGATTTCAGATCACCATGTGTGTTCATGGTGGGGATGAGGATCTCATAGTAGCAAAGAGGAAGAAGAAGAGAGAAGACAAGTCCATTACTCCCTACAAAAGCAGCAGGTAGGAAAAGTACAAGTCTTCAATAATAAGCCTGCACAATTAATGGTTCCATGAATGCAGAGTGGTTCCCAGTTGAAAATTTATGCACAGGAGGAAGAGGTCGTTTTAGGGATTAAATGCCCCATCCTTGCAAAGGAACAAAACACATGCACATTTATCAACTCTGCTGATCTAATCACAGCCTCAATGCTAAGCACCATAAATACTCTCCATATCCTTCATGCCAATCTCACACCTAACTATCTCAATGCAATGCATACTAGTAAAAACTAGGAACGATTCAATTTATGTCATTAAAATTTCGTGATTTTGGAGAAATACCATTACAATTTGCATATTTAGATTTATGCCGTTCTGGAATTGCTGCTCTCTGAAAATGTAATGACATATTTCGGAATTCTTTAAAATTGTAGTGACACATTTCAGGATTCTATAATTTTGTAATGGTATAGTTCGGAGTTCTCTAAAATTATAATGACATGAATCTAAATATGTGAATTGTAATGACATTTCTCCAAAGTCGTAAAATTGTAATGGTATGGATCCAATTTTCTCTAGAAATATTTCTCATCTAAAACCTCATCTTTTATCATGTGTGAAATTCTATTTAATAATAAATAAATCATCCTAATTAAAGTATTAGCACTGCTGTAGGCTTCTAGAGAATCCATTTGGGTGGAATTGGGTAACCCCTACCTCCCTCCCTCCTTTGGTTTATCTGGTGCATGTCAATTTGCTCCAACCGTTCTAATAAATGCTCTTTGAATGGCTATCTCTATCTTCTCCTTTCCTCCACCCTAAAAAGAAAAGGAAAATAAGGGAGAAGCTGTTCATGGTGAAAGCTAAGAGAAGCTAAACTATTCATTGCCATGAGCAAGCATTTGTCATGCTAATTAAAGTCATCTTGTTTGGCAAGACTCATATTTTTGTATCTTCTATATTCTTTATTTGAAGCTGGGGAAGAAACCTCAATTTTTTTGAAGAGCGATGAGGAGTCGAACCTGGGTGGGCTAGCCCACCACTCGTGGTGGTAAGTCTTCGACTTCTGTAACCTACTTCTATATTTTTTTTGAAGCTTGGGGAGAGACAACCCCAAATTTTTTTGAACAGCGATGAGGAGTTGAACCTGGGTGGGCTAGCCCACCACCCGTGATGCTAGTCACTATACCCCAGGAGACTCTTCTCTATTTCTATATTCATGAAGCTGAAGTTAAATCAAATATTACTATATTTTGGATTTGTTACACGTAGAGCTATTAAATCTATTTCAAAAAACATGTAACAAAAGATATATCTATGTTTCTCAAGCTCTAAAACTCCGATCCGTCTTATATTAAAGGAGTGTTTGGATCCAAGGGGCTAAAGCAAACGGAGCTAAAATTTAGTCACTTTCGAGGCTAAAAATCCAAACAGCAAGGATAAAAAAGAGGCTAAAATTTTTTAGTCCATTAGGCTTCAAGGAGGAGCTAAGAGAGGCTAAAATGCCCCTCTCCACCCATTATAAATGCTTTAGTCCTTTTTTTGTCGGATCCAAACAAGGATGACTAAAATTTTAGCCCATATTTTAGTCACTTTGTTTTAGCCATTTGATCCAAACATGCACTAAGAGCTCACCCAAACAACCCGTAAGACCGATGATTGCAGGCATTTACTGTATATAATCATCATTTCTGAATGTGGTTGAGCAGCTATTTCTGGACAATTATACTGGCCTGGTACACCTACCTGTATGGGTTACATTATGGAGTATACAACTACCAAGATCACATTAATTAGCATTTGTTCCACTTCAAGTACATGCTTGTTGATGGGTGTTTCCAATTAAAGTCCAAAGTTTACAAGAAATTTAACCCTGATAATATTTATTTAACTCTCTATGGTTTACACTAACAAGTTCCTGAAATTTTGTTTTTTACAGAAACAAACCTTATTTTTAAAAAAATTTAAAGTAATAGCATCCCAAACCCTTCTCGAAAGGTGATATTGCAAAAACTATTTTATTTAATTACTTACAAATAAAAAATGTTCCCTTCATTTCAAAATATGTCGAGTTTTGTTTTAAATTTATGTATCAAAAAGATTAATAAGAAAACCATATTACCCTCTTGGAGTAGGTGAGTATATGCCTGATTAGGTAGAGTAAATTTATAGATAACATGACTATTTTGATATAAAAACTAAAATTTATTAGTATTAAATTATTAAATTTAAGATTAATTTTGAACTTTAAATTTTTTTAGACGAATAAAGTAGTAGAAAAGAGGGGTGTTATAATTTCTTATGTATCTTTTCTAGGCCTAGATGATGGGCCGGCCCAATAAAGGGATGAGAGATTCCTACCCCACAAGAGAGCGGGGGCCCACCACACCTCGAGTCCCACTGCCCCCCGCACCAACGGCGCCGGCGGCGAGCTAGCTCTCGCCGATGAGCACCGCGCGGTTCGTCTCCGCCTCCCTACCCCGCGTGTCCTCCGCGCCGGCCTTCCGAGAACCCAAATCCTTGGGGCGGTCCAGGGCTGGGGTCGCCTTCCCCGCTCGTCCGCGCGGCCTGCTGCTCCAACTGAGGCCGCCTGCTATGGCCGCCGCCTCCGTCGGCGGCGGGAATGGCTCTCCCGCCGTGCCGGAAGACTCCACAGGTAGATTGTTTGCTGATTCATGTGATTATGCCCATCAAATCCTCCGTTGTTCGGCTCCCCGCTTCCCTAGTAGTAGTGGTAGGCTGGTAGCTGTCTCTACGAGTTCTTCCTTTCGTTTCAGAAAGCTATTTAGGTTTTTTTTTGCCTCCGATTGTGTTCGGAATTCTCAGCGTTGTCCAGGATTGGAGAAGTCAAGAGGGTGACCAAGGAGACAAATGTGCACGTGAAGATCAACCTGGACGGCACTGGTGTTGCCGACTGCAACACAGGGATACCGTTCTTGGATCACATGCTCGATGTGAGTATGTTTTTATTGTGGCAGTAATGGTGGATGAGGAGTCTCTGTATAGATAGCAATACAACATCAGTTTTTTGACTTTGGGGCTTGTCTGAAGCAAGAATATAGATGCACCATTGGAAACACTACCTATTAAACTAATAAAAACATCTCAGGTCAAATGCTCCAAATGGATGAACAGACACTCTTAGGTTATGTTAATTTTAGACGATCAGGACTGCCACTAGTTCAATCCTATTATTGTTGGGAGAAAGTGACGTGTCGTGTCATTAAAGCCTGAACAGGTCCTACTTGGAAAAAAATCCGCTGGTTTTCGAGTTCCATGTGTTGTAGCTGTTCATTTGCAAAGAAGTGTTATATCAAGCAATTAGTACAGGGCTTGCAAAATGCTATTTAGTTTTGTTTTCCTAGTAGGGTGTGATCTATGGAAGACTGTTACTTCGCTTCCTCTTATTAACTCGTGCACTTTACATGCATGGCTTTGGTTATTCCACGAGCACATCAGTGACAATTGACCACTACATGTGATAAGTCCTTTAACCTCAAATCAATGCCCCCAAAAACTACAGTAAATTATCAACATCATTTGCATGTAGAAAAGTGCCACCTATTTATTCGAGAAAAATATTTCATTTTTTCCGGTTGCTGCATTTGAATGGTTTCAGTGTTGTACATGTATCTATTGTACTTACCAGTAGAAAGTCTTAACACATGAAGTATGTTCGTTTAGTCAAATTTGGCGATTAACTGTGTGTTTACAACTTACAGCAACTGGCATCTCATGGGCTCTTTGACGTATATGTTAAGGCAAAGGGTGACACACACATTGATGACCATCACTCAAATGAAGACATTGCTTTGGCAATTGGAACGGTGATTGTTGCTTTCATCTTGACATTTCTGCTTCTAGAAGTACTTGAAGAGATCATTATAAATTAATTAAAGGATAGGATATTAATAATTTCATAGTTTTCCTCTTCATTGTTTGTGCAAAACTGAACACTTTATAGTTTATCGACACACTATTTTCATTTTTTACTACACACTGAATCATCAGTAATGTAAATGTCTACAAATCTTTGTAGGTAAGCAAACAGTTAGTGGGATCACTCTTTTTTTTTTTAAACTTGTAGGCAGTACTTCAAGCACTCGGAGATCGAAAAGGCATTAATCGATTTGGGCATTTTACAGCGCCACTTGATGAGGCAGCAATTGAGGTTATACTGGTACATATCATCATCCTTGTGTTGTGTTTACATACTACAAATGTATACACTTGTCTGCTTTTCTATGTTTGCATTCATGTGGCCATAATCCTTTTATGCTGTGCAAGCACATTTTTGAGTTACATCTGTCTGGTCGTGCAATAGTCATGAACTTTTTATTGATTACTTTCATGAGTGTATATTGTTATGATTGACTGGTCAATTTGCACTTTTGGCGCTTGGGCATTAGGTTTGAGTGGTAAACATCTTGGCTTTGCTTTGGTTATAGTTTGCCAGACCCATCTGTCACACTACAAGGGCCTGTTTGGCAGGTCAAATTCCCAGCCTGTTCCACGTGGATTTTAAACAGGCCCTAAGGCTAATAACAACAAGATGATTGCAGTGATATGGCCCTTGTTTATCATATATTCAACCACTATTTGCCATTTTGGGTTCATGTTAGCTACTTATCTTACCTCTCTTTGTCAGTGCAGATATGCATATGTTTGTCACCTCATCGGGTAGGATGATTCATAGTGTAACTAACTTTTTCATCACTCTTTCCCCCCATATTTAGGATCTATCTGGCCGTCCTCATTTGAGTTGTGGCTTAAGTATTCCTACTCAGAGAGTTGGCACATACGATACTCAGGTAAATATAACTATTATCATTTTGTTGGAAAAATGTGTGATGTTTATTTTTCGTTATGCTGGATCCTATATGGCTTATCCTTAATTGTCGCATTTGTCATGTTTTTTTTCCAGTTATTTCTTACACTTTTGAATTCTTTGCCGTTCTTCCTCTCATCAGGCAGTTTTTTTCATGAAATGTTAAAATAATACTTGGTTGTCATGCGCTTATTTTCTTCATCTTTGATGCATTCTATCTCCTCTATCCTGTGTACTGCTACCATATTAGGCAAATATTGATTTATTTACCTTGGTGACCAGCTAGTTGAGCACTTTTTCCAATCTCTTGTGAATACATCTGGGATGACGCTTCACATCCGTCAGGTACATATTGCTTTATATTCAGACCGAATTCCCATCCAGAGTGTTGAATCATATTACAATAATGTTTTTAGGCTGTTAATAAATTTCATCCTTGGTTGAACATATGAATCAAGAATGTTTACTTCTGCCCCACCAAAGTAAGCATACTATATCCCTACCACCTGATCCTGCCTTTCCTTTCTCTTATGAAGCTTGCGGGAACAAACTCTCACCATATTATCGAGGCATCTTTCAAAGCATTTGCAAGGGCCCTTCGACAAGCAACAGAACATGACTTGCGCCGAGGTGGCACTGTCCCCAGGTTTGTCTTAGCTTATTGCAAATGTTGTTCAGGAAACTCTGCGTTGCACACAGCTACTAGTTGATTCATGCAATCATGCTTCAATTACAATTTCCAACGACACACTTCCTAGAAACAGTTTAAATTTGCTATTACTGTTTCTCATCCCTCATTGTTACTAAGCATATGGTTTGTCTCCGACCCAAGTTGATCTTTAAACATTGACACGCGTTTCTTGACTTGATCACAGCTCAAAAGGAGTCTTGTCAAGGTCATAGTATTGCAGATTTGGTAAAGAGGGTTCATGCTACTGCTCCTCGTAAATTGCGAGGATCAAAGGAGACAAATGGATCGCCTGCTATAGCTCCTCGTAAATTGCTACATGACTCCGACAACAGAGCATGTAATCCTTGCTAATGAGATTACCGCAAAAAAGCAGAAAAAAGGAAGCAAATGTAGCACTGACCTTGGGCTTTATTTATCCTTGCAACACTGGCATTCAACATAACATGTATGCCCTCTATTTCAATTCTGGATGCAGCCTTGAGTTGTATCGCATACTCGTATCTTTTGTCCATCAAACGTTTGTCTACTTCCAACCTGTATGAGTTCAGAATTCGTCTGTCTGTATTCGAGGGTACAAAATGTATCCAAATTTGTTATTACAATTTCATGTCGAACAGGTTTAACATTTGGGCATTGTTTGGAACAGTTTTAGATCTAATATTCTTAAAGTCATTTGATTTTAATTTTCGACATCTCAGAGCGAGGGCAATGATCTGATGTTCTATAAATATATAGGATTTTTTTTCTAGACGATTTATTGGTAGATAGCCTAAAACTCTAAAAAAACCATACACTGTTTAGAATCAAAATTTTACTGTCCAAATGAGTTATACGCTCATATTGAGTTGTGTCGGTAAAAAAAAACCCTTTTGTTCTGAAGTTTCTTGAGCTTATTTTGATATTCACGTAATGTGAAAAAAGTTCCAAATAATGGTATTATCAAACTAAATAGCAAACAAACATCCCCCAAAATAAACAAGTATAGTCTAAAAAATCATTCCATTGTATTTTCTACTTGACTTATTATTTTAGGGAGCTTGCTATTCTTCTCTACACACTTGCTACATCTAGCAAACCAACTAAACTTGTTATTCCATTGAATGTTGAACTTATTTAATTGTTTTCATTTTCTTTGCATGTATATAAATTAATAAAATATAGCTATATTCAAATAGAAAATCATATTTAACAAATATATTAGAGTGAATAGCAAAATAATAAGTCAATTTAAATAGAAAGATTAAACAGTAATTAACCATTACAATAGAGATTCTCTTAGCGGACAGTTTATTTTGAGGTAATTGGCCTTTCCGAAGAAAGAGCTCAAGGCCCATTATTCTGGTCACTTGGCCGCCGCGGCGACCGCCACCGCCGCCGCCGCTTCTCCTCTCCGTCCCCCGTCGCCTCCCTCCCCTTCCCCTCTCTCTCTCTATCCTGCCTCCTCCTTGCAACAGCATGTCGAGATCCGTGGCGCGTAGTCGTTCGTTGCCGCCGTTCTTGAGATTATGCTCCAAGGTGCGCGACGACGGCTACTGGATTGGTAGGCTGGACCACAAGGACTGGCTTTCTCCCAATGAAGTCCTCAAGATTTTTGCAAACATCAGGGATCCTTGTCTCATAACCAGCGCGTTCAAGAAGGCCTGCGGTCGAAGAGATTACAAGCCCAATGAGGTCCTCTACAGCTTGATGGTTGACAGGCTAGCCAGTTGCAACAAGTTCAGGGATGTGGAGGAGCTGCTGGCCACGGCAAGAGATGAGAATTTCTGCTTTTCTGACGACTTCTTCTACAGGTTGATCAAGATGTACGGCAATGTGGCAAACCATCCTCAGAAAGCGATGCTGACGCTGTATGCGATGCCTCGGTACAATTGTTGGCCGTCCACAAAGACATTCAACTATGTTCTTCACATGCTTGTGTGTAAGCGGCAGTATGAAGCTGCCCATGAGGTCTACTTGAGCGCGGTGAGGCTGGGCGTGCAATTGGACACCTGCAGCTTCAATGTTCTTGTCAAGGGTTTGTGTCAATTTGGTAAATTTGATGATGCAATTTCCTTGTTACATGAGATGCCGAAGCAAGAGTGCCTGCCTAATTTGCACACCTACTCAACCTTGATGTACTACTGTGGTAAACATGGTCAGGTAGATAAAGCATTTGAGCTGTATGAGAGAATGAAAGCGGAGGATATTGCTGCAGATACAATTGTGTACAATATTTTGATCTCTGGTCTTTGCAGAGAACGAAGGATAACTGAGGCATTTGATCTGTTGAAGTCAATGGTGCCTCAGGGCTGCTATCCCAACTCAGGGACATATCAGGTACTTCTTGATGGCCTTTTGAGCTCAGGAAAATTTGTAGAGGCGAAGGGACTTGCTATCATGATGAGTCAGGAAGGTATGAGGCCTAGTTTTTCATCATACAAGTTGCTAATAGATGGACTTTGTAGTGTTAACTGTTTAGAAGATGCACATGTTGTCTTGAAGCAAATGGTGGAGCAAGGTTTTGTTCCTCGGACGGGTACTTGGACAAAACTTCTTACATCAATGTGCTAGACTGTGTTATCATGCCAGTGATTTTTGGGACCTGGCAACAAACCTGAATTGATAGCTTGTTTAGTTACCGGAACCCCTGGGCCAACTCCAGCTTGATTTTCTGCTTACACTTACTATTTCAATGTGGTAACTTGGGACAATTGGGGTCTCAGAATAACCATGACCTGTTCACTAGGGCTATGTATGAACATAGCTGAGATAGATCTGGAGAGTGTGAAGCTGGAAAAAACCATGTTCTGTTTGGTTAGTTTGTCAGATTATAGGAGTATTTATTTGCAAAAATGTACCCATCTTTGTCTACTGCAAGGTTGAAAATGTGAATATGTGAAGAGAATGTATGCACTTGCAGTTGATCCTCACTTCTTGCTTTCCCATCATTTTCTTTTGAGTCTGGATCTTCTTGCCATTAAATTCCACTAACACAATCTGAAAGATGCACGCCATGAGGTGTTCTGTTGCCTTTTACATCTTGAAGTGTGCAACATGATATTGCCTTTATTTCCTGCATCTACACTAATACCCTTTCCCCCTGCAAAACAGAGTGTTTGTGAATAGTTTTTTTGCCCCTTTCCTTCACTGTGTGATTGTTGAACCAACCATCATACCTCACTGTAATCTTGTTGAACAACTGCATGTAGTGAAATTTTCTGATTATGGATTTGTGAGCTTGCTGAATGAAAATTTTGAATTATCGGTCACAACGACAGACCAGGTTGCAATTTTTTTGTTACTTCAGGAACTCCTGGTAGTGTGAGATGATTTGATCAGCTGATCTCATCAAGTAGGAGAGACTACTGTCAAGAGCGTACTAAAACTAACCATGTGAGTTTGTGGTGGACACCTTGACCGTGTTAACCATGATTAGTCGGCTTGAAATCTTGAAAAAAAATTGCATCTTGCAGTACAGTACTGCAATTGCAACCGAATTGAGATTTACAATTTGTGCCGTCTTGTTTACTTTTGACCTGGAGTGTGATAAGATAAATTCATTGATGAGGTTCTAGAGCTAGTAGTTGCAATGTCATGCTAATGGGGTTGACAAAAATGTAGGCAGCAACTGAGCAACAGGAGGTTTGAGAACGACGTCCCATGGCCATGGTTGCCGATTTGACATCCCCATCATGGACGGACCTTCACATGAACGGTACAAGTGTGGATATTTATAAATACTTTCCTAAATTTCTATGAATATTTTCAGTTCTTGTTAGTCATGCTCTTGTAAGAAGTAAAGTTTCATCTTATTCACTCTCATAGTAAAAAAAAAGAATAATCAATTCTCGTATAAATCACTCTCATTTTACGTGTTTGGTAGGACCAAAAATCCCTACCAAACCGTCCCAGAAACAGCGTTCTTGTGCTGCAAAAGTCCAGGCTTTTGCTTCATTTCAGCCTGGTGCCACTGAAACGTGGCTACATCATCTGCAGAAATATTTCCTGCTACCTAACTGCAGCATCAAATGCATCAATCATCTCTTTGAGCACGGCAAGTGCTGAGTTTGACCAAATTTTCTCCTTAATTGCGCTGCTACAAGTTAGGCAGGATGCGATCTATACCTGCTACTGCTAGTGTAGGCACAAAATTGCACTTACGTGAGACCGAATTTAGATAAGCTACTGTTTGTTTCTATATTGTATGGCTATTAAGTTGTATAATTCAAGTCTAAAATCTGAATAATTTACTAATTTAGAATAGATTTGTATTCTATATTCTATAGCTGTTGTTAGGTGCAATCTCCCTGGCACAAAAGTGTTGACCAGCTCTCTCACTCAGCACACGCCGATCTGAATCAACCAACCAATCAATCAGAGATTCAGAGAGAGCTCGTTCCAGTTCCACTGTTCCAGCCTCGTTTTTCTTCTGCTTTTCTTTGGTTGTTTTCACCGACAATTTCTGACATTTGATCCGCCCCGCTGTATCATATTACAACTGATTCCTTTAATCGGTTTGGATCATATATGGATTGGATGCTGTTTATTTGATCTTCTGAAGAAGTTAAGGAAGTCAAGGGCACAGGAGCCAGAAAGGAAGGGAGGCCGCTTGCAATGACAGGATTAGCGTGGCTGAAATGCAGAGCAGAGCAGAGCTTTGACTTGACTGCCTTTCAGAGTCTACCCCTGTCATGACAAGCTATCAATTTTGTTTTGTGTAGAGCTATGCATGTATTGCTCGCAAGCAAACGCTTCATCCTTCGCAAGTACATAAAGCTGTTTCTTTTAGATTGGATTGCATACATAAACACAAGAAAACACGAACTAAAATCTCATTTTCTGAAAATGCAAGGTAATCATCGAGCCCTTATGGAACAGGACGTGAGTACCTGACACCGAATCTCATTAGAACTCCAATTAAACGTACTGCAGCGGGAGCGGGAATAATACCAAGATCGGTGATTTTCTGGAAAATTCTCGTCTCTCCTGTCTTTTGTGTAGCCTTCTTATAAAAAAAATCATCAGGCACCCTGTTTCACAAAGACTTTATTTTATCATTTAAAATTTGTTTTCGCAAATACTTACGAAAACATCTTGCTAATTAGAACATGATTAATAAAAACCAACTACTGATTTATCTAGAAATTACTAGAAATGAAGTTTTTTGACAGGGAAGTACTTACTATGTCTTGCAGTAAAAAATAATTGATAAAACAGACAAGAATACTCCAGGTATAAATAAGTTCATCTCATTGCTGAATTCAAAGGAGACATGTAAAATGATTTTTTTCATCTCTTTTATGGAAATTTTTGATTTCTAGCGGCGCCGGAATTTTAAATTAGAAAAGCGGAGGAAATAAATGGCGAATGACGGGCGCGCCCTCCGACTATTCTCTCTACTTCCCTCGCCTCCGTCTCCGTCTCCGTCTCCGATCTGCGCAGCCGGAGTCGGAGGCGGCGCGGCCGTGCTGCTACGGTGCCACCCAGCCTCGCCTCCTCGCGCTTGGACGGCCGGCGAACAGGAGCTAAGGAGCGGTGTGGACGGCCTCGTCTCTCCCTCCCGATCTCTGCGTGCGCGGTCTCCTCGCGCGCACGGCCGCCGGCATCCGTCTCGCTCCGAATTGAGCCGAAGGTATCCGTTCCTCTCGATCCTCCGCGCCGCTTCATGAGGCGGCGTAGACTGGAGATCCGTCCGGACTTGGGGCCGGGCCAATTCTGAGCGCGGTTTTTTTTCCCTCGTTCCTGCGGTAATCGAACTGGTTTCTCTGAAAGGCCTGCGTTCCAAAGGAATCCTTGGATTGATTTCTCTCTCTCAAATTAATCCGTTTAGTTTCTTCCGGGATTTTTTTTAAATCCCTAGTGCAGTACTGAATTACTGATACCAGTTTGTTTCGAAAAAAATGGGGCCATGGGGATCATCCGATCAGCTGAACTCCCATGACCCAAATTTGGGCGCCTCTAACTGCGCATAGGTCAAATATTGTTCATATATTGTTTTGAATAGGAGTGTATTGTCATGTAAATTTAGCTTGATAGCTTCTACCGTGTGTACGGCCGATCAAAATTTCTAACATATAAATATGTATAAATGCAATGTGATTCCCCCAAATGAGTAACATTCGAATTTTTTTCCGAAATAATATTTTTTTAAAAGAAAATTTTAAATCTGTACCGCGATTTTGAAGAATTGCAAAGATAGGTATTGGTCGGTACTTGAAGTGCTGAGTACCGACTGGTGCCACGTCAGCTCCAGTCGGCACTTACTGGAGCTGACGTGGCATCCAGTCGGCACTTCAAGTGTCGACCGGTACCTACTTCTGTAATTTTTTCAAAATCGCCATACAAATTTAAAATTTTCTTTTAAAAAAATATTATTTTAAAAAAAATCGTAACATTCCATACCTTCCAGCTTGCAATGCCAGAGTAAGATCCAGTACATTATGAATTTACACCTGAATTCACATGCACAACTTTTAATTTGCTGAGTCACTTTCACAGGCATGGACTTTGGTGATTATAGACGCAAGCCTAATGTGGTTGGGAGGTTTGCTGTGGCTGCTGCCCTCACAGTCATGTGCATAATTGTATTGAAACAATCGCCTGGTTTTAGCAGTACAAGTGTGGTACGTGCTGAATCTCTCCACAACTAGCCCATGTCACTGTCAGTTGCTGTTGAATTTGCCCTTCTCATCATTCTATCGTTCAGACTTAATTTGGTTGTGGCATTTAAGTTTCATATGGTCATATGGAACATTTATGTATTGATTCTAATATTCTATTACAGAGGTGCCGCTAACATATTTGGAAGAAACAAATTCATCTTACATTCAATTTTATGATTTTACCTTTCCATTTTCCTCCTCTTCTGTGCTAGGAGTTATTGTCCATGCATTAGTTTTGGATAGCAGTCATGATTCCATTGGAAGCAAGCATTTTTCATGTAGGATTCCAGATTGTCAGCTGATCTTGTAGTTTACATTTATCTACTTTTACAGTTTCACTCCTTCAATCTTGAGGCCTTTTCTTGATGCATTACATGTCCTGCAGTTCTCTCGCCATGAAATAGGGGTGACTCATGTATTGGTGACGGGAGGTGCTGGATATATTGGATCACATGCTACTCTTCGTCTACTTAGGGACAACTACCGAGTTACCATTGTGGTAAATTTCTTATTTTTTCATGTTTCTGCTCCTAACTTGAAGAGCTTTTATCTTATAGCATTTTCTGCCATGTGATCTTTACAGGATAATCTTTCTAGAGGGAACATGGGAGCTGTCAGAGTCCTTCAACGCTTGTTTCCAGAGCCTGGGAGGCTTCAATTTATATATGCTGACTTAGGCGATGCAAAAGCTGTATCCTATATGTCTACAATGTGAACTTTAATAACCTATAGCCAATATGAAATTTAATAACTATAGTTATTCTTTCAACATTTTTGAGTTGGTGAGTTCTGTTTTGTACTTAACCAATAGTCAGGTGAACAAAATATTTTCGGATAATGCATTCGATGCTGTTATGCATTTTGCTGCTGTTGCTTATGTTGGTGAGAGTACGATGGAGCCACTCAGGTAAGGCACTGATGTGTCAGTGATCTTGTATTGTTTATCATGTTTATATTTGAAAGCTAGGCAGTACATCATGCTCTATAAATGGAGGTTATTTATGTAGTGTATATTCCTGTGCAATCCTTTGATGTGTTGGCAGGAATGGAAGCGAGCTCTTGATTCATTATTCTTTAAACTAACTGCCAAACATGGCAATCTATATTGACAGCATAGTTTTTTTTCATCCTTGGTAGCTTGTCATCAATATTTTGGCACTTGCACCTTTAACTGTGAAGATTAGTTTGAAAGTCTGCCTAATGTAATGTATGTGATGCATTGAACCTTACTTTTTTTAATAATGACTATGTTCCTCTAATTCTTCCCAGTGCTGCTCCCTGTATAATAATGCATCCTGCCAAAATAATCTGCTGCAAATTCTGTTACTATTATATATTCTATGCTAACACTGGTAAAACAGGTACTACCACAACATAACATCAAATACGTTGACAGTGCTTGAGGCAATGGCAGCACATAATGTAAAAACTCTAATTTATTCAAGCACTTGTGCAACGTATGGTGAACCTGACAAGATGCCTATAACAGAAGCAACACCTCAGGTTGGCTTGTCAATGTGTGGACTTCTTTTCTCAGATATAACCAACTATTTACTGATTGTAGATAATATGTAAACCAATGCAGAATCCTATCAATCCATATGGAAAGGCAAAGAAGATGGCAGAGGACATCATTTTAGATTTCTCTAAAAGTTCTAAAATGGCCGTGATGATATTAAGGTAATAAGGTTTGCCTCCCCTAGCCTATACTAGAATATAATTGATAAGAGAAAACTCACTGTTTCTTTTGAATTAGATACTTCAACGTTATTGGGTCAGACCCAGAGGGGAGGTTAGGGGAAGCTCCACGGCCAGAGTTGCGTGAGCATGGACGGATTTCTGGTGCTTGTTTTGATGCAGCATTGGGAGTCATTCCAGGTTTAAAGGTACTCACCATTTTGACAAGATAAATATTATGGTATATAGTATATGACTTTCTTCCTGCTTCAGGTTCGAGGAACCGATTATCCTACAGCTGATGGAACTTGCATAAGGGATTATATTGATGTCACAGATCTTGTTGATGCTCATGTCAAAGCTCTTGATAAAGCTCAGTCTGGCAAAGTTGGAATCTACAATGTTGGCACAGGACATGGTTGTTAAAAGATCAATAATCATCTCAAATTCTCAACACATACACAATTATACACTCCTTTGTTATCTGCCATTCATTTCCTAGTTTCTAATTGTGCTAGTTCATTCGTGTTTTATCAGGTAGATCAGTGAAGGAGTTTGTAGAAGCATGTAAGAAGGCAACAGGAGGTAGCATTGATGTTCAATTCCTTGCTCGGAGACCAGGAGATTATGCTGAAGTTTACAGTGACCCATCCAAAATCCGTGATGAGCTGAACTGGACAGCTCGTCACACTGATCTTCGCGAAAGCCTTGCAACGGCATGGAAGTGGCAGAAAACACACCCGAATGGATATGGATTGGCCTGATTGAGGGTTGATAGTTAAGACTTCAGGTTTATCGAAGTTTTCCTCAGAATCTCATGTCCATGTGCAGAAGTCATATAATCTTCAGAAAATTGGTTCTTCAGCACAGAGTGACAGGCACAGAAGGATATTGATTCTTTTGGAAGCAATTGGAAGAAGATACAGAAAGAACGGTCTACTGGCTACTGTTCCTGGCTTAGTATCACACACACACCCATATATATAAATATAGGTTTTTTATGTCAACATTTTTATTTATTTTTCTATGCGCCAAAGCATAATATAATATCAATACAAATTATGTGTTGTAGACAAGCTAGATGACTCTTCTATATGAATCTTCACGGTGTTGAATTAAAGGATATGAATAAGTAGATGTGTTGTTTTTTTAAGAAGACCATCTTTGATTGAAAGTTATTTGATAGGATGTGATATGAGGAAGTCACTCATCCTAGTATTATTTTCGTCTGAACACGTTCAACAGTCGGAGTTTTGATGGGATTTGGTACCAATTTGCTCTCACTTTAACCGTAGGGTGATGTGTTGTTCTTATAATCTTATTGGGACAATCTTGCAGTCTTTTGGTATGTTCAGTAGTTATATTTCTTGTTCTATGAAGCAAGGAAACCAAAGCAAATTTTGAAATATGATACAATGCATTGCTGCGTACAACCAGGGCTCCTTTACCATGCTAACTGGTTGAACCGGTTCAGACTGGTCAAGTTTTTGAAAAATTCAAAAAAAGCCATATAAATACTAGGTGATTTTTGATGAATCTGTTTAAAAAAACATTCAGATATGAAAAAATTTTATAGCAAGAAAAAAACTGGTCAGCCAAATTGATTGCCATTGCCAGTTTTTTGTTTTTTGTTTTTATTATAAAAATGATATTACTAAATTTACGATGCTCTATCATTTAATTCAACTAAAAAAACAACAATGTCATACTAAATTTTTCATCATCCTATCATAAATTTTCTTTACATTCATATATGTATATATATTTACATGAGAGTATAACACACATGTTACACAAATTACAATTTACAGGGGGTTTAATTACCGTATTTACATAAGCGTTTATGATCCCAATTCTACAGAAAAGAAAACAAAATAACCATCGAAACATAGGGCGTTTGCCGAGCGGGCGACTCACCGGCGCCGCCGCGCGCGAGCACGTCGCCCCGAACTCTGTTGTCACCGCACCTCGCCGGCGGCCGGTCGTCGTCAGATGGAATCGAACCAGTCTCCAAGGAGAGGGCACAGCTGCTGGATCATCAGCTGCAGCTGCAGCGGCCGCGGCAGCGGCCTCACGGAGAACCGGCGCGCAGCAGCGCCGGACGGACGGACGGCGGCGCCAGCGTGCGCATCCCGTGCATGATGGACAGCAGGCCGGCCGCCAGGAGAGCGAACGCCAGGACGAGTCGGAACCGACCGTCTCCGTGGACGAACGGCCCCGGCGGAGGCCCGTCCCCGTCCCCGTCCCCGCCGCCGACGGTGGCGAGTGTCAGGAACGACGCCGCGCTGAGCACGGAGGCGAACCCGGTCCCGACGAGGTCGGCGCGCGGGGGGTTGCGCGGCGCGCGCTCGCGTCGCTGAGGGCGCATTGGTCGTCGCCGGCAGCGGAGGAGGCGACGGTGTGGAGGAGCTCCGCAAGAAGAGCGTGGTGGAGCCGTGGTGGTACGTGTCACCTATTTGTATAGGAATAATTCCTTTTACAATTTCACGAGTTTTTAGAAATATTATTACAATTTGTATATTTAGATTTATACCATTTCATAATTGTAGCTCTTTAAAAATGTAACAGCATATTTCAAAATTCTTTAAAATTATAATAATGTATTTCTGAATTCTTTAAATTCGTAACGGTATAGTTTGAAGTTTTCGAAAATTATAATAGCACAAATCTAAATATATAAATTGTATTGACATTTCTCTAAAGTTGCAAAATTATAATGATATTTTTTAGATAATGGGAAAAGAGGTCCCGGCCTACATCCAAAGGATGACAGCCCACCACAACCGAACAAACAAGTCTTACAACCAAAAGAGGCCACATGTGGCAATGCAAACCCAAACGCAGTTGGGGAAAGACAGAAACTAAAAGCAATAACTCATAGAGCAATCCTGTTACTAAATTGCCACCCATGCGAAGCGAAGATCTGCATCACCATGGTCTCGAGCTGCCGACACCCATCCTTGATGTCCTTGGCATCTTCTTCACGCTTTTGGAGCAGCGCCCAAAAACGACACCAGTAGGTTCCTCTGTAAAGCACCTGCATATAAGTTTTTATGGGAGTTTTGTCAAAAACAACATCATTTCTACTTGTCCATATTGCCCAGCATATGGCTACAGCACCTACAAGAATCTTCAACCTTAATTTGGGATCAATCCCTTGAAGCCAAAGGGAAAAAAGATCCTCGATGCTATAGGGAGCCCTTAACCCGAAAGTAAGACTCACTACACGCCAAATAAACCTAGCAAAATGACATTCAAAGAAAAGATGTTGGATCGTCTCCCTGACGCCACAAAGCACACATAACTTGGACCCGTTCCAGTTACGCTTAGCTAAGTTGTCTTTGGTAAGAATGACCCCCCTTCTTAAGTACCATGCGAAAATCTTAATTTTGAGCGGAATTTTAATTTTCCATATAGTCTGATCCTGTTTGGCATGTCCATTGCAAATCATTAGGGAATATAATGATTGCACCGTGAACACGCCATCTTGTTTCAGACTCCAATGAAAAATATCCTTCTCATTATTGAGAGATACATTTAACAACAAGGCTACTAGCGCGTTCCACTGTCCAAGTGTATCCCCATATAGCCCCCTACGAAAAGACACATTAAGGGGAACCGAAATAAAATACTGGATACAAGAGTATGCTTACGACTGGCAATGTTGTACAGGGAGGGGAATCTCTGTTGGAGCGTGAAATCCCCCAACCATTTATCCTCCCAGAATCTGACATTGCTACCACCTTTAGCAACAAACTTTCCTTGAGATAAAAAAAGCTCTTTAACCTTCATGAGCCCAGCCCAAAAGTGAGAATCACCAGGTTTCCCGACCACTTGGCCAATGGATTTATTGTGAAAGTACTTTCTTCTCAAAATTTGTTGCCAAATTCCATCTTCATTGATCAGTTTAAACAACCATTTGCACAGCAAGCATTTATTTTGTACATCAATGTTTTTAATTCCAAGTCCTCCAATGTCCTTTGGTTGACACAGAATACTCCACCTCACTAGCCTATATTTCCTCTTTTGTTCCTCTGCTTGCCAATAAAAGCGAGATCGGAGGTACTCTATCTTTTCCAAAACTTTCCGGGGAATTTCAAAAAACGACATCATATAGAGAGGTAAACTAGACAAAACTGAGTTAATTAAAACCAAGCGGCCTCCCGTAGAGAGGTGCTTACCCTTCCAACTACTCAGTTTTTTCTCAATCCTCTCCAACACCTTGTTCCAATCCGCATTCCTAAGTTTCCAGTAATGCATTGGAATCCCCAAATATCTAAATGGGTATGAACCCGACTTACACCCAAATAGACTAGAATACATTTGTTCATGATTCTTTGCCTCCCCGAAGCAGAAAATTTCACTCTTATGGTAGTTTATCTTAAGGCCTGAAAGTTGTTCAAAAGCGCATAAAATGAGCTTGAGATTCCGGGCCTTTGCGATATCATGATTCATAAAGAGTATTGTATCATCTGCATACTGAAGAATTGACAATCCATCATCAACAAGATGAGGCACCACTCCCTCAATGTGCCCCTCTCTCTTTGCCCTGTTTATAAGAATAGCAAGCATATCTACTACTATATTGAACAGGACCGGGGAGAGAGGATCACCTTGTCTTAAACCTTTTTTTGTCTGAAAGTTGTTACTAAGTTGATCATTAATTTTAATGTTTACATGTCCCTTCTGTATGAAAGCCGAAATCCAGTCGCACCATTTTTCCGAGAAACCTTTCATTTGAAGGGTTTGTCGCACGAACGACCATCTAATTTTGTCATAGGCTTTCTCAAAGTCGATTTTAAACACTACACCATTTTGCTTCTTCCTGTGTAATTCATGGAGGGTCTCGTGCAAAATAACAACACCTTCCATTATATTACGACCAGGAAGAAAGGCAGTTTGTGTAGGGTTAATGACCTTGTGAGCCACTTTCGACAGTCTATTCATCGCCGTCTTGGTGAAAATCTTAAAACTTACATTTAGAAGACAAATAGGTCGGTACTGCTCTATCCGGATTGCATCATTCAACTTTGGCAACAAAACAATTGTGCCAAAGTTCAGACTGTGAATCGGAAGGCAACCCAAACTAAAGTCTTTGAACATGGCCATTAGATCATCCTTTATTACATCCCAGAAGAATTGATAAAACTCCGCAGGGAACCCATCTGGACCAGGAGCTTTGTTATGTTCCATCTGGAACACCGCATCCTTAATCACTTCCTTTGTAAAATCTGCTACAAGTTTATCATTCTCTTCTGGAGAAATCTGGGGGATGTCCTCAACTCTAGAATGTTCAAGCGTCAAAGAAGTATCTTCACTGTCACCAAAGAGAGATTTGTAATACGATGTGATGTGTCGCCTAAGCTCTACATCCCCCGTAATTACTCTATCCCCCGCTTGTAACTTGAAAATTCTGGTATTTCTATGCTTCCCATTTGCCACTAAATGAAAAAATTTTGTGTTCGCGTCACCTTCTAACAATCCTTTAGTTTTTGCCCTCTGGTACCATTTTAATTCTTCTTCTCTAAGCAAAGTCGCCAGTCTGTTACGCAGGAAATTACGCCTATCAATCTCCTGGCTAGACAGAAGACAACCTTCGGCTTTCTTATCTATCATATCTAACTCCTGAATCACTTGTTTCTTTTCTTTTTTATTTGCACCGCTAATATTTTTGGCCCAGCCCTGGAGATATTGCCTCAGCTTCCTAATTTTGTTCTGCCACCTTTCCATAGCAGTCAGCCCCCCATAATCCTTGGTCCAAATATCGGTAACCATCTCCTTAAAACCTTCTCTTAAAAACCATCCTAATTCCATTTTGAAGCTAGGAGGAGAATGGGCAGGAGAAATGTCACCGGTATTGAGGATTAATGGGGTGTGATCTGACACATCTCTGGAATGGGCCAACACACTAGCGCAAGGAAAGTGCAGCTCCCAATCTGTGGAAACCAGAATCCTATCTAGTTTTTCATAGGTCGGGTTAGCCCTCGCATTAGCCCACGTATACTGCCTCCCTGATAAAGCCAACTCCCTAAGACATAATCCATCGATGACGGCATTAAATAAGAAAGGCCATCGTGGATTAAAATTATCATTGTTCTTTTCAGTAGAACTGCGCAGTATGTTAAAGTCCCCTCCAATCAAAATTGGTTCAGTGACTTTACTAGCCATATTCACAAGTTCTGCCAAAAACATTTCTTTCAGATTAACTTGAGCAGGACCGTATACGCAGACCAAGGACCATTTGAAACCATCATTCTTATTTAACAGCAGAAATCTCACATAGAAGTCCCCTTCATCTATAGCCCCGATATCAAAAACCGAAAGATCAATGCCAAGGAGGATTCCCCCTGAACGCCCTCTCGGTTCTTTGCAATGCCATAGATAATCTCTACCCGCACAAAGATTCCTAAGGAACGAATCTGAGAAATCCTTTTTGACTGTTTCTGAAAGCGCGATAAAACTAAGATTGTATTCCTTAGTTAAATCCGCTACAAATCGATGTTTCTTAGGATCGCCAAAACCATCACAATTCCAAAAGATCCCTTTCATGTTTGAAAAACAGAAAATTAGGCTTTCTTCTTTCTTTTAAACTTCTTATTCTTTTTAATTGTAGATGGTTGGCCCAGATCTTGACAACACACAACATCATCAATTCCCCCATCCATCGTCTCCTCCACTATACCCCCGCAAAGATTATACAAAATAATCTTGTCTAATTCCTCATCGGATTCATCCTCTTCTAAGTCAAAAACCAACCCCTCTACGTTGTTCCCATTCTTAGACTGATCGGCTATCGTTTTCTCAAAGTTTTTCATACTCTGAACAGACCTAATAATTTCTTCATTCTCTTTTCCTAATGATATCCCAATGCCTTCTAAATTAGACACAACAGAATCAAAAGGAATATCAAAAATATTATCACTAGAGAGAATAGGATCGGCAATGGGGTTACCTCCATTTCTCTCAGCTTTCAATCTTTCCGCTCGAGCCAGGGAATGTTCGTCGGTGATGCTTGCCCTCCTTTTCCGACCAACCACCGAGGTTTGTTCAGCTTCTGGGATTGCAGCCATCTGCTTCATCCTATCAGCATCACCCTTCGGCATCTGGTCCAGCTCCTCCAACCCCCCTTCCACTGTTAGCTCCTTCCTAGTCACGGCAATCGACGACATGTGGTCATCACCCAACATCGGCCCCTCACCAGCATCAGCTATCAGTGATGTCCCTGCCGCCGTGGTGATATCATGAGCACATTGAACCTGTTCGGTTCCGTCAAAATTATGCTTATGACCCAAGCTGCCACCACCCCCTTGCTTGTTCACATTAGCTACCTTGGCATTAGCTGCTTTATTTATTCCATCACCTTCCTTCCCATCTGAACCTTTGTGCTCCTTGTCATTATTATTTTGATCATCATCCAAAGAGCCCTCCTCATCCACAGCCAACGGCAAGCCCTCACTTGATCCATCTTCCACCCAGAAATGCACTTCATATATAACCTTGGCTATTTCCACATCTCCAGCAAAGGGAATAGCTTGTGGATCAATCACCCCAACTTGCACTCTGCAGATGCCATGCTTTCTGTAGAAAGCCATGTCCACCTCTGAAGCAACTCCTAGTGTTGATCCAACGCCCCAAATGTGTGGTACCGTGCAAAATTCCGATGGAAGACCATTAAACTGTACCCAAACATCCACCAGAGTCGCCTTCACTCGGCCTCCCGACGAAGCAGGCCTAAACTCGAGCGTCGCTTTCTGTGATTTAGCCCTCACCGGCCCCCATTCCACCATCCTGCTCAATTCCGAGGCTGACGGGAACAAAGTTCTGAACGTCTTTGTGTCCACTTGATCAACCTGCCATGGAGCAAAATTTGGAAGAAGCCTCTCTAATTCACCGACTACATTGGCTGCAGAGATCTCCCCGTCACATACTTGAATTATCGCAACCTTGGCATTACCCATTTTGGCCAACTTCTTATTGGTCGGCACATGGAACTATGGAAGAAGCCACCTTTGTTCACACCATACCCAACCGGCAGCGCATATACTTTGGGTGCATTATACACTGGGCACCTCTGTTTGATGTGAGTATCTGTATCGCAGACATCGCAGTACAGATTCGCCACACAATCATTCATAGTGTGCCCTTTGCCGTAACACCGATGGCAATGCGCCTTGGTGCTGTTCTTGACACCTTCTTCCTGTGCTGCCTCTTTGACATGCTTGCTCATCTCCCCTGAAACTTGCCTCGGTTGATTGGATGATGCTTTCGCATCTCCCCCAGCATTCTGTACCACACCGTTGGAAGGCAACGGTTCTTTCTTTAGTTCATGGATAGCTGCCAACGCCTTCTGCAGTATAGCTTCCGCCTTCGCAGACTGGTCAAGCGTCTCGGCCTTTGCCGACTGATCAAACGCTGTTGCAATCTCAGTTTGAGCAGGTGCCAACCCGCAGTTGGCCGCGTTGGACTTGGCAGCACTGGCTCCCCCTCCTTCATGGTACTGCCTGAAATCTCCTCTCCCTCTGAACGATCCCCTAAAACCACCTCGACCATACCCCGGTCTAGCCCAAGATCGACCACGGTGCTGGTGCTGCACTCCAGCCTGCCCCTGTCGAAATTGGTTAGGGCCCTCGTACTGAAAATTTCCACTGTCCGCTGCCCGACCCGAGTTCGGAACAGGCGCTCTGCCGCCATGTTGATTGGATTGCGCCCCTTGTTTCTCCATCAGGACCGACGGTTGAGCACGCACCGAAGCAGCGTACGAGGAGAACCCAAGCCGGCGGTGTTGAGTTCTGGGGGCTCTGCGAAGTGGAAATGGCGAGTGGGAGTTCTGGAAGAAAGCCACAAGGCCTGGTGGCGACTCGTATGGCTTACCCCGTTGAATGCCCAGCCAATTCCCACCACTTCCTATACTACCCAGGCCCACTGTCTGTCCCGAAGTCCCAGGCCGTGATTTTTCAGCTTCTCTCACGTTCAAATTTGGCCCTCTGACAGATGGAACCTCATGACTTATCGTATTCCCGCTTTCCTCCGGTAGCGCATCACGGTGCTTGGGGCAAGCCATGGCTGGCCATGTTCTCGCCCGACGACCTTGTGCCTTCCGGACGGATGCACGGGGTTGACGAACCACCGCTTTCTGTAGGGCGTCTCCAAACGTGAAAGCCGGCGACTGTCTGGGACTCGGCAAGGGACCATGCCACGCCCCAGGATCAGATGCGCTGGACACAGTTGAACGTTTGCACGAAGTTCTAGGAGTCTCCGTCGAGCTTGAGCTCCTCGCCAATTCGTCTTGAAATGGTGAGCAAGAGCCACTGCTCGAAGCGGTGGAAATCCCCTCAGTTTGAGGACTAACCTGGTTCAGAGAGACCGATGAGCATCCGCGCAAGACAACGACACCATCGTCCCCTCCGAAACTGTCCTCCTCCCCGGAGTCCTCCGCCCTCAAGACCCAGAACCGGCCCCAAGAGGCCGAGATCGGAGCCCCCGCCGACGACGGATCGCACGAGAACTCCACGTCGGAACCGCACTGCTCCGCAGCGTAACCTTCCCCAACAAAAGCACTAACCTCGTCTTCTCCCTCTGTCTTCCACCGACCAGGCGACCACCCGGGCGCGAGCGTGAGGCGCCGCGCACGCCGGGAGCCCCGCCCCATGCCGAAGCCACTTGCTGTCAGTGTATCATGATCTTGGCTGCGATTATTTCTGAGTTAGCTGAGTTAGCAAAATTATAATGATATAGATCCAACTTTCGTTTATATCAATTCGTCTACTACTTGTGTGCATGGGAATTAGCATGGAAATTGCACTTCAAGTTAGAGAATTAGCTTCGAAAGTGTATAAATTTGTCGCATCGCCATCAGAGTACTTCTCAGATGCTTCCTATTCTAAACGGACAAAACTTCCAGCATAGCTTTAGCTCACAAGAGGAGAATGAAAAAAAAAAGGAAATCCGACCTGCCGGATTCGAACCAGCGACCTAAGGATTATCAGCAAACACTACAGTCCTCCGCTCTACCAACTGAGCTAAGGTCGGATGATTGATACGAGCTCTGCAAAGATTATATTGACTGTATTTTCCTGCATTATGAGCTGAGATCTTTTGAATTCTGACCTGCCTGATCTTGATGCAAAACCGAGAAAATTCGAGCAGTTCCTACAACGATCAAAATGGCTGCACTCTGCTTGTGCTTTCAAAAATGAAAGAGAATCCAAAAACTATAAAACTGAAGAAGTTGTTTCAAACCCCAAACAAGCCTATAGTGTTGTAAGATAAGATGCCTGATAAACTCGCCATGTCAACAAGACCAAACTAATGAAACAGTGAAACAAATAATGTAATTTCATCGTTTGCAGATGTAGTATCATCGGTACAGATCAAGCTTGCACGTGTAAAACAAACCAACACCGTAAGATGTATGTGCATAAATCGGACATCGCAGTTGAACACGGTAAATTTCAAGATACAGACAATGACTATCACAAGTTTGCACCATGTAGATCATACTACTTTGTGTTTTCACAATCGCTCCTCCTCTTCATCAATGGTAACAGGAGTCAACCTCACAGATTTGCTTTCTCTGCATCTTCCAGGTCGGATAGTTTGGTAGTATTAAGTCAGGTCATTCTCGTCCAAGGAATCATTGCCGTCATCAGCTGCCATATCTTTCTTAATGGCCTGCATATCACCAGTCGGTAGTTTCCTTGCAAGTCGAATTACCTGCAGTGATATTCACCATAAATCCAAGTGAGGAAGTATGAACAAGCAAAATCAGGTAGATACATATTTCAGATGGAATACAAACTAATTATAGCAGATGGAACTGCTTGTTGTCGAATGGCATGTCGTAACTAATGCAAGAACAGTATTCTTTGCATCGGTCTAACCTGATGACTGATGAAGTATAACTACTGAAGCAACGATCCAGCAAGATTAGCACCAACATACTCTAAAGTTGTAGTTATGATGAAAAGAGGGATCATGATTAACATGTTCAACTTATGGCACCTCAGTTCCTAGCACACAGTTTTATACAAGATAAAGCACAAGATATAATCAAATCATATAAACAGATAGAAGAGCATCACTGGTATAGTTCAGCCATGGGATGGCCTTGTAAGTTGTAACTAAGAAACTCGTAATATTACCACATGGTCAAGGTGATTGATGGCACTTGACTGAGCAGTCCGTTTGATTTCTTCAGCATCACCTTCCTCATAAGCAGATAACAATTTCATGGCAAATCGATTCTGGTCACTGTTAAGGAAGGCTTGAACCCTGCAATGTAGCAGAAAAAAGAAATGACAATGAAAGTGATGTCTACGCTTCATAATTTAATGCAACCAAAAATATACATATGTACTAATTTCCAATTTCCACCAAGGATGGTAGCTACCACAAATGTACAACTTACTCTGAGCAATCATTGTAGCATTTCTGAGCTTGTTGAAAATCATGGGCATAAAGGTAGATGATGATTGCACTCAAATAGCCCTGCATATTGCATACAAAAAAAATTATTATAAAATCAGACAAATTTGTTGCCCAAATTTTGATAATGCTTACATGAATAATCAAGATTTATTTCGTTTTCCTATTTGGTGTTTACGAATAAATTTACAACTTAGAGAGAGTATGTTATAGTCTGTAAAAATATTTTTTCTCTGACTGCACTGCAAAATATTTCTAGCTAGTAGCTAGCTTTGGCCACCAAGTATAAATTCCCCGTAAAACGAAGCAAGCACATTTTTGGTGTAAAGAACTAAATACAACCTTGCACTGGCTGTTGATGGCATTGCACTTATCAGCAGCTGAACCAAGTCTTAGAAAAGTTGCTGCAGCATCTGAATACCTGTTAGAGATGGCCAAAGATGGGAAGAAATGTAAATGAGCACCGAAATGAGATTTGAACACTTCTCAAGCTTTAAACACCTGATAGACATGAGCCAGGGTGAAAGTATAATAAACAGGTATTAAGCTGGACATAATATTCTTACTTCTCAAGCTTTACATATAAACTTGCAGCAGCACGATACAAGTCAAAAGCCATCTGCTCCTTTCCATCCTCTTCTAGAACTGAACAGGCTTCATCGTACATTTTAATTGCTTCTTCTGGAGCTTTATCCTCCAAGAAACTGATTTCATCATGATTAGAACACTAAGCCTACAGCCCTACACTATGTTCGCATAATTGTTACAATGCTTTTGAATTACCTGGCACCCTTTGCAAGAGCATCAGAAGCAGGTTGTGGTCTTCCACATTCACGATAAAATTCTGATGCTCTGCGATGAAAATCAGAAACTTCATTCCAGCGTCCAAGCTCTTTCGCTAAGGCACCAGCAGATTCCATGTGTTTAGCAGCATCCCAGGGTATATTGAACTAGTTAAGGGTACATTAGGCGATAGTTCAATATTGTGAAAATACGACAGCTATAGACATATTTTCTGAAGGATACGAGGAAATCATTTCTTGTCCTTTTGAAGCCTTCTCAAAGGCATCCTTTGCTTTCTCATTGTCCTTTCTAAACCTATAAGCAATAGCTTTAAAGCAGAAATGAAGGTTCTATTACATGCACCATGGGGAAGCGAATTGGTAGCAAGAAAAATACAAAGATGGCAAACAAGTCACGGACCAGCTTGCTCATACAAGGAGGTGGCACTCTTCCAATCAGCATTCCACCTTGTAAAGCTCAATTTTGTTCTGCAAATCAATACATAAAAAAAATGTTCATGTTTAGCAATTTGCACAGAGTTAAAACGAAAATGGAACATTGCCTAGGAGGCTAAGTTTACTGAAAAATCTCACACAGCACACATGTGTAAACAAAATTGCTGCAAAACAAAGAGTTCGCATTCAGCATCAATTGTTCTCTCCCAAAAACTCGACTTGACCTTGAACGCTCGAACATAATTCCAGGCAAAATGAAGCTAGAACTGAAGGGGACTGACGGGCCCTAGCATTTGGGCAAGCCCTCTCCTTGAAACCAACTGCCCCGAGCTTATCTACCTCAGCGATCGAAAATCACCGAAATTGTGGAAAAGGGAAGCTAGCCCGGCCCCATCGAAGATCAGGGATAGATCCATGAGTTCCCCAGCGTCCTCGATCCAAAACAAAAAATCTAACATCGCCAAGTTCGACGTGATGAATCGACGACGCGCAGCTTCACCGAAAACAAGCGAGACTTCGTTCTGTAAGCACAGGCGCTAGGAACCAGATGGGCACGCGGATCAAACGGAGCGGGAGAAAATTCCGTAAATTCGTCACACAAGGCGGAGGCAGAAAGCGAGAGAGGGATGAAGGACTTGCAGTTTGTCGGCTTTGGCCATGAGCTTGTCGGGGTTGGTCGAAGAGCTCGCCATGACGACGGAGACCCCCACACCGCCTCCTCCGCCGTCTCGACTTCTCCTGCGTGCTGCGTTGAGACGCGCCGCCGCTAGCCGAACTGATCGATCAAAGCGGCCTTCCGCTGGATCCCCCCCTCCGACGAGGAGGAGGACGGCGACGGCCGAGCCATCCGGCTCCTCCTCGAGATCCGGGCAGCGTCGGCCCATCCCGCACGAATCTCGAGGAGGAAGCATCCGGCAGTCCGGCCCACCAGGCCCACCAACTGCGAATCCTCCCCCCTGCGGCTCAATAAAAACTTGGCCCATTAGCCGGCCACCGCGCGCCCAGACTCGACTGCTCCGGCCGCACGTACGCTGCGACGTCGACGGCGACGGCGACGGCGACGCGCGCATGCAGCTAGCTAGCTAGCGAGTAGATCGAATCCCATGGCCGTGTTGTCATGCACGCATAATGCGGCCACGCGCGCGCGCGCACGCTGGCTAGCTGCTGCATGCCGGAGCTAGTCCGACCGGCGATCCAGATCGACGGCCGGTCACGCGCGTCAGCGTGCGCGGTCACCGGTACCGGAGCCTGGCAGGGCATGCATGCACGCACGCGCACCAACGGCCGGCATGCAGCATGCGCGCGTTACGCCATCGAGGACGACGAAGAGTGCCCCGGCTACACTCCACACGTACAGTCCTAACCTGCTAGTGTCCTAGATACCTAGCTACACCTAGCTATGAGTGACGGAGAGGGGAGGTGATCGTCGCTGCAGCCTGCGTGCATTCGGGTTACGAAAGCAACCAAAATAATGGAGGTGACTGCCTCCTTTGTTCCCTTGCTGCGTCTTCTTCCCTCGCGCGCAACAGCGGCATGGGCGATCCTTGGACGCTACCCTTCCGGTGACGACTCTTACCTGACCATATATCACACCGGCCTGCACCTCCATTATCTGCGCATAAGTAACCAAGCCTCTCTTGGTTTATTTTCAGGGTAGATGCATGATAGATCGATCGAATTAAGGACAAATTTATGATGTTAATCACCAAACTAGGCTAGCTAGGGTTCTTGATTTGTTTCCATACGGCTTCTCCATGCCATTATATTCCTCCATACTGCTCATGGTTGGCGGCTGCAGCATCATCCTCGCTACTACTGCACATGTCTACTCAATGCATGCCTTTCAATTGCTCGTCAGTAGTCACATCTGTGATCTGTTCATACAAGGATGCACATGAGCAGCCAATCAGATGTTAATCTTGGATATATTTTTTTCTGAACCAAGCTGTCGTTTCATTACTCCCATGCGGTTTTATACTTACCAGTTTCTTTATAAGCAAACAACTAACTGCGCCTTTACCACATTATTCACGTATACATTTTTCATATTGATCTCTGAATTGAACCTGACTTCTTATCATCTTATGTACCCCTTATTATGCAGAAATCCCTCACTTATTTGAAGAAACAATCTTACAAAGGGTCCAAATAACACGTGACAAGACATCGGAACTATTAACTCAGGTATGCATACATGAAACTACATACATCCGAGTACTAAGCAACAACAAATATGTACTATACACTGTACCTCCTCGACGAACTCTTTCTTTGCAAGTGAAGTTAGAGCCATCCCCTAGTAAGCAAGTAGGTGAAATGATTGACCTTATGGGCACCTCTACAAAAAACGTAAACAAGTCCCATCAAATGCTCAGATACATGGTAGAGGCTGACAATCCAAACAAGAAATTCCACGGCCAGTGAAAGATAAGGATGCCTACAGTGGTCGTCACTACTCAGTCCTGCCATGGCGCAAAAGCTTATGGAAATCAGATGCCATAAATACTACTATCCCCAGAGCTAAAGGTTGGTGGGTCGAAGAGACCATCAGGTCACCAGGAAAGCTCTCAGACTCTCCATCTCTAGGCCAGCTTTCGGGTTACGGCTCATCGATCTGGACCAGTTAGTCGTCATTGCTAGCTAGTACCAGTTCATAAGGTGGAGGAGGAGGCCACTGAGCTGAGGGAGAGGTCGTAGCAGCCAGGGCGAGACAACGGTATGATGCATGGCATGCAAGGAAAAACGTACTAGCATAAGCATTTCCTCTATTAATTTATGCTGTGCTGTTCGCCTGCATGTTCTTAGCTGCAGTTCATATGTTTTGGACACTTTTCTCTTTGTCGAGTTCTTTGTTTGTTTGCATGGTTATCTTTATCTTTTAGATGTGTTAGGGTGCATCTTGCTGTTAGGCAGCAGGTGAATAAATTCGTCAGGAGACCAGATGGAAGATAGCAGGGCTCCAAGAAGGACTGCCCCTACCAGGAGAAGCAGATCTGCTGACTTCCACAATTTTTCAGAACGGGTAGGATGTTGCTACTTTGTTAATTATCTTGCACATCTATCGCAACACAGCTGATGATTTATATGAGTACTTGGGCGTTTCTCGTCTTTGATCTGAAATATCTGTAGAGGAGAAGGGACAGGATCAATGAGAAGCTGAAAGCGCTGCAAGAGCTCCTTCCAAATTGCACCAAGGTAATGTTCAATACGCGTATGTACGTTGCATCTTTCATCATACTTATCGCCTGAGTTCTGATCCTGTTGTTGTTTCAGACCGACAAAGTGTCGATGCTGGATGAAGCGATTGACTACCTGAAGTCACTCCAGCTACAACTCCAGGTACTGATCATAGCTCTAGGCAGGCTCTAGCATCAAACACAAGATACAATCAGATCAATAATTTGGTCACAAGTTAGAACTAATTAAGACATATCTGATCTGATCTTTTCTGCTCATTTCCCCCCTATGCTGAACCCTTTGCTAGCTGTTTAAATTTGCCAGCTTGCCAGCCTTCAGATCATGTAGAGTTGCCATGCAACTATGTATGCAAGTTTGTGTCAGAAACTGTGATAGATTCAGAGCTAGACGGAGTAATATAATGCAATTTATTTCATGTGCGTTCCGATCATGATCGTCCTGTTGTCATGCATGCATGCACGCACACAGATGCTGGTCATGGGGAAGGGAATGGCGCCGGTTGTGCCTCCTGAGCTGCAGCAATACATGCACTACATCACAGCTGATCCTGCTCAAGTTCCTCCCTTTCGTCCCTCCGAGCCGCGGCCATTTCAGATCACCCACGCCAACCCGCCACATCGATCGTCGTCTAACGTCGAGTCGGACTTGCTCAGCCAGATGCAGAACTTGCACCCTTCTGATCCACCTCACAACTTCCTCAGGCCTCCAAAATTACAACTGTACACGCCGGTACGTAATTACGAGTATATATTTAATTGTATCATGGCTAGCTGCATGCTGCTGACGACCAGTAGTTCATCCCTAATGCAGGAGCAGAGGAGAGGTCTAGCTAGTAGCAGTGGCCACAACAGCGGCTGGATTCAGGAGAGGAATTCATCATCGTACAACTTCATGGAATGATATGATCATCTACATACCGATCGAAGCGTTACTGATGAGAGATCAGAAGCAGCTAGCCTAGACAGACTGTAGACTGAACATGGCTGCCTGCCTGCTCCAGTCCGGCCATGATGTGTTCCTGGAGATGAAACAAGATGCTCAGTGAGTCAATGGAGTGATGAATTGAATCTGCTCGAGTTAGTTAGCTAGCTAGCTAGTTGTGTTCGTCAATAAACAGGGGCCATATCATCTTATCGATCATGTGCTGTGCATGCAGTGTGCATACAAGATCTGAAACTTTTCTGTGATGTCTGTGCTGTGTATCAGTATTCTGTAGTCCACTCCATGCTTCTGCTTATGTATTCTGTCAGTTGAGTTGTGACATGCAAATGAACATGGCTTCGTGAAAAGAAACTGGCATTGATAGTTTGCAGTTTGCACCTAATTAATCTTCAGAAGAGGAGAGTGTCACGACGAGACATTCTTCTGCCGACCAGCAAGCTGCTGCCGGGGATTCAAAAGACACATCTACATCTGAGAAGCCATGATCCACGTTAACATGTTGGATGAGTAATGAGTTCACCAATGTAGCTGATGAATAATATATATTATGCCACTTTGATCGAATCTTTCGATCGGCTTCCATTCTCGCCTGCAGGTCTGCACGTACATACAGGTATGTTGCAGCTCATCAGAAAGTTGAGAGTCAAAAGCAGCAACTTTGGTACCACACTTCAGGCCCATGCCATCAGGCAGCATGGGCAGGATTGATACCTACCACTGCACTGTTGTGAGGATCTTTTCAACTTATCTGCTCCGAAAGGTTTCACATGTTAGCAGCATTGATTGTGCATGCTCAAGCTGCAGACAAGCACACGAACGGCAGCTTGCTTGACCATGTACAGGACGCTAGCTAATCAGTTCGTCACGAGAGAAGATTGCATTGGCTATATATGCAGAATCCCAGATGGCACACGGTGCAGTGCCCCCGGACGTCGCCGTCGACTGCCGCTCCTCCACGTCGGCCAGATGGGCGCGCCCAGCATCCGTGACCGTGCCGTGGACGCCACCGAGCTAGACGCACACGCGCGCAGACGCTCCCGGACCATCCACCGCGGCGGCGCGTCGTCCACGGCCACGGGGGCTTCGCCGGTGTATGTACCGAGGACCAGAGCCTTGATCTTGCCGGGCTGCCGGCCTCCTACGCGCCAGGTCCATAGCGGACTCGGCCCAGTAATTGCAGGCTCCTCACGTCGCCGAACACTAGATTGGATGTTCGAAGAAGTGAAGAACACGTTGAAAAGCTTCACAAGGATGACGATTGAGGAAACGCCAACTGGGAACGGGTGCGGGGTGCGTACGTGAACCTTGCAGGCAGCAGCCAAGAACCAAAGAACCCAGCAGCATCTGCAAATCTCAGCCTGAATACGGCCTTACAGTTACAGCCAGGCCCATCGCCAACGTGCGCAATTATCTCGTTTGCAGAGGACTGCCGTCTGCCGCGTCGATCGCCAGATGCGCCAAGAAATCCTTCAGTGTTTGCAGCCTTAATTGCAGAGAGGACAGACCTGACCTGGGCTCCTGGCCAGCACCAGGTTCACAAAGATACTGTTAGGATTATCTCATTACTGCTAAATTAAACTAGATGAACTAGGATCAGACGATCAGTTACAGTTTTCCCATCGCCACAAAAACAAAAACAAAAAAGGTCTGCAAGTTTCATCTCGTGAATTATGAATACGTGAGTAGTTGTGTGTTGTTGCTTTCGTTGCATCATGTGGTTTCCGTCTCGTCAGCTCCCGTGCTTGCGGGTCATGGCGTACGTAAGTTCAACCACTCCCCTGCTGCTTTTTTTTTTCCTCAGGGCGTTGGCAGCAGAAACCCACCCGGGACCCGGCCAACCGCCATCCACCTGTGCATATCTACCGGCGGCGGCCGGCGGACGGCGGCGAGACAGCGGCGCCGGAGCCATCGCCATCGGCCGCATCCAATCCCGGTTCGGTACACAGATATACTACGGATGAATTTGACCGCGGAGACCGGGTTTCCGGTTAGGTATTCGCGGATCGATCGATGAAAAATCGAGTTTCTTGGCGTGCTGCCTCTGCGTGCGGTGCTTCGCTTCCGAGTTCCGACCCCTAGATGATAATGCGAGATCGACGAGGACGATGGTGACAAAAGTTGATCTACAGAAAAGCTTACTTGCAACGAGCATCTCAAAAAAAACGTAGCTTCAACTTGAACTTGTGTGCGGATTTTGTTTCGTTCCCTTTAAGAAAAGCACGGATTCGTAGGGACCTCGTCACCGCCGGCACCAAGCATCATAAAGATCCTAGGTTGCTCTTGTTTCGATTTAACTTTGATCAGAATTATCGTACCGTTTTATTTCGAGGGAATTGACGTCTCGGTTTTATTTTTTCTTTATATTATATTAGGAAATTTTTATAGTGCCTCTAATAATGGTGGATCATCTATTTTTAATGAGCAAATGGTCTAGATTTTTTTAAAAAAATATGAGAAAATATAGTGGACTGTATACCTTAAGAGAAGAGAAAACATGTCCTTACCTTTTTGCTGGTGGTTGTTATTTCAAACGATTTAGCCGTGTTACCTTAAGAGAGTAATACTCACATGTAGGTGTATACCGTCCGACGGTATAATGTCGGATAGGTTTCCTCGTAAAATATATTGTCTCTTTTTTCCTTTCTCTCTTCCTCTCTAATTTACTTTCTCTCTATTCGACTGGTCTGGATGGCTTGCTTGATGGGACGGACGAGACGATGATGAATGCGGTGGGTGACACAGGACGCGGTGACGACGGGTGGCAGAGTGCGGCAGGCAAGAGTGAGGGTAGATAGGTGGTGGTGTGGCGTCGTGATGATGGAGAGGGCGGCTGGCCGTCTAGGAGTCGCGAAGACGGGGACGGGGATAACGGCGACGGATGTGCGGCTAGGCGCCCTGTCAGACCCCACGTTGTTCACCCTCGTAGCAGCGGGCCATCGCGTCACTCATCGTCACAACCACGATTCTCCATCTCTCCTCCTCCTTGGTAAACGAGGATAAGATATAAAGTGTGGAGGTATGTGTGGTAGGATGGTCATATATGGCGCGGAGGCAGCGTTTGAAGACGAGGGCACTTCAAAGATAGTTGTGGAAAATTGTAGCAGAGAGGTGGTCATTAGGTTCGGCGATGAGCCGGTGAGCCGGCCTAGGGGAAATAGAACCGGCGGTTGACGATGGTGATTGAGTGCTAATCGGCTAGATGAAGAGGGAAGAGTAAAGAGAGGAGAGAGGAGGTAAGTTTGAAAAAAATAGTTTTTAGTTAGTTTAATTATATTTAATCAATGGTTGCGATTGACCTCTTACCTTTAACGAAGGTAAACGGAGCACCATAAAAATCCCTTATTATTAAATATAGCAAGATAATTTTATCTTTAAAGTATTACTCGTATTACCTCTCAATACTACACACGTTTAATTCTAAAGCTTTATATTTTTAGAACAGGCAACGAGTATCTTTTGAACTGCAACCGTGGGGACAGACCACAGAGCCTCAAATGTGCACGGATCACGAGGCCTATCGACCATTTTTTCTCCTCATTTTTTCTAGCAGCTGGGGAGTCACTGCACCCTATTCTCCCGTACTGTCGGGGACAGCCACAAATTTCAAAACTTTGATGTCACATTGCTCCAGTGGTTTTGATTTTGGCATTGCATCCCAATCCTGCTTGCAATCTCCAATCATTTGCTTACATAAAAGCACTCCTTTTCTTCAGTAGGTAGGCTTTTGGTGCACCGGATGTTAGCTGTTCATCAGAGTTACTTACAAACTGGCTGTAAATTCAGATGCACAAGTTTGTCTGAAATTTTGGAGCTTTTTGTTCTAAAATTAGAGTATGATACAGTACAGCAGCTGGAAGACAAGAGGAATTAGATCAAGCAACGAGGAGTTACAAAAATCCAAGACAGGGAGAATATATCATGCATTATTTCCAGCATGGCCACCAACTAATCCTGTGGATCTCTCAGCACCATAGCCAGCTTGGTCGGCCTGTTCCTCCGGCCGCCGGCGGCGGCGACGGCGTCCCTCTCCTTGTCGGTCTTCTTCTCCTTGGCTGGCGAAGATGGCAAGAACAGATGCCCGAATCCAAACACGTTGATCACCGGATCCACGCGCACGTTGGCTGAGTAGGACCGCTCCATGCCTCTCGGCCGCGGCCGGCGCGGGCCGATGCCTGCGGCGGCCGGCGAGCTCGAGCTGCGCTCCAGGCCACGGAACAGCACGCGCCCGGACGCGCTCACTCGCGGGCTCTCAGCTGCCAGCCGCGGTCGTGCGGGAGCAGGAGGGTACCACGGCGCGCGGGAGTTCCTCCCGGAGTCGGAGGAGGAGGCCGAGGACGACGAGGAGACGCGGGTCAGGAACGGGTGGGGGCACGGCCATGGCTCTCGGCGCTTCAGGCGCGCGTCGGCGGAGACGTCCTTGACGCCGGTTTGTTTCTTGGACATGAGATTGAGGAGGTTCGCCACCGGCGCGGAGCGCGACCGCAACGGGGAACGCGACGGGTTCGGCGGCCGTCGCGCGTTCCTGGCAGAGTCGCACGAGGAGGTCGACGACGAAGACGACGACGCGCGCGAGAGCAGCGGCTGTCCATGAGCTTCCCGGCGCTTCAGAGCCCCTCCCGTGCGATCCTTGCCCTCGCCGGCGCTTGGCTTCCTCGACACCAGGAGCAGCAGATCGCGCCACCGGTGCCCACCACATCGCGGGGCGCGAGGAGAGGCGGGCTCGGAGGGGACCTCCAAAACCGGCGGAGGGGAGCAGGGTGGGGAGGGAGGCGGAGGTGGGAGGAAAGGCACGAGCTTTCCTCCGCGGAAGAGCTCATCAGCGGCGGAGAGCACCGCAGCGGCCGCCGGGACGCGGAACTCGAAGTCGTCCTCCTCCTCGTTGTCCACCAGAGGTGGCAGGGGCGTCGTGTGGAATGCGAAGCGCTCCGGCGATCTCACTGCGGCGGCTGCCATTGCCGGCGGCGGTGGCGCATCAAAGCGTGAACTCCCACTGTGTCACCCAAAGCTGGATATATATTCGGGCGGCTCCGGGTTAACGGGTCACGGGCGGCCAATCAGGATCCGAAAAGAAAAGCATACGAGGCAAACCAGTGAACAGGTCAGTAGCTTCAGCAATCAGCAGCAGAATGGCAGTTCCAGGTTTGTGCCATGAAAAAAGTTACACAGATTTTCTGAATAAACAGAGCCCTGGGATGGAATCCCATTCCCTTAATTTGGATGCATGAGATCTTTTTTTTTACCCATTGTTTATATTATCCATCAATACCACTAGACTGTCTATGAGCATAAACAATACCATATCATGCATAGAATTATCTAACTATTATTAACTAACTATTTAAAAGATCAAATATTTCCATATGATTCTATAGCAATTTTGTCGTCGTTGTCAGCTCTTGCAAAGTTGTAAGGTTGAAAAATCAGATTGGTTATAATTAACGTGCTTCCATAGTACAGTTTCTTGTAGATTTTTTATCAAGATTGTTTAGAATTTCTCTAATCTGTTTTTATCCTGACAGCTCAATTATTCCACTGCAAATGACACGAAACTTGATTGATACATTTACCAAAACCCTGTGATAGCTGCAGGAGACAGGCAATAAACCTGTATATTACGTAAACCATACTGATCGTTTTCGTCTTAATATTTATACTCATTAATTAAATTTAATTATTTTATATAATTATCTAAGCACTGAAATAACTACTACAAGTAACAAGGTAAGAACAATCTTACTCAGGTGTTGCTTGCGAAATTTTCTGAAGTTACACACGACTGCAAATGCAGATCAGATCAAGAAAAAAAAAGGTGCAAAAATGCAGACCAAATCAAGAAGCTGCTAGCTCCCAGGTTGGCCAGTTCAATGTAGGCAGAGGTCAGTTGGTCTCTCTGTGTGTTGGCCATGTTAAGTTGCAACTACCCTTGCCAATGACAGAAGGCAGAGCACGCCTGTATTTTTACCTGCTCATCAATCAAACTACCAAAACATCTGTCATGCATGATGCATGCAAGTAGAACTAGCAATTGACAAGAGCAATGATCCTCATAGACTCATTATTTTTTAAATAGTATTTTTTTTAAAAAAATCAAATTTGTACGGTGGTTTGAAAAAAACTACAAAAATAGCATCTAGTGAGCCAACCAACGGTCTACTGGTGTCAAGTGGCAGTCAATCGACACTTGAAAAATCGACTAGCGCCATGTCAGCACCAGCTGACCGATGGTTGGCCGACTGACGTCCGCCCCGCGCCGCCCTTGCGTCGTGCGCCACCACGCCCCTCACCTCCCGCGTCCTCCTTGCCCCCGCGCACCACCTGAGGCGACGGGCAGCATGCGCGGGGGCCGGCTGGTACGGGAGGTGAGGGGGCGGGGCACGGGGGCCGGCTAGTGTGGAGCATGAGGGGGCGGGGGGCGCGCTGGCGTGGAGCACGAAGGGGCGGCGCAGCGTGGCGTGGTCTAGACGTCAGTCGGTCGACTAAGTGCTGATTGGCTTTCACGTGGCACCAGTTGGCCGACCGGATGCTATTTTTGTAATTTTTTCAAACTGCCGTACAAATTAGTTTTTTTTAAAAAAAACTAATTTAAAAAAAACATAGTCTCATACCCTTCTTTAACCCCCAAGAGTTGCATAAAACACAAGATGTTGGATCAATCACAACTCTCTAAAAAAGAAGTGTATGCTAGCACACAAGCTGCTGGATTAAGGTCCTCTTCGGGACATTCTAAGACAACAGGGATATAATCATGATTATTGAATGAATCAGTTGCCCGAAATAATTCGTCGGTTAGATATATAATTTAGAGCAACTTCGAATGAAATAGGTCCAAAATCAAGCTAGCCCTTATGATTATCATGTCAAACAGTCCAAAAATCCCCGCTTTGATCCTCTCACCTCATGTACACGCTGGTGCTAGCTGGGGGGCAGATGCATGTGCCGGCTACGAGCAAAGATGCCCTAGTTCTTGGACTGCATGCATCTCCGGCCACCCAGACGACGAAGCAGCAACACCAAAAGCTTCTTCTTTTTTCTTTCTTTGAGGCCGTTTAGAACATGGCTTTGCTTGCTGCTAATCGCTTTACTGGAGCCTAAAAGCACAGCTCTATGATACTCTCATGGAGAATGTTCTCTGACAAATGGCAACAGCAATGCAAATTAAAGGCCCCCCCCAATCATTTCAACGAGAGCATTTTGCACCTGTAAAGTGTAGTGAACTGTTGTAATCTTGTGATCTAAAGCTGTTGGACCGGAAACGGCGACCAGAGGGGGGGTGAATGGGAGCTTTTAAAATTTCGGGCTAAAAACTTAGCCTTCGGATCGGTTCTGTCTTCTGCGGAACAGGCTTCGAACACTACCTTCGAAGGTCTGGTTCGGAGGTACTTCGACACCTTCGAACACAGGCTTCGGAGGAGCAAAAGTTCGAAGCCTAAGAAGACTTCGCTCCACTAACAACCCTCGAAAATCTACTCTGCTAAGTCAGTGCAGGCTCCGCACACGAGGTGCTTCGAGCAGGCTTCGCACTTCACCCTTCGCAAGAGTGGACAGCCCTCTGAGGACTTCGACCAAGTACTTGGCGACAGCAACGGGTGCTGGGCTTCGTACCCGTAGGTCTACACGCACACACAACGGACTTCGCTAAGGGCTTCGACACAAGAAGCAAAACGAGAAACAACCAGGGCTTCGCTAGTAATCAGCGAGGTCTTGCCTCGTGTTACACAGAGCGACAGCACACTGAAAAGCACACTTCGCGAGAAAAACACCCTTCGCCAAGACAGGCTTCGGTGAGCTAAAGACTAGCGAGGTATGCAACGCGAGTTCAAGCAAAAGCACACAGAAGCAGGGCTTCGCCGCTTGAACAAGGAACACTGAAATAAATTGAACTCAGAATGAATACAGCGAGGTCTGTCTACAGGAGCTCAACAGTAAATGCTCAAAGTGTTAAATGTTACCTACCGAGCCCCCATATTTATAGCCCACGGCTTCATCCTAAGGAAGTGACTACATTACCCCTAAGGTTTACAACAGATTTGTCTCTACAGAACTAAGGGGTACAAAAGGTAGTCCACCTTTATTTTGGAGGCTTCTCTGTCAGCTGCAGAGGGGACAGTGTCAGCCTTTTTCAGAACAGACAGTGTCAGCCTTTACAGTGTTGACTTCTGGAACCTCCCTTCGCACGCGAGGGGTGCGGAAGCTTCGGCGAGAAGCCTGCAGCCTGTTGGCCTTCGCTTCGCCGAAGAAGACCTTCGATACAGTGACGGTTTTGAGCCGAAGCCGTCAAAGCCCTTGGGCCTTCGCACCACCACCTCCGGAGTGGATCACCACGGCTTCGCAGCTACTCCGAGCTCGAACACCGTCCGTCCGTGTACCGAAGCCATGCATGGCCGAAGCACCACAAGTCATCCTCACTCCGAAGCCCACCTTCGGAGTACCACCCTTCGAAGTCCCTCCTTCGTCCAAGGCCTTCGCATGAAGCATTCCATGAGCACTTCGTCGCCGTGCCTCTCCCCGAGCACACTCCACGACGAGCCTCACCCGGACCATGCCTTCGATGCGCCTCGACTTCTGAGACCTTCGTCGGGTAACCTTCGAGTGTCTCCCTCCGGAGCACACTTCGAACTCCTTGCCTCTCGCAGAGGACTTGGTGCACCATCTCCGAAGTCACTCCATTCGGAGTACCTTCGAAGTGCCTCACCTCCGAGGACTTTGTCTCGGAGTACCTTCAGCCGGAGCCACGCTCCGCACTTTCTGCCTTCACCTGGCACGCCTCGACCCGAGGACCGACCCGGACCACCTTCGCAGCCACCGTGACGGAGCTCCCCGCTCCCCCAGCATCAAGCCTCCCGCTTGACCCAGGTTCACCTGGCTCGAACCCTGTCCGTCGCCTCCGAAGTCCCTGCGCACCACAGACAAGCAGACAAGTGTATCCAGTACTCCGGAGACCTCTCCGGGTTAGCAACCTCCGGTACACACTCCGGTGACACACCTCCGAACACCCTTCGGAGGTACCACCTCCGAAGCCCCTTCGGAGGTACCCTTCGAACAGAGGGTAAAATCCAGTCAATCACTCATCACAAAACACCGAAACCAACCCTTGGTTTCTCAATCTCCCCCTTGATGAGTGCATTGACAACCAAAACCAAGTTCAAGAAAATTTAAAAAATTTCAGCACACAAGTGACCATAAAAACTCAGAAAAGAGCCAAAGCATGTCACTTGATAAAAGAAATTTTCTCCCCCTTTGTAAAAGAGTAAAGGCCCCTTCGGCAAAACTCCCTTTGGATAAAAACTCCCCCTGAGTTGAGCAAATTTTTCTCCCCCTTTATGTCAAAAATCTCTCCCCCTTTAGAAATAATGCCTTCTTGCAGCAGAGAACATAGCAAAATCTCTCCCCCTTTGGCAATGCAAGCATCAAGGAGCATTCAAAAGATGCAAAGCTGCGAAATGAATAGAATTGCAAAGACATATAATGCAAAAATATGCCAACAGTAACATAAATGATCATGTGCTCAGCTCAATTTAACAATCTGTGAAACAAGATGATGGCATGTGATTTCGTCATTTTGAAGTAAAAGCATCACCACTTAATCAAAGTAGTTAGACATGAGAAGGCAAGGACTGCGCAAAGCTAACAATTTCTACCCTAGACAGACAAGTCTTGTTCAAAAAGGAGCTTTGAAAGCAAACTTGATGAGCAATTAAATTTGTTGTTCTTTTCTTAATGCCAGGGGTTATTTGTTTGTCCACCTTATACTTTCCAATCAAGCCAAGCCTAGGCAAGAAAGCCATCTGAAGCTTAAGGCGGTGATTTTGGCATACACTACACTATCCCAGTTCAAACCAAGGTGCAATGGTAAGCAGTCTAGAATAGAGTAGTGCGACAAACAAACCCTCCTGGATCTTTTCATTTAAACCAGGCAAATCATGGATTTTTGATTTTGATTCAGATGAATGAAACATTTTGATGAATATCCATGAATAAAGAACACAATTTTTCAAGTTGCAACTTTTAGCATCCAAAGAACAGTGTCTTGCTGTCAAGTAGATAAAAGATAGCTATAAGCAGTCCAGCCTAAACAAGCTAGATACAAGATTGAGCAGTGAGCAAGATTTGATTTTAGAAAAGAAAACATCATGCACAATCAATGTTCCAGACATATTTCATAGAGCTGAGCTGTCATGATTTCTTTGAATTAAAAACAGGCATATAATAGTAAAAGATGTAAGTGCAATTCCACACATAATGAGCATATGCAAGACAATTAAAATCAGCTCACCCTCACAAAATGCCGTAAGGGTGACAAATGCCAAGTTCCCCACGCAAGTAAGCAAATCTAGAAGCATCGAGGGGTTTTGTAAAAATGTCGGCAAGCTGGTGTTGGGTATCAACATATTGAAGTTCAATATCACCCTTCTCATTGTGATCTCTGAGAAAATGATACCGTACATCAATGTGTTTGGTTCTGGAGTGCTGAACCGGGTTGTTTGCAATACAAATAGCACTAGTGTTATCACAGAAAAGTGGAACACTCTTATAATCTAACCCGAAATCCCGCAAAGTGGAAACCATCCACAAAATTTGAGAGCAACAGCTAGCTGCAGCAACGTATTCGGCTTCAGCCGTCGATTGTGCAACACTAGACTGTTTGCGGGAAGACCAGCAAACCAGAGAAGTACCCAGAAAATGACAAGTACCAGAGGTACTCTTCCTATCAATTCTACACCCAGCAAAATCCGCATCTGAATAACCTCTAAGACATAAAGATGAAGACGATGAATACCATATGCCAAATTCAAGGGTGTGTTTGAGATACCTTAAGATGCGCTTAACCGCTTGGCGGTGCGAAGCTCGTGGTGAAGCCTGAAAACGAGCGCACAGACACACTGCGAAGTGTATGTCCGGCCTCGTGGCAGTCAAGTAGAGGAGGGAGCCGATCATGCTCCGGAACTCCTTCTGATCTACGGCTTCTCCATCTTCGTCAGGATCCAACGCTACAGATGTAGCCATTGGAGTGGCGAGGGGCTTCGCATCGGACATGTCAAACTTTTTGAGCAGGTCCTTGGTGTACTTTGTCTGGTGGACAAAAGTACCTTGTTTGCTTTGCTTGATTTGCAAACCAAGGAAAAAGGTGAGTTCACCCATCATCGACATTTCAAACTCCCTGCTCATGGTATCTGCAAACTCGGCAACCAAAGCATGAGAAGAGCCACCAAAGATGATATCATCCACATAAATCTGCACTAGAAGGAAATCTTTGCCATGCTTGAGAGTAAACAAAGTTTTATCAACAGAGCCCATCAAATACCCTCGCTCAAGCAGAAAAGACTTAAGTCTATCATACCACGCCCGAGGGGCTTGCTTGAGTCCATAAAGAGCCTTATGAAGTTTAAGGACTTTATGTGGGTACTTGGGGTTTTCAAAACCAGGGGGTTGTTTTACATAAACATCTTCACCTATGAAGCCATTAAGAAAAGCACTTTTGACATCCATTTGATAGAGTTTGAATCCCCGGGATGTCGCAAAGGCAAGCAAAATCCTAATGGCCTCAAGGCGAGCAACAGGTGCAAAAGTTTCAGTAAAATCAATCCCTTCTAGTTGAGAAAAGCCCTGAGCTACAAGTCTAGCCTTGTTTCTAACAATTGTCCCATCCTCCCCTTGTTTGTTTTTGAAAATCCATTTTGTTCCAATGAAATGAACATTTGGTGGAGGATCAACTAAAGTCCAGACTTGGTTTCTTTCAAAATTTTCAAGTTCCTCATGCATGGCATTGATCCAACTAGAATCAGAAAGTGCATGACTAACATCTAAGGGCTCGAAAGAAGCAACAAAAGCAGCATTAGTGAAATGGGCATGAGAACGTGTTACCCTTTGATCAAGCTCACCAATGATCTGCTCGGGAGGGTGCATCCTTTGAACATGATGTGGAGCCTCGCGGCGGGATGCAGTCTCCCCCTCAACTTGTGCGTTGGAGTGGTCCAAGATGACCGATGTTGAGGTAGTTGCTTCGGGACCTCGTGCCGAAGTAGTAGAAGCGGGGTCAGCTTCGGGGGTCGATGTCGAGGGTAGTAGGGGATCATCCTCGAATTCTCCGGGATCTTCTTCTTCGAATAAAGTCTGTTCCATGTCGTGTTCATTTGCCTGTTCAAGAGCAGAACTAACAGAGGAGGTTGATTCATCAAAAGTCACATCACATGACTCGATGACAGTGTTAGTTTCCAAGTTATAAACACGATAGGAATGACCATGAGTAGTATAGCCCAAAAAGATCCCGTCATAAGATCGCGACTCAAATTTATCCAAGTTACCACGTTTTAGGATAAAGCAGCGACAGCCAAAAACTCGAAGATGAGTAACCTTGGGCTGTCTCCCAAAACGCAGCTCATAAGATGTCAAGTTTAAAATTGAGCGCAAGAAAATTCGGTTTGAGATGTAGCAAGCAGTGTTCATGGCCTCAGCCCAGAATTTTCTAGGAGTCCTATGCTCATCAAGCATCGTCCTAGCCATCTCAACCAAAGTGCGGTTTTTCCTCTCAACAACACCGTTCTGTTGAGGAACCCGCGGAGCAGAGAATTGATGTTCTATGCCATGCTCCATGCAAAAGTCAACAAAGAGACTATTTTTGAACTCGGTGCCATTATCGCTTCGAATGAATTTTAATACACCAGGGAGTTCAGTGAAAAGTCTCAAAGCCAAGCTCCGAAAGTGTGAAAACACTTCATCCTTGCTGGCAAGAAAGAAGACCCAAGAGTAGCGAGAGAAATCGTCGACAATAACAAGTACATACCACTTGCCGCCTAAAGAACTAACCCGAGAAGGACCTACAGTGTCCATATGGAGAAGTTCTCCGGGCTGTTCAGTCATCACTGTGGTGACTGGCGAATGCGAAGCGGCAATCATTTTACCATGTCGACAAGGAGCGCAAACTAAATTCTTCTCAAACTTGAGCTTGGGCAATCCTCGGATCAAACCTAGGGCGCTCAGACGAGCGAGCAACTCAAAGCTCATATGCCCTAGTCTCCTATGCCACTTCCAAAGCTCAGAAGTCGAATGTGCAACAAGACAATGAGAAGAACCAGACGACTCTGAAAAATCAGCTCCAAAAACTCTCCCAACCCTAAAGATCTTACACACCACAACGCCATCAGAATTGAGCACTTGCGAAGTATCGCGATGAAATCGCACTTCGAAGCCCTCATCAAGCAACTGAGATACAGACAGCAAATTGTATCCCAAGTTTTCAACCAAAGCAACATCTTTGAGAGTGAAGTTCGTGTTAATCCTTACCACACCTTTACCTTTCACTCTACTCCTTCGATTGTTTCCGAAGGTGATATGTTCCCTTTGCTTGGTTGTGGTGAGGCTGGAGAACCAATTTGCATCTCCGGTCATGTGGCGCGAACAACCGGAGTCCATGATCCACGTGCCCTCCAAGCCTCGACCTGTTGCCTACACATGATAAGAACGCCTCGATCGCTCAGTGCTGGGGTGAGTAAAATAATGACGAGGCATCCAGCACTGAGTGACACGAGTAGTAGGCACAGTAAAAGTAGACGGTCTACGCACAAAATAATCAGAATGATGCAAAGTGCGAGGTCTACCTACATGCAAAGAACCCAAAGCATGTCGAGGTCTCCTACTCTGACGAGGTACAAAGCTACTCGCCCGAGGTCTACCACCATATGGAACATGGTGAACACCTCGAGGAGTAAAACCTCTCCGAGAAGCACGAGGAGCCTCGAAAACAGGACGAGAGTAAAACTCAGACTCATGCATACCTAAAGATGGGTAATGCATGTCCTGATAGCTCATCGCCTGTGCACGTCGCTCATCCTTGATGCGACGGAAACAGAAACCAATCAAATGACCCGCCCTCTGACAATAAGAACAGTGAAATACTCTCCTGGGGGCACTCTCATGGGTCATAGGAGCAACTCTCACAGGCTCCTTGGGTTTCTTCTGAGTGGCTTTCTTGGGAGGATTTTTCTTGGTAGGAGGTGTGGTTTTCTTTGGTGGATGGGTAGGCTTTTTGGCTGAAGGGGTGTCCAACAGAGCTCTCTCTTTCTCTAGGGTGGTGGGAGAGGTGAAAACAGTTTTGGAAATACTGTCTGAAGCTATCCTCTCAAAACCCAAACCTAGAGCTACCCCGGCTCTGTCAGCACACAACTTGGTCTTGGCCAAGAGCAAATCCATCCTACCCTTCCCCTCAGTGCATTTGTTCACCACAGAAAGAAGGTATTCATTTTCGGACATGAGGTTTTCAGCTCGCTCTCTGACAGTGCCTAGCTGGTCCTTAAGGGTAATGCATGTGTCACACACAGGCTGCACATCCTTAGAACTACCGGCCCTCTCCAATCTAGCCTCTAGATCATGAACATGCTTATCACGTAAATTAATGCTATCGCGCAATAAAGAGCAGTTCATACAATCAATAATTTCATGAGGTCTAGAATCCACCTCCAAAAGCTGCTTCTGTGCAGTCTCAAGCTCAGAAAGAGTTTGAGCATGAACAGAACGCAACTGAGCAAGCTCACCCATGACAACAGAACATGATTCACATTCAGCATCATCAAACTTAGACTTAAGCATGGCATATTCAGTAGATACATTTTCTAGCCTAAGTCTAAGGTCTTTTCTTTCTCTAGCGGCTTGCACAAGCAATCTATCCTGACCTAGCACTACTTCATTCAGCTCATCTAATTTAATTAGAAGCTGGTCAGATGATAGGTTTACCTCAGATGAGTCGAGCTCATCGCCGCTGTGATCGCTGTCGGCCATGAAGCAAAGGCCGGTGAAGTCACGTCCCTTCTTGTCCTTCTTGTCCTCCTTCCGTGGGGACTCCTCCTCCTCAGAGCTCGACTCCTCAGTTGAGGAAGTGTCGATGTCGCTGAGAGCAGCAACAAAAGCTCTGGAAGCAGCCTTGGCTACTTTCTTAGCCATCTTGCCGCGCTTGCCCTTCACAAAGGGCTTCCTCTCCTTTTTGTGGAATTTGGGGCGGTCACTCTCATCTCTCTTCTTGACCTTGGGGCAATTGGCCTTAATGTGAGAGGTGTCGCCACATTCATAGCAGCCACTAACACCACTTCTCCTCTGATCCCGTCTCTCATGATGAAAGCGGGTGAACCTCCGGGCAATGAGAGCAAGCTCATCATCAGCTAGAGTATCCACCTGCTCCTTTGTGACGGAGACCAGGGAGGACAAAGCAAAACCATCTGCAAGAACACAAGTGCCTGATGTGCTTGGTTCTGCAGTGGTGCCACGGCTAGTGCTAGAAACCAATGCCAATGGCTGTGGCAAAGAGCTTCTGTGCACTGCAAGAGATGCCTTAGCAATCTCTGTGGACTTCAGCTTGCTAAAGAGTTCATCACAGGTCAACGTGTCATAGCCTGTGGACTCCTCAATGCTGGATATCTTCACCTCCCATATGCTACGGTCAAGAGCATAGAGAAGCTTGATAGCCCTGTCGTGATCACTGTAAGCAAGCGTCCCGTTGGATCGCAAGTTACTCACTATAGCATCAAAGCGCGAAAACATGGTATCTATAGATTCACCAGGTGCCTGCACAAACAGCTGATACTGTTGGTTGTAGGTGCTTTGGCGCCTGGCCTTAATCTGAGTAGAGCCCTCATGATAAATAGTGAGCGTTGTCCAAATTTCCCTAGCAGTCCTAAGGTGCTGCACCCTATCAAACTCACTCCGACTCAAACCAATGAACAGTATGTTCCTTGCCTTCGAGTTGGCAATATACTGATCTTTTTCAGTTTGAGTGGTGCGGGTATCAGGGATGGAGTATTGTGAGTCCACAATCTCCCAAATTGCATTTCCTTGGCTTAACAAGTAAGCCTCCATGCGCACCTTCCAGTATGCAAAATCTGTCCCATCGAACAGAGGAATTTTACTGCCTCTATCCATGTCGCCAACAGATCACAAAACCGGTTAAGGTCAACTGGTGATCTTAACCTGCTCTGATACCAATTGTTGGACCGGAAACGGCGACCAGAGGGGGGGTGAATGGGAGCTTTTAAAATTTCGGGCTAAAAACTTAGCCTTCGGATCGGTTCTGTCTTCTGCGGAACAGGCTTCGAACACTACCTTCGAAGGTCTGGTTCGGAGGTACTTCGACACCTTCGAACACAGGCTTCGGAGGAGCAAAAGTTCGAAGCCTAAGAAGACTTCGCTCCACTAACAACCCTCGAAAATCTACTCTGCTAAGTCAGTGCAGGCTCCGCACACGAGGTGCTTCGAGCAGGCTTCGCACTTCACCCTTCGCAAGAGTGGACAGCCCTCTGAGGACTTCGACCAAGTACTTGGCGACAGCAACGGGTGCTGGGCTTCGTACCCGTAGGTCTACACGCACACACAACGGACTTCGCTAAGGGCTTCGACACAAGAAGCAAAACGAGAAACAACCAGGGCTTCGCTAGTAATCAGCGAGGTCTTGCCTCGTGTTACACAGAGCGACAGCACACTGAAAAGCACACTTCGCGAGAAAAACACCCTTCGCCAAGACAGGCTTCGGTGAGCTAAAGACTAGCGAGGTATGCAACGCGAGTTCAAGCAAAAGCACACAGAAGCAGGGCTTCGCCGCTTGAACAAGGAACACTGAAATAAATTGAACTCAGAATGAATACAGCGAGGTCTGTCTACAGGAGCTCAACAGTAAATGCTCAAAGTGTTAAATGTTACCTACCGAGCCCCCATATTTATAGCCCACGGCTTCATCCTAAGGAAGTGACTACATTACCCCTAGGGTTTACAACAGATTTGTCTCTACAGAACTAAGGGGTACAAAAGGTAGTCCACCTTTATTTTGGAGGCTTCTCTGTCAGCTGCAGAGGGGACAGTGTCAGCCTTTTTCAGAACAGACAGTGTCAGCCTTTACAGTGTTGACTTCTGGAACCTCCCTTCGCACGCGAGGGGTGCGGAAGCTTCGGCGAGAAGCCTGCAGCCTGTTGGCCTTCGCTTCGCCGAAGAAGACCTTCGATACAGTGACGGTTTTGAGCCGAAGCCGTCAAAGCCCTTGGGCCTTCGCACCACCACCTCCGGAGTGGATCACCACGGCTTCGCAGCTACTCCGAGCTCGAACACCGTCCGTCCGTGTACCGAAGCCATGCATGGCCGAAGCACCACAAGTCATCCTCACTCCGAAGCCCACCTTCGGAGTACCACCCTTCGAAGTCCCTCCTTCGTCCAAGGCCTTCGCATGAAGCATTCCATGAGCACTTCGTCGCCGTGCCTCTCCCCGAGCACACTCCACGACGAGCCTCACCCGGACCATGCCTTCGATGCGCCTCGACTTCTGAGACCTTCGTCGGGTAACCTTCGAGTGTCTCCCTCCGGAGCACACTTCGAACTCCTTGCCTCTCGCAGAGGACTTGGTGCACCATCTCCGAAGTCACTCCATTCGGAGTACCTTCGAAGTGCCTCACCTCCGAGGACTTTGTCTCGGAGTACCTTCAGCCGGAGCCACGCTCCGCACTTTCTGCCTTCACCTGGCACGCCTCGACCCGAGGACCGACCCGGACCACCTTCGCAGGCACCGTGACGGAGCTCCCCGCTCCCCCAGCATCAAGCCTCCCGCTTGACCCAGGTTCACCTGGCTCGAACCCTGTCCGTCGCCTCCGAAGTCTCTGCGCACCACAGACAAGCAGACAAGTGTATCCAGTACTCCGGAGACCTCTCCGGGTTAGCAACCTCCGGTACACACTCCGGTGACACACCTCCGAACACCCTTCGGAGGTACCACCTCCGAAGCCCCTTCGGAGGTACCCTTCGAACAGAGGGTAAAATCCAGTCAATCACTCATCACAAAACACCGAAACCAACCCTTGGTTTCTCAAAAGCAATTAGCCAATCACTCCCTCCAATAAATTAGAATAAACTATGCTTATATATGTAAGTATGAAACAACTTGTGACTCTCTTCTTTCTCCCTTTCATTATATTTGAGAAGCATGAGCTTATCTAGGTGCAGGTGCAGGTGCAGGTGCTACAATTATTTGCAATTAAGAATGCATGCATGGCTAACCCAGGCTAAGCTAGTTGCTACTATGAACATGAGGCACAGAGACATTATGTTAGCACTTGACATATCATCAGTCTGGTACAACAACTGCCCTACCATGCATCAACTATTCAACGGCAGATGTGAGATGTCCTCGTGAAAGGGACGTGAGCACCGTGGCACCGGATCCCATCAGAACTTCAATTGAGCATGTTTGAGTGAGCATCTTTTTAAACATCTTAAAAAAATGCAAAATGTGTCCATCAGATAAAACCACAGCAAGATCATATATTCAATGAGTGATTTTTTTATTTTATTTCCAATTTACAAAAAAAATTGTTGAGAATTTTTATGGGAAGTTTCCCCATAAAAAATTACAAACAGGCCCTTCTTGCTCTCCTAGTGAATGGAAAGGGCCTAAATGTAAAATGCATCTTATGGGCTAACATTGGGCCTCACCAAATCAGAGATCAGAGCAATGCTTAATCATTTGCAGCCCAGAATGTTTCATTTATGTTTGTTGATCTGATAGCATGCATATATACCTTTTCAATTGCAACTACTTTTCAGGTTGTAGAGTTCAAATTCCCAATTGTACTTGGGACTTATTTTACATATAAAGTTCCCAATTTCCAGGTGTTCTTCTCTCAATTTATTGTGATGACAAGTACCCATGCCGAACAATCATGATGAAGAACAGCTTCGTCTCTCCATGTTTGAGCTTATCTTATCTGAAAGTAGAAATCCGCACGCACTTATTGTCTATCTATTTTAGCTTCGACTATAATAATCTAGCTTATTTCTATAAACCGAAACAAAATATTATAGTAATACAATAAGTTGATCCAACCAACTTGTTTTTATAAGATGGATTATTATAATTCTAAGCTGAAATAAACGAATCTAGTCAAATATTACTCTAATTTAGAGCTTAGGGTTAATCGGAAATATTTAGTTGACATATTTGATTTTTATTTTAAACTAAAAATAAAAATATATACTATTTAATTTTATCGTACAAACTTTAGATCCCTTATAGATCTTGAAGCTGGAACTATGTTAAGCAAGTGCTAGCTTATCATAATTATATTCTTGAATGAGCACGGATCGAGCTGACAATTCCATGCAAGGCAAGCAAGCTAATTAAGTAATAATACTCGAGCTCTCGATGCATGCATGCATGCATGTAGTTTACCGTAGATGTGAATATAGTTCTTTCTCACGGTACGTACGTGCGTGCGTGCGTGCGTAGAGGCGTCTCATCCATGAAACAACAATCCTATTCAATTCGCAAGATGAAATTGTCAGCGCCGTGATTTCTGATCTCGTCACGGTTTTTAGCTGAGCTGACTAGCTGAGCGAGCTGGTGGCTAGCTAGCTGACAATTTGCAGCATCGATCGATCCGCGCGCTGACGAACAGTTGGTCCCGAATGCGCACGTGTGACGTTTGTCTACAGGGAGGGTTTGACAAAACTGCAGTAGTCTTGCAAACCTGGGTCAGATTCAGAGAATTATTCCAGCTCGCGGCCGGGATTTCACATTTCAGCATGTGCTCAAACGATTAATTTACGCGCGTAATCTTATCTGAAATGTCACGAGGAAGAAGCTGTGAAATTTGTGGATGGGGAAGCGGTACCTCCATCTGGTCCGCAACTTTGTTGATATATATGGTGCCAACAGCCGGCACCGTGGCTTACAGAAGAGAGTGCTGCGCATACGACTAGGAGTTCGGTTCAGCCAAACTAACAGAAGCTAACAGCCCGTCCAGAGCTACCGAGATACATGCGATAGCACCCTGAAGATACTGCATGCGATAACACCCTGAACGGCCAAGCCAAATCCCATGCGCATACGCAGGCTACTCAACAAACTCACGCGCTAAATACAAAATGACTCACGCATGACTCATGCAATTAACTAATTATTTCAACACCCTCTCCTCAATCACAACTTTCCTAAGTTGAGATTGTTCTTGAAAAGTTCTAGCTGTCGGACAGGCAGCGCCTTAGTGAACCCATCAGCCACTTGATCTCCTGTTGGAATGAACTCAATTTCTAAAAGTTTTTGTTGAACCCTTTCTCGAACAAAATGATAATCCACTTCAATGTGCTTAGTTCTAGCATGAAACACTGGATTGGCTGACAGATATTTAGCCCCCAAGTTATCACACCATAACTTTGCTGCTGGAGGATTCTGAATATGAAGTTATGTTAATAAAGTTTGGATCCACATAATTTCTGCTGTAGCATTAGCTAGTGCCTTGTATTCTGATTCATGTACTTGATCTTGATACTGTAGCCTGTTTTCTAGCATTCCAGGATACAAGATTATCCCCTAAAAATATTGCAAAACCTCCTGTAGACCTTCTATCATCTATACTACCAGCCCAGTCTGCATCTGAGTACCCACTGATCTGCATTGTTCTTGACTTATTTATTTTGAGACCGAAGTGAGTACATCGATTAATATATCTAAGTATTCTTTTTACTGCCCCCCAATGAACTGTAGTTGGCGCATGTAGAAATTGACATACCTTGTTCACCGAAAATGCTATGTCTGGTCTAGTTAATGTCAGATATTGCAGAGCGCCTACTACACTTCTATAATTGGCAGCATCATTCTGTCCTATTGGATCTCCCTCATGTACAGTTAACTTCTCACTAGTAGATAGAGGAGTATTTACTACTTTGCAATTTTCCATACCAACACGTTTCAACAAGTCATTAGCATATTTGCCTTGGGTTAGTATAATGCCATCAGAAGTTTTGGTTACCTCAATTCCAAGAAAGAAGTTCAGTTCTCCCAAATCCTTAAGAGCAAATTCCTTTCCCAAATCTTCTAGGAGTGCGGGTACAGCTTCCTGTTTAGAGCTCACAACAATTATGTCATCAACATAAATTAGGAGAAACATAATAACATTGTCCTTGTTGTAGAAAAATAGAGAAGTGTCTGCCTTTGATCCTATAAATCCTAGTTGACACAGTTTACTGCTCAATCTGGAGTACCATGCTCTAGGGGCTTGTTTCAAACCATATAGTGCTTTATCAAGTTTGCAAACATAGTCAGGATGACTTGTATCTTCAAAACCAGGGGGTTGTTGCATATATACTTCCTCTTCTAGAAAGCCATGTAAGAAGGCATTTTTGACATCCAGTTGTCGTAGAGTCCATCCTCTAGAGACAGCAATGGAAAGAATAATATGAATTGTAGCAGTCTTAACAACAGGACTAAATGTATCTTCATAATCTATTCCATACCTTTGTTTAAAACCTTTTGCCACTAGCCTTGCCTTATATCTATCAATGGTTCCATCTTGTTTCTTTTTAATCTTGTAAACCCACTTACATCCTATAATGTTTTTATCATCCTGTGGGGGGACTAAATGCCAAGTTTTGTTTTTCAGTAGAGCTGAATATTCTTCATACATAGCATCTTTCCAGTTCTTATCATGCAAGGCATCCCTGAGATCTGTAGGTTCGCCAGTGGAAGCAAGAAAGTTATACTTAACAGTACCATCAGTGTACTTTTTTTCTTTTCGGATTCCTCTCTGAAGCCTGGTTACAGGTCTTTGATGTTGCTGACTTGGTAAAATCATCAGTTGTTCATCTCCCCCATCACCAGGAGGATTTGTACCAGATGAATCGTCCGGTGTTGAGTGATCTACAGCAACTTCACTTCTGTCGGCATCTGGATGACCGACAGAGTAGGCTTGATCGTCGGAGTTTGAAATTCCGATAGCGTCTTCGGTGATTGGCTGGTCGACAGAGCCGCTTTCTTCTGTATTTGCGTCAAAACACTCTTGTTGTTCTGCACCAGAATCATTAGCATACTCTAAAACATGATTAGTCATAAGATCAATCGGTTTTATACCCACAGGACATGGAGTTTGAGGTACAATTGTTCTATTTTGTCCACTGGTCTTATGATGTATACTAGAGAAGGGAAAACATTCTTCATCAAAGACAACGTCTCTAGAGATAGTAGACCCGACCTGAGGAAATATCCAGACATTTGAAACCTTTATGTAGAGGACTATAACCCAGAAAAACACACTGTTTTGATCGGAATTGCATCTTATGACTATTATATGGACGGAGATTAGGCCAACATGCACACCCAAAAATTCTGAGATTTTTGTAATCAGAGATTGGTTGTATAGGACTTCAAGGGGAGTCTTGAACTGAAGTAATTTGGTGGGAGTTCTATTGATCAAGTATACAGCCGATAGGAAAGCCTCATCCCAAAATCTGATTGGCGTGGATGAGTGAGCAAGAAGAGATAGCCCAATCTCCACAATATGCCTATGTTTTCAGTTCAGCTGAACCATTTTGTTGATGGGTATGAGGACACGATACATGATGGGTGATGCCAATATTTCGGAAGAAAGTGTGAAGCCTCTGATATTCTCCTCCCCAATCAGTTTGAACTGCTATAATTTTGCGGTTAAACGTCCGTTCAACAAGTTTTTGAAACTCATGAAATTTTTGAAACACTTCAGACTTCAATTTGAGAAGATAAACCCATGTAAATCTGCTGTAAGCGTCAATAAAGCTCACATAATATTTTTTATTTCCAACTGAAACTGACGTGGGACCCCAAACATCAGAATAGATGAGTTCTAAAGGATGTTTAAACTCACTAGTAGACCTTACAAAGGGAAGTTGATGACTCTTAGCTTGTTGACAAGCATCACACACTGCTATTTTATTTGACTCAACAGAACAAGGCAAATTATTTTTACTGACAACCTTCTCTACTATGGTAAAGGAGGGATGGCCAAGGCGGGAATGCCACTACGCAAGAGTGGGCTTTATGACAAGATTAGCTTCTCTTGATTGCTGAGTACGACCGGCTGTGGGAGGAAGGGGATAGAGACCTCCACGGCAATGACCTTTAAGAAGAGTCGCCTTCGTGGCCTGATCTTTGACAAGAAAATGTTTAGGATGCAATTCAAGATATGCAGAATTGTCTGATACAAAACGATGTGCTGAAACTAAATTTTTGCTTGCTTGAGGGACATATAGAACATTCTTTAAACATAAATTCCGATGTGGGGTATTAATAACCGAATGACCAATATGACTAATTTTCATACCTTCTCCATTGGCCGTGTGCACCTGATCTTGTCCCTGGTATCTGTCTCGGACTGTCAATTTTTCTAGTTCTCCTGTGACATGATCAGTTGCCCCGGTATCCATATACCAATTTGAGTCTACACCATAAGATGTAACTGCTGCTCCTGCATATTTTTCATCAGGTACAAAGTTTTCATCATACCTATGCCAACAGTCCTTAACTGTATGTCCTCTTTTGTAGCATAGCTGACATTTTGGTCTGCCATCATTGTTGTTGCCGGTTCTCTGTTGTCCTGAGTGACCTCCTGAATTCATGTTTCTCCCTCTGTTACTGTTCCCCCGGCCACGTTGGTTCCCTCCATTGCGACCTCGGTTAGAGAAGGGAGCACGTCCACGTCCTCAACTTGCGAGATTCAATGACATCTGTTGTTCAGCTTGCCGCATCTGCCACCTGTTCTCAAAGTGCAACAATTGCGAGAAAACTTCTCCTACACTCACTGCTTCCACCCGTGACACAAGTGAGGAAACAATGGGATCAAAAACCTCATCTAGTCCCGTTAGAATATACGAGACTAAATCTTCTTCATCGAGTGGTTTACCCGATGACGCCATTTCATCTGCAAGAGCACGCATCTTCCCAACATATTCTGTGATACTAAGATCACCTTTTTTTGTTGTTGCTAAAGCAATTCTAGTATTGATAGACCTTGCTTTTGTCACTGAAAAATACATACCTTCAATGACTTTCCATGCTGAGGCAGATGTTCTACAGGCTGCAACTTGAACCAGTACATCTCTGCTCATGGATGAAAGAATGTAACCAAGAACTTGCTGATCAACCGCTACCCATTCTTCATATTCTGGGTTGACAGCTTGAGTCTTCTTCCCATCTTTATCAGTGGTGACGACGAACTGATCAGGAGTTGTCACCGCGCCGGTGAGGAAGGCTTCGAGCTTAGCCCCCCTGATGACCGCCATGATCTGTGCCTTCCAGATCGCGTGGTTCCCCTTGTTGAGCTTCTCAGAGACACTCATGCCGATGAAGGGATTTCCGGCCGGAACTCTGGAAGAATTCGCCATGGCGCTCACTTGAAATTAGGTGAGTCGTCTGGCTCTGATACCATGTGAAATTTGTGGATGAGGAAGCGGTACCTCCATCTGGTCCGCAACTTTATTGATATATATGGTGCCAACAGCCGGCACCGTGGCTTACAGAAGAGAGTGCTGCGCATACGACTAGGAGTTCGGTTCAGCCAAACTAACAGAAGCTAACAGCCCGGCCAGAGCTACCGAGATACATGCGATAGCACCCTGAAGATACTGCATGCGATAACACCCTGAACGGCCAAGCCAAATCCCATGCGCATACGCAGGCTACTCAACAAACTCACGCGCTAAATACAAAATGACTCACGCATGACTCATGCAATTAACTAATTATTTCAACAGAAGCTGCCTACAGACCAGGTGAAGCTCGCGCCACGCGCGATCGTTTTCTATTTTAATCCCTCAATGCCATCGAGTTGGGGGCAGTAACAGTATGAGTTGGAATTTTATTTTTTATTTTATTTTTTTTGCAGTGAGCACTGTTGCCGGATTAAGCAGCTGAAATCCAAGTAGAATATGTTCAGGGCTCGTCTTGTTCTTGCCAAAGCGAGCTATATTTTAAGCTGCAGGTAGTTGACTGTTCTAGATCTGCAGGCCTCTCACTGCTTTCGTCAAGCTTACACGTTGATTAGATAGCAAGATGGCTGCGATTTTCCCTGGTTAATCTGTTTCACGAGATCAATATGGCAGAGCAGGTGAGCAGATTGCATCCTGCAGAGCTCTCGCTTGCGTTTGTTCAGGTGGATCTATCACAAGGTGTTCCTCAGATCGACCAACTCCATGCACTTGTGCATTTCTGACCTTTGACGACTTGGATAGCATGCACGTCGCTGAGGCGGATGAGCTAGATAGATATTCGTGGCACGTTCTGCCAGCTCGCAAGACACTGACATGACTGACGAAACTGAGCTGCTTATCAGGCGATCAGGATTCAGAAGCCGTCAGAAAAAAAAATCCCTTCTTTGTTCCGATTTGTCGCAAGAAAGCTAAGGTCAGGTCCGTTCCATCGGTGTGCCTGTCACCGGATCCGACGGCGAGAGCCGCTCAGCCGCGTGCAGCAGCTGGTTCAGTTCATCACAGTGTGGACTTTCTGTGAAGTCTATCCCTTCAGATCGAGTTCAGACTCGATCGTGCATTCAAACTTGAGCGAGATCGATCGATCGATCGACCTGTTGCTTGCTTGATCAATGCAGTGACGACTCACAGCAAGTTCCTTCGAGGCATGAGTTCGGTAAGAGACGTGCGACGAAACACTAAAGTTCGTCAACGCAGCAAAGTTCGTCAGAAATCTTCAGAGATCGAGAGCTAGCTGTGGCCGGCCTAGTTCAGTGCTCGGCTCTTCTCGCTACTGCCCAGCTCCTGACGGCAACGACCGGGATGACAGTTTACATTTCAATTTTCCATTTAATTTCTCCACTCCAGCTCGGAACATACATACCAAATCAAGCATGTGAAGCATAATTCCGGTGGAATTCTCTCCACGACGGCATCGCATATATATTATATACCTCGTCATCGCGTACATGGAATAACTGGTAGTACTACCGTACTAGTCCCTAGCAGTTGGGTGTTCCTGGACGCAACGGTGTTTGACGCTGTCTTGCAAGTTACAAGCTAAGTCGCTGCAAAAGTTTTCTTCAGATTATCCTTGACAAAAGTTTTATACAAGTTTTACGATGAACCTAAATTTTATAGACGATTCAACCACTGAGATTTGATATCGGTAACCTATTACATCTTAGAGGTAATACTCATAGAGTTAATACATAAATTATATAATATTCTTTTAATATGCGTGGGCCTATATACATGTAATCATTAATTCTTTTATTTGCATGCTAACATATTAATTATTGCATATACAAAATGAATTAATCAATAAACTTTATGTGGGCGACATACGTGCAAATTGTTTTCCATAATTAAGTTGGTTAGTTAATTTTCTTTTTTAATTATTTATTTTGAACACGCTTAATCAGCTGGTTAGCCAAAATATGATTTTTATACTGTTTTGATGTAGAGCTTTAATTTAACCGTTAGTTATTTTAATTGTATATCATTAACAATTATTAAGATCATGACACATAAAAACAATTTTAAATGCATGATATTAAACATAATTGTTTTCGCTTAATTATTAATAAAAAATATTAATTTTCTTAAAAATATGGGCAACCTTGTATTTCACAACAGAGTTATATTATGTAATATAAAGTCAACAAATATATTATAAAAACTAATCTAATCAATACCAACGAAGAAAGTTTTTTTATGTGGAAATCGTACTTTTGAAAGCTTACTTAGCATAAATAATCTTGTTGAAGGTTGCATTGATAATCCGGCCGGCCGGTGCTGCCGCGAGACAGTGTTTGTTTGGCAGATTTGGACTAAAAACCCGGTTTAATTCTGGAATCATACCAGTTTCTTGATTTGGACACGCCTGCCTGATTTTGATGCATGCTCCATTTGCTAATTCTGTATCAATAATTTTGGCGGTTTTGGCCCGTGGATTTCCCTGCCGGGATACGTACGTCCGGATCGACGACACGGAGAGAGAAGCCAAGCCGCCCACGCGATGATGATCTCCGGCGTGGCGGCGTCTCGATCGATCTCCTCCGTCGGCCGCCTCCAACAGCAGATTGATCACTGTGGTGCAACACTCGCAAGGACCGGCCGTCGCCGTCGTCGTCGGCTGCAAGAGACGGCGACGCGACGGCGGCGGCATCGATCAAGTGGACGACGCGGACACGACGCGCGCTAGCTACCTGCCGGCGATGGGACGGCGATGCTCAGCTCAGCTCGGCCGCGGTCGTCGTCGTCAGTGAACTGGTCGATCGACATGATGGATAGGGGGGGCAGTCAGTGGCTAGCTGTCCGAACTCCGAAAGCCCGCGGAACGGAGGCAGATTGATTTGATGTGATGCGATGCGATCTGATTGATCACCATGTCATCGTTTACTGTCTGATAGTACTCGTCGTCAGGATGATTACATCAGATGGAATCACGCATGTCCTTTTCGATCTCGGCTTTGCTTCTTCTCTGAATATATACGCGCGAGTACCTCAAAAATCGATATTTTTGTCACGAGAAATTACCGACAACTGCGTCAAAAACTGAAATTTAACCGAGACCAGGCACCTAGATGCATGTGGCGTCGAGTACTGCAGCAGCAGTTTCTATAGCGTGAAGTTGCGTCAGTTCTTTTCTGTTCCGAGCTCGCCCAGCTGGAGATATCTCTATTAATACTCCACCGTGTCCGTGTGCTTGGAAACTTCTGCACTCGCAGCACACATTGCCCTTGAGCTAGCCCTCCCCTTCTCTCTGATCTTGATTTCGAGATCTCGACATCTCTTTCTAGATCGATCTGTCTTTCTCGAGGTGTTCGATCGAATCGATAAGCTAGCAGCCAAAGGCAGCAATGAGCTTGATCAGCATGATGGAGGCGAACCTGCCGCCGGGGTTTCGGTTCCACCCCAGGGACGAAGAGCTCGTCATGGACTACCTCTACCACAAGCTCACCGGCGGCGGCGGCGGCGGCGGCGGCGTGGCCATGGTGGACGTGGACCTCAACAAGTGCGAGCCCTGGGAGCTTCCAGGTACGGTTCTCGCGCGTGCAACTCGATCCAGCTTTTTTTCGGAAATTGTAAGGTCGTCGCCATGGATGCAGCTTACTTGCTGTAGCGATATATGTCGCGGCATGAATGCGTTTCACCCCAAACACCTCTTGCACCTGCAAAACATGAGCAGCAAAAAACATTCGAATAGATCGAAACCTTCGGTTTGCATTTGAGACAAAAAAAAAACCTTCAGTTTTGTTCAGAAAACATGAACTTGGAACAAGAAATCTCATGGAGCAAATTAAAACCACTAGAATAGACCTTCAGTCTGCAGTCCAGACAGAAAACCTTCAGTTTTGTTCTGAAAACATGAGCTTGGAACAAAAAATGTCATCAAGCAAATTAAAACCAGTAGAATAGACCTTCATTTTAGTCAGAAAACAAGAACAGCACAATGAACAACAAACCTCATGCAGCAAAATCACGAAAAACTTCTGTTCGTTCAGAACCAAAATCACAAAAAAAAAACAGTTTTCAAAAGGAAAAAAATGAAAGTGGCGTCGCCCGGACATGAACCGGAGACCTTCAGTGTGTTAGACTGACGTGATAAGCAACTACACCACGATACCTTGATGTTTAAGAACTTTAATTAATTTATTCGATCTGATTGTATGAATCGTTGGTGTATTGATTGATCGTCTTCCTCTCACCCTGCGCGGCACGCACCCGCCGGCGCCGGCGAGCAGACGCGGCGCGCGTGGGGGCCAGGGAGTGGTACTTCTTCAGCCTGCACGACCGCAAGTACGCCACGGGGCAGCGCACCAACCGCGCCACCCGCTCCGGCTACTGGAAAGCGACGGGCAAGGACCGCGCCATCGTCAGCCGCCGCCGTCGCGGAGCCGGCGCCGCCGTGGTCGGGATGCGCAAGACGCTCGTCTTCTACCAAGGGAGAGCCCCTCGAGGCTCCAAGACCGAGTGGGTCATGCACGAGTTCCGCGTGGACGAACAAGCCGTCGCCGACCACCCCTCCTCGTCGACCTCCCTGCTACTCAAGGTACACCCCCTACCCGGTCTACGTACGTACACACCAGCATTTGTTTCGTGTGATCGCTGCACTAATGTGTTTATTTAGTATAAGTCTAAATTTGTAATGAATATAAAGTTATAAAGTAAAAAATACACTTTATAACTTGGCATTATAATAATATAGTTTTTTTCGTAAGTTGAAATATTCTATTATTTTATTATAATCTGAAGTACAAATTATAATAATTCAGTAAGCTGATTTAATCACGTTTTTTCTTTATAAACTGGATTGTTATAATACAAATAGACCATTAGTTTTTTTGCTCTTAGAAAATTAAAAATCTAGTATATTTCATTTGATTTGACCGTATCTCACAATACAAGAATCGGTGAATTAAAGTTCTATCAAACACTCTTCAAGAGATATAATAGCTTCTAGATACTTGTCTAGTGGAGCTAGAGTTGAATCAAACTTAACTAATTTATTTCGTTACGAGCAAAAATAGTAAAAAACTAGTTATCTTTTTCTAGTTCCAAATGCATATCAAATTTGGATACTTAGATGATTGGTCTCGCACGTAAAACAGTAAAAACTAGTACGTCAGTAGAAACAATATAATGGCTATGTTGAAGCTTCGTCTTCAGTCAGAAGTTGTACTCTTTTTTAATGCCCATGATTGCACGTCTCTTGTAAATTGACAGCCAGAATTAGGGTCGAGTAGCTACGTGTTCCTGTCATAGATTTCTCCTTTCCTTGGCACTTCAGTCCACGAGTCGATGCTGCTCTGAATATTCTGGTGTCATAAACTGGTTATGCAACTTGCCAATCATTGTGTTCTAGTTGATCTATTCTAATCCAATCATTTTAAACTTGTATGTATAATTACACCGAGTTTTCCGTATTTTTACTAGCTAAATAATCAAAAAATCCAGTTACTTAGACCAATAATTACTAATAAAATCTCTATCGGCTAAAAACTGAATTGTTTATGATAGCTATAGTTATGAGATCATATACGTATAGAGCTATGTGATAAAATAGTCTTTTATTTTTAAAATAAAATTCAGATAACTGAATTAAATAATTTTGTTCTACTCACATTTTTAAATGACTTAACAAAATATTTCTGAATCTAAATCTATATCAATATATAGATATACAGTGTTATATACAGTTTAAATTCTTCTTGTTACTACTAATCGATCTGTTTTATCTGAAAATTTGAGAGTTGAGTTTTTGAGGAAAAAAATGCAGGAGGACTGGGTGCTGTGCAGGGTGTTCTACAAGAGCAGAACAGCTACTACTAGACCAGCCTCCGGCGAGCAGGCTGGGCCACTGTCCAGCGATCTCAGCGTGCCACCGGCGCTGCTGCCAGTCGCCTCTGATCCCGCCGTCGACGCCTACCTCCCCTTCGATCGCGCGGCGGCGGCCAACTTCAGCGGCGGCTTCTACGAGCAAGACAGCTCCGCAGGCTACCACCGGCCGCCGCCGGCGGCGGCATCATCATTGCCGTTCAGGGACCTGACGAGTTTCAGGGACCTACTGAGCAACATGGTGCAAGGTAGCGGCGGCGGCGGCGAGAAGGCGGAGCGGTTCCAGCTGGGCTGGAGCGAGGAGGACGGCTACGTGCAGGTGCAGCCGAGCGCCATGGCGGCGCAGGGGTGGAACCCCTTCTAGCTAGCTAGCTAGCTAGGCAGCTAGCCACTAAGCTTATCCATTTCTGAACTTTTTTAGAACATTTTTTTCGGTGTTGCAGTAATTTAGTAGTAATTAATCTTCTCTGGTAAATTATTTAGCGTGATTCCATACCTAAATCTGATAGTTACAGCGTAGTGACGCCCACTGTAGGTAGGGTTCAAATGGCTTTGGTGTAGGTGTAGAGGTAACTTCTGTGGTGTACAAAGGTTTGACTCATTGAATACTAAAGAAAAAAATAATCACTAGCTCCTCTTTTCTGCTCCTCTATGCAAACCTGATGCTATTGTTCCAATTCAAAAATGGGAAAATAAGTAATTGAAAAAATAAAACAGATAAAATATGAAATGAAAACAATGCAAAAGCTTACGGCCGGAGTTCTGGGAGAAATAAAAATAATGCAAAAGTTGAAGAATGGGAAGCATTTTTTCCCTATAAATATTCCTTTTAGCCTGGGCCTAGGCGAAGGCCCATTAGACAACCAGGCTGGCCAAACTTGCGGCCCACGTTTCCCGATACCATTATCAAAGCTCTCCTTATTAATTCGCTCTTGCCGGAAAAGGCAAGCTCTCGCCGTCATGTGATTCGTGCTCCCACATTTGTTTGAGCCAAATCACGCTTTCAGTAACTAATTCTTAGTTGTATCTGTACTGACTATTTCTGTTATCTCGTTGCCGAGGTATGCAAACCAGAAGCACGAGATGTGTTTATGGATGAAGACACTGAGTCAGTGACTGAATCTCTTCAGGTGATCTAGCCAAAGATTACATGTGCGTGCTAGCAGTGGTCAAAGAGGAAACGAACATTGGAGACCTGGTAAAGGATGAGGGAGAAGGTGCCAAACTGGATGATTTTGTACATGAAAACATCAAGTTTCCGTTGACAAGGGTTTCACTGGTGCATCGAATTTTTTATGGAGTGCTCAATGAGGGAACAGATAGTGGCACAATCACAGAAAGAATAGAAACTAGCTTGTCGATACCAACTACCAATGATGGACCAAAAAATAATTGCATATAAAGAGCTGATGAATTTGATTGAGTGGAAAGTTCTCACTAGCAATCTGCCTTACCCGCCCTCACTCCTGGGTCTCCCATCCATAGAATGGATCAAATTTAATGCTCTGAACTGCGTCTTGGAGCCACCTATGATTTAGACAATATTGATTACCATTTTTATTATTTGCTCACCTCTAGATTTGTTGATTTGTGGAACAATATACTGTTTACTCCATGATAATTCCTGATTATTCAGTTTGTTTGCTGCTTTTATTTGATCTCTGGAGCAACAGATGCCACAATGGTGCTTGTCCTCCTAACCTCCTGTGGTTTTTCTTGCATGATGCTGAATGAGGCATTTTATTATCATTTGATGGTAAGTTAGCAAGCAAGATGAAGCAGGAAAGACATCAGAACTCAGAAGAGGTATCACGATGATCTGTAAACCAAGGAATGGTGTCTTCTAACCCCCATTTAATGTCTGCGGCAAATATGAGACCTCAAGCTTGCAGCAAAACACTGTACCTTGTTTTAAATGGCAATGCAAAATGAGGGTACGTTCAAAACATACTTCTGACATCCAAATTCATGTGTTTTTGTTTTATTGTTTGATACTAGCATGTGCTTTCTTAATTTTTATTCTGGATTTGTAGCCTTGTAGGTGTTGTCAGCCTATGATCCATCATAATTTTCTACTCCAAATTTTCTTCGGTCATTATTTGTGCTGTCCTTTAATAGAGGCTGTCTAGTGCAAACCATTTTTTCGTCGGTGCATTTATCGGTTATCGTACAGAAGCAACAAATGGTAAAAAAAGTTAAGCCAGTCTTTGAGACGAGTCGCAAATTTTTCATTTGTATTCGACAAACCCAAGTTTTAAGTGACACCGTGCATTCTGGTGGTGGTTATTGTTTGGAGAAACTTGGTAGTGGCTTAATTAGCTGGAGGGGACGGAGTAGGCGCACTGCTGTAGGACGAGCTGGTCGATGGGCAGCGTGTCGGTGGGGAACGGGCAGGCACCGTCGTGCGCGCCCTGCAGCGGTTGGCACGGCGCCGGGGTGACGCCGGCGGACACACCCTCCACGTCGGTGCAGGTCCACGGGTACTTGCGCGACTTGGCGAGGGTGGCCGTGACGTTGGAGATGCAGATGCCGCGGAACGGCGCGCCCTGGATGCCCTCGAGGCGGGCCGCTATGGTGACGCCGGTGGCCACAATGTCCTGGTAGCTGATGTTCTCCACCACCGGCACCGCGTTGGGGTCGTACTTGTCGTCCGGGTGCGACTTGTAGTTTCCCGTCATCCGGAACACCCACTTCATCGTGTCGAGCGACATCCCCCGCACGAACACGTCCCGCACGTACGCCCCGCGCCCCACCGCCGTCTTGATCCGCACCGCTGACTCCGTGTTCACCGCCGTTATGTCCTCCGCTCGCACGTCGCTGATGCCTCCCGACATCTCGCTGCCCAGCGCGATCACGGCGCTCGTCGGCGACACGCACGTCAGCCGCCGCACCACGATGTGCTCGCTCGGCATGCCGTACGCGATGCCGTACTCGTCCCACCCGCTCTTGATGGCCACGCAGTCGTCGCCGGAGACGATGTAGCAGTCCTCGATGCGGACGTGCGAGCACGAGTCGGGGTTGATGCCGTCGGTATTGGGCGAGTGCGTCGGCGCAAGGATCGTCACCCCCTGCACCACGATGTTACTGCTGTAGACCGGGTGGATGTTCCACGCCGGCGAGTTCACCAGCGTCACGTTCGAGATCACCACCGTGTCCGAGTGCATCACCTCGATCAGGTAGCCCCGCGTGTACTTGAGCTGGTTCTTGTGGAACTTGGACCACCACATTGCGCCCTGCCCATCGATCGTCCCGTTCGCGCCGGTTATGACCACGTCGGTGAGGTTGGAGCCGCCGATGAGGCTGGCGTAGCGGCCGCCGATCTTGTCTCGTCCCCTTCCGTACGACGGCAGGGGATCTATGATGTGCCACTCGCTCATGTCCGTTGACCCGAGGATGACGGCGTCGCTGTGGAGATAGAGGGTGAAGTGGCTCGTCAGGTTGAACGGCCCCGTCAGCCACTTCCCCGCCGGCACGTACAGCATCCCGCCGCCGCCGCTCTCGCCGGAGTACTGTGACAGGTGCTCCACCGCCGACATGAACGCCTTCGTGTTCGACGTCGTGCCGTCGCCCACGCCGCCGAAGTCCGTCAGCGACGCCGTGTGCTCGCGGCAGCTCGGCGCCAGGTACACGCTCTGCCCGCCACCGGACGCTGGTGGGCCGTTCCGACGCGCCGCGACCGTCGACGCCGCGACGAGGAGGAGGACGCATACGGAGCGGATAAGCTGCGTCAACAAAATTAAGAAAAGGTCATAAAAAAAACTGATCTTTACACTCTAATTACCAGGAGAAGACGAAAAACTGCAACTTGACCAAAGATAAAGCTCATAAATTTCAGGCCACACTGTAACCAAGAGCATTCCATAGCATTGTTGAAAACAAAACAAAAAAATCGAGGCACAGATAAACCGGCTTTACTCTACAATCTTCCAGAAAAATGGAGCATTCTTCAGTGCACCACTTCACTCTGAGATGCAGGAATGCAGGGCAAGCTAGGAGAGGATATTGAGTAACAGAAACAAGCAATGGCCAATAAAACGAGAGAAAATAATGGTAGCTGCACAAGTTTGAGAGAGAAACAGATAGTCGAGGTCTCGAGGACAGTCATGACAGCCATTGAACCCGAGGAAACAAGCAACACATATGCAGCAAAATCAACAGGCAAGCAAGAAGAGAAATGGAAGCAGTCAGTTCCATTACATGGAGCGGTGACAACGCCATTGCTGCTCCAGTGCTCGTGGATGCGAGTGTGGCCACCGAGGGAGTGGAGTGGATTGGATAGAACGGAAGAGGGGAGCAACAGATTTATTTATAGGAGGCCATTGAGCAAATGTGAGCTTTGAATACCAGCTTGGAAAGGGCCAGCGAGTCCCTTGTTCTCCGCGCGTGCAGTGTGTATGTGTTTGTGTTTGTGTATGTGTATGTGCGGGAGTTCACGGGAGCCCTGCTGCTGCATGCATCGTTGTCTTAGTGGGCCCCAAGCGTGGAGTTTCCAATGTTTACGGTTGCAGGCTATGTAGCTAAAAATCTAAACACCAAGACTAAAAAGAGGCTAAAATTTTTTAGCCCATTAGCCTCTAAGAGCATCTCCATTGTAATTGCTATTTTTGACTTGCTATTCATAGCAATAGCAAGTCTCCCTATTTTAATTGGCTTGCTATATTGCTATTCACTCCATTGTACTTGCTATTTGACTTGCTATTTTAGAAAACTTGCTATTTCTCTCATCAAACTTGCTACATGTAGCAAGTTTGGTGAGAGAAATAGCAAGCCCCCTAAAATAGCAAGTGAAATAGCAAGTACAATGGAGACAACTTTTTGACAATTCTTGCTATTTTTAAGAATAGCAAGTTGGATAGCAATTACAATGGAGATGCTCTAAGGTGGAGCTAAAGAGGGGCTAAAATACCTCTTTTCCACCCATAACCCCCACCATGTATACATGCATGAAAAACAAGAACAATAAATGAGAGATATTTTAGTCATTATACACAGCAATAAATGCTTTACCCTTTTTTAGCCCTTGGATCCAAACAGGGATTGACTAAAATTTTAGCCTTTTTTGAGTCATTTTGCTTTAGCCCCTTGGATCCAAAGAGACCCTTAAAATTGAGTGTTACACATTTTACTTATAAAATTATGGGTCCAACAAAATAGACAAACACAATACCCATTTTGAGTGAGAGGCCAGGTGTAACCCAAAATAGGATCTCCTTGTTTCTCTTCACACACAATGAATCCCACCGTTCATTCATATTCTGTCTTTTTTGTTGGAGACGGATATTTTTGGGTACGAGACTCATTTCCTTCACTGCGACTCATCACATATAGGTACCTGTTTTGAGTCCTATTATTGAAGACAATTTTATTAAGAGTAAGTATAATAACAGCGTATAAACAAGTTATAAGTAGGCTAAATATTGAGGTGAATGAGAGAGGCGGAAAAAAGCTTGTGTCACAAGAACTGAGAAATTTTGTTAAAGAAACAAGTTAGTTATATATTAATATTGAATAGCTAACTACTCCCTCTTTTCCATTATCTCCAGCATCTAAGCGTTTTTCAGATTTCCCACAATCTACATCATCTAATAGTTGAGTCATTAAAGTAGCACATCGTATTATGTGCGAATTGATTTAGAGTTCACATGCATGACTTTGACTTCTGCTTTTGTTTCTTCTTTTACTAGTACTCCACATGACCACATGCACATGCAAGTTGAGAGTGCGAAAAACAAAGCAACAAACACAACATACGAAGAGAATTTAAGCTTCATATCTCTCGTCTTGGTCATCATGTCAAGTTGTTAGATGATGGAGATAATGGGAAGGAGGGAGTACTATATAGATAGGTTGAAACTTGAAAGGTAGGTTGCGAGCCAACAACCAACTCTATTATTAGCCCTACTCTAACACATATAGTATGTCTATGGTCGTTGTGTTTGGATGAAATTAGTGATATCTATTATGCGTGCAATCCCCCGCTAACTTTCCCTGCATTCTCTCGTCTTTTCTTTTCTGTACAACTGATCACCTTCCGCACTGTGCTGCTGCAAATTCAGTGATCCAAATTTTGTAGTACAGACTTTTCAGCTGCGCCGCACTGTAAGTTAGGTCTCTTGTCTGCACACGCGCACGGCGCACCCGTGAACTAGTATCGCAACTTTTTGCATGCAGGTTGGGGGAGTTAAATTAGCACGAAGGTTGTGTGGCAGCCCACCACTCACTGGCACTGACACTGTTGTAGCAAAGTTAACAATGGATCAGAAAAGAGGTGGCCTGAAGCCAACCCAACCCAGCCGTTATACTCATGGACTGCTGCACTCGCTATTGCCTTTCTCAGCGCGCGCATGCCGGAAAGAATAGGCCGTATCTATCACCACTCTCATGACAGTTAGGTCATCTTCTGAATGTGAATGCAGTTAGGGCATGTACAACCCAGTGGAACGGTTTTTAAAGTACAAGATACAACAAAGAAACTGCATGGTACAACTCTAAACCCCTGAATCATAAATGCAGCTAAGAGACAATGCATATGAAGAATCGTGTAGAAACGGGTCTCTTGTATTTTTTCAGTTAACCCCCTAAAGACCTCTCAAGAGACTACTTATTAAATGAGGTTATACACGTCCTTAACAACACAATATAAGAGCAACTCCAATAGCACTCGAATCATGCCTCTACTTTTGATTTGAGGGCTTCCTTTATTTTTGAGAGGTCTGTTTCCTGTGTTCTACTTCAGTGTAGCTCTCAAAACATAGCTCATATTTTCAATTTCAACCATTTCTTCACACTAAACACGTGTATTTGATAAAACTATAGTACATAATAAATTATTTATTATTTAATAACGAATGCCTATATTTAAATATAGGAACATAATTATTTGTCGTATTAAACAATAGGAATGTAATCATCTATCATATTTAAATATTCAAAATTTTAAATTCAAATATTCAAATTTAAATATAGCAACATAATCATATATCATATTTGAATATTTGCATTTAAATATTCAATTTTTTAAATCCAAATACAAATATTCAAATTTAAATACATCAACAAAATCATCTATCGTATTAAATAATAGGAACATAATCATCTACCATATTTAAATATTTAAATACAAATATTCAAATTTAAATATAGAAACATAACCATCTAAACAACAGGAACATAATCAATTATCATATTTAAATATTCGAATATTTAAATACAAATACAAATATTCAAATTTAAACAAGCAGGAAGCGCGCGCCCACGTGGCGCAGATGAGAGGTGAGATAGGGGTCCTCAGAGCATCTCCATTGTAATTGCTATCCAACTTGCTATCCTTAAAAATAATAAGAATTGTCCAAAAGTTGTCTCTATTGTACTTGCTATTTTAGAAAACTTGTTATTTCTCTCATCAAACTTGCTAGTTTTCTAAAATAGCAAGTCAAATAGCAAGTACAATGGAGTGAGTAGCAATATAGCAAGCCAATTAAAATAGGGAGACTTGCTATTGCTAAGAATAACAAGTCAAAATAGCAAGTACAATGGAGATGCTCTTAGGGATTAGGATTTGGTGGTCTATTTTCAAAGCCCTCATATTTTTTAGAGTCGGGTAGGGATCCTGTTGGATCTCGTTTTTCTCGCGTGTTCAAAAAGAGTCTCGCTCTAGCGCAATCGTGCGCAATAGCGCCTAACAATCCATTAGAAGAGCGATATAATTAAGTAGCCGGTACTACCGAGCTAAGCGTTTCTGTTTTTAAAAACTCGCAAAAGCATCTGTCCTATACCCACTTTAATTCAATGTCTAAAGGAACGAGCGAGAGAGAGAGAAAAAAAACTGTTACACGGACAAAAAAGATGCAACTTATAAATTATAATCCTTTGTGTTTGTGTGTCATCCTAGTGTTGGTTCCACTGAGCAACCGACCGAATGAAATGTTGTAGTCTGTGATGTTGAAAGCTGTGACTGTGGGACGGTGGTAATGTGCATGCATGCATGCATGCATGCATGGTGATGAATGAACCATAGATAATTAGATATTGCTTGTCATCGTCGCTGGAAGTAGTGTTTGTTTCGGTGCGCATGCATGCAAATATGTTTGGTTTGGTTTGCTGGATATTTTTGGATGGGATAGGGTCATCCCATCCAGTCAGCTGTTTGGTTGAAGGACGAAGGTGGATGAGATGGTCCACGAGAGTAATATTCCTTCAATATACTGGATGGAGAGATTCAAGAAATTTTTCTGGATGAGCTCATCCAACATTGGACGAGACGACGTGTCGTCTCCTGATTGATTATTACACATTTAATTTTTCATTTATAAATATTCAAATAATTTTTACTCTCAAATTATTTATCCAATTTATGATCTAATTACATCATTGTATTGATTATAATTTAATCTATAAATAAGATCTCATATGATTATATTTTTGTTAAAAAATATATTTGACAAGTGGGTCCCATTAAATTTAACCTTATCTCATCCAAGTTGTATACATCTAACCAAACAAAAAATTGTCTCATCCCATCCATCAAACAAAACACCTCGAATGATTTCATCCCTAAATTCATAGATGAGATCATCCTATCCACAATCACCCCCAAACCAAACTTACACTAATTTATCACGTTTGTACCTGTCTTTAGGAAGTCGCTAGCTCCTAATAGGAGTTTGTGGTATTGTCTTTCCTAATGAATCCATCTTATCACAGCATTGCTCAAGCACGTAATTGTACAAAACTAGTCAGGATTAAATTTGCATATATACTTGTCTCTAACATATCTAAATATATCTAATATAAGGACTAAAGTTTAGTCTCTTCTTGTCCTAAACTGCCAAATATGTGACTAAATTTTAGCCCATTAGTCACCATGAGATTGCTAAAAGAGACAAAGAGATTATTGACATGATCTCCTCCTCATTAATGTCTCTTAGGGTAAGAACAAGGGCAACAACGATCATTGATTATGGGTATTTTGGTACTTGTTCAAATGTTTTATTTAGTTTTAATCACTAGAACCAAATAAGAAGGGACTAAAAGTTAGTAAAGTGAACAGAGGACTAAAGTTTAATTTAGTTCCTAAATAAACCAAATAGAGTCTAAATAGAATGGGTCAGACCCAGCTGCCATTTGTCAAGAACAATAGATAGAACAAAGAAAAAAGTTTTTTATCACTTACTTTCTCGCGATTTTTTTAAATAATATTTTTTTAAAAAATAATTCTGATTACCCGATTTAAAAATTGTAAAAATATACACCGTTGGCCGGACTCGGTCGAACCAGACTTTGTTTCGGCCGAACTCAGCAGATATTGTTGTCATCTTAGTATCTATGTAAGAAAGAGTAAATACTAACTCACGAAATTTTTATTGGATTAGAATGGCTATTTTTAGAATGTGTTGTTCGGAAGACTAAATATTTTTTGATTTCGTTGAATTGTTCCTTTGAAATTTTCGGAAAAGCTATAATATTATAGGTTCTACTCTTCGCCGGTCATTCCGCTCGGTTTAATGAAAAGGCACGAACAAACTGTCGGTTTTATTTTTAGGGCATGTTTGGTTGACAGCCACAATTTGTCACGCCACAAGTGTGGCAGACACAACTGTGGTGAGGAAAATTGTCGCCACACTTTTTCTAGTAGAAAAAGTGTGGCAATGTGTGGCGTTGTTTTTCCTCGCCATAAATGTAGCTGCCACACTTGTGGCGTGATAAATTGTGGCTGTCAACCAAACATGCCTTTAGTTCAGGGATTGCATCTCATTGGAGAGAGAGACTTGTCATGGACTGATCGAGGTCGTCAGATTGCTTGTTGTTTTTTGGTTCACGGGTGAGTCGACGTAGTACATGCGTGCATTACTCCCCCTGCATTATTTTTGTCGGTCCAGTAAGATGCCTTTGGCCTTCAGGCTTTTATTTGGATTAGAAGGACATGCGTGCATTGCACGCCCTATCAATGATCAATGAGTCTATCAAAACCTCTCATTAATTTAAATATGCCTGCACTTGTTTTTGTTCCTTCGTTCCATTCTAGTCCAACTCTTACAGAGGCAAGCCACACTTCATACTGGCAGAAAAGTACGACCATGTAAACAGAGACCATCCTCATCAGGTCATTGCAAGATTACAACCACAAAGATCTGCATATTATCAGCAATGTAGTGCCTGTCCGAGAGAGAACTGGTGTGATAAGTTAATACTTTGTAGTGTACTGACTCTACAAGCTTGTCAGCCATCGGAACCAGCCACGTTTGACCCAAGGTTGCTAACAATAATGATTAATGCATCTTTCACGTAGAGAAGCCATGTACGATATTGGGCTAAAAATTTGACCGAAAAATATACAGGGTATGAGCAGCCGCCAGTAGTGAGTGATTTTTTTTTTGTCATGAAATTGAAGGTGGGAATATCCAATATTAATGGAACTTGGTGGAATCAGCGACATATGCCTAACCGATTCCGTGAGCTGCTATTGGAGTTGTTCCTTGGCTTGCGACTGGGTTGGAAGCTTCGGTTTCATTGTTTCGGTAGGTCTTGCGGATCCACCATTTGTATTATTTGCTGCTTCTTTGCTGCAAGGAGCACTGAATTAACACCGTTTACTAAACAAATAGTGTGTCAGGATCAAACATGCACTGATTATTTTGTATCTAAAACCCAGACAATCTATCAACTTAACACATTATGATTTTACGATAAGAGTTACAAAGCATTATCACACTGGATTATTTGCCTACCACTGTAACATTTTTTGGTACTGCATACAATGGAGAAAAACAGAAGGCATACCATTAGTGAATTCTCGGTAACCTTCTTGAAGCATCCGTTTTGTAGCCTCAAGCTTGGCATTTGCCTGAACATAATTTTGATCACAATGACTTGGCAGTTGCTACACCAAAAACAATATATTTTTATAACTGGAGCATACACAAAAAAATAAGCATGTAGCTGTTCAAAGAAATATGCTTACATTAGGCATAGTTGGCTTTATTCTTCTTTGAGAAACCAAGGAAGTTGCTGCTGCTTAGGCAGCATTTCTGAACCTTTTGGCTCAAGATGCATCATCTGAGGTCTCCCAGGACCATATGCTTCATCTGATGGCTTCGGTTGTGCACTGACTATGGATTGCTACTTTAATCGCCAACTTGACGGATCATATGGTTGTGACTGCCTAATCGCAGACTGGTCAAGCTTCCAATTTTGTTCTGGATCATACCATTGGGACATAGGAGGCTGCTTCTTGAAAGGTTCACAGCCTACAGGATAGAGTTGTTGCACATACCACATGAGAAACTGTTGAGAAATGTAGGACATCAGACGTTCTGGCGGATGCGAAGCAGGCGGTTGCAGGACTCGTTGGTGGGGAGCACGACGCGCTCCTCTTCCTTGTCGTCGACTTCCGCCTGGGTCACCTCTTCTGTGGCCTCGGTGCCGACGGCGAGGCGGTGGAGGAGGAGCGCGCCGCGGTGCTGCGCGAGGGCCTGCGCGAGTGGAGGGAGTTGAGGGGGTGGATCCCACGCGGGTAGCCAGCGGCGGAGGCTGGACAGGGCGCGACGGTCGGTGTAAGATGGGGAAGACGAGGCTTACTGGGCAAGGTGCGGCTGACGAGGCTGATGGGGATGATTAGGCGGCGGTGCTTGGGATCTCAACGGAGGAGCTCGTCGTAGAGGAGGAAGGCGACCTCAGATCTGGCGCCGCCGGGTTGGTGGCTTCGGCTCGTGCAGTGGAGGCGCTGGAGGAGCACCGCAAAGGCGGCTAGGGTTAGGCACAGTGGAGTGGGGGTCGGGGACAGCCCTGGACCCTGGTGGCTGACTGTTTCGCGAAAAACCCCCTTGTTTTTACCGTTTTCAGAACACGATCCGAATTTGTGAATTTTCTATGGTTCGCATATAAAATTTCAGGAAACGAGGACTCAAACGTAAAAATGTAAGACAACAGGGTTACGACTTCAAATGCCTGCACACTTTTATTCTCTTGTTTAAGGTAAAGAAATAATGGGCAATACATATTTGAATAGATCCATGTAGACTATTTTGAACAGAAATGGTTATGGAACATTTAGTTTCATAGTTTGAATTTTGAAGAGATTTAATCTTACACATGCACTAGAGTGTAATTTTGTCATTTTTTTGTCTTGGGTGAATAAGTGGTAACAAACTATTCCAAAGCACGGTAATTTGTTGTCTTGTAGTTCTTTTTTCGTTAAAATACGACATTTTATCCTTATAAGGAATGAACCAATTTGAATTGAGAAATGCATTCTAAGATGATTTTAAGGCTGTTAGTGGTGAATTTTCTGGAGATACAAATGATAGAAATAGACTAAATTTACTGTTGGAACAATTGCATTAGTTCCAGCAGGTTTTTCTGTGGTGGAGTATGATGTGGAGAATGAACCTCGACGGGTTCTCACAGGGAGAGATAAGGTTTATACTGGTTCGGGCCTCCCCTAGGGGATAATAACCCTACATCCAGTTTGTAGTGGATTCGGCATGGTGTGCCTTGATGTGAGGAGGATAACTCCAGGGTCTCATGGCCCCCTGGAGCCTGTCCCCCGTTACAAGGGCTTGGCCCTGCTTTTATAGGCACGCAGGCCAGAGAAAAAGACTGGGATGCCCCCCCTATGAGCCTTTGGCTCATAGGGGCAGAAAGGGGAAAAGGAGCTAGCTACGGTACAAAGGGTGCCAGGCAATTTTACAGCTTTACTGACTTGTCAGACTGCGCCAGGCTTTTGACCAGCTAAAAGATATGCCGAAGGCAGAGGCTGGGGGAAAGGCTCCGGAGTGCACCCCAGAGGGGAGCTTCGAAGCATGCTCTGGAGGGCGGCCTCCGGGCTTGGCTCCCGGAGGGTGGCCTCCGGACTTGGCTCCCGGAGAGCGGCCTCCGGACTGGACTCCGGAGGGTGGCCTCCGGGCTGAACTCCCGGAGGGTGGCCTCCGGACTGGACTCCCGGAGGGTGGCCTCCGAACTGGATTCCGGAGGGCGGCCTCAGGACTGGACTCCGGAGGGCGGCCTCCGAACTGGACTCCGGAGGGCGGCCTCCAGGCTTGGCTCCCGGAGGGTGGCCTCCGGACTTGGCTCCCGGAGGGCGGCCTCCGGGCTGAACTCCGGAGGGTGGCCTCCGGGCCTGGCTCTCGGAGGACAACCTCCGGACTGGACTCCGGATGACGGCTTCCGGACTTCTGCGCCCGGAGGGTGGCCTCCGGCGCCTCGCGCCAGGGCCCGGACTGGGGGCTCCGAACCGGACCCTGAAAGGCACCTTGGGACCTGGAAACAATACTTATAGAGAAAACAGGCTCCAACAGTACCTGGCTCTGGGCCGGAGGATGTCGGAGGCTGACGTCATTTGGCCCCTGTTTAAGGGAAGTATATTTCCCCAACAGTAGCCCCTCGCGTGTAGGCCTTCGGGACGAAGGGGTGCACGCGCCCTTAGGACAAATGACCTGAAAACATGACTTCGGAGGAAACATACCTTCGGAGCCTGGACCGAAGGTGACCTCGATACCCGGGGGTAATAAATGCCCGCGCTTGCCACCAGAACGGCCTCGGGGAGGCCGAACGACTTTGCAACGGTCGAGAAAGTTACCGTTACCTTGCTTGGGCTCGATTCGCTTTCGCCGGAGGCCCATCTGGCGGTGGGCTCGGCCCATGACGGTTGGCATTCTTACCGCGCCTATAAATAGAGACTTACCGCGTGCAGCTCCGGCACACTTTCATTCACTTCTTTCTTACCGCCTTACCACCTTCGCTCTTCTCTTCCTCCTAGCCTCGCAGAGCGACCTTCGCTAGCTTCTAGCCCTTCGCCGTCCTTTAGTCCTTCGTGCCGAAGTCTGATCAGAATGCCGAAGAAGGCAGTGGCGAAGCCCCTGGTTTTGGGCTCGGGCTCAGGCTCCGCCCAAGTGCAGGCGGCGGCAGCAGCGGCCGCGGCAGCGAAGCCCGCAGCTAGGCGACTGGGGCCGAGGGACCTTCGGACGCCCTCCGACAGGTTTGAGCAGACCCTGGAGATGAGGGCTTCGATCTCTACGGAGGAGTCGGTCCGGAGAGCCTGCGAGGGGAAGATTGCAGCGAAAATCCAGTTAAGGGTCCCAGAGAAGTCGGAGGCCGTACCGAAGCCCCGTGCTGACGAAGTGGTGGTGTTTGAAGCCTTCTTCGAGGCCGGCCTCGGACTGCCTGCGGTGGGGATGCTGAGCGAAGTCCTCAAGGCCTACAACCTTGAGCTCCCTCAGCTTTCGCCCAACGCAGTGGCGAGGCTAGCTGTTTTTGAGTGGGCCATGAGGGCCGAAGGCTGCGAGGGCCGCGCGGACGTCTTCGTTGCTCTTCATGACGCCAACTGCCAGCCGAAGCCCAGGAAGGGGACGGACCGCGTCAAGAGGGCGCTGGCCTTCGGCAGCGCCAACTTCCAGCTCCGGAAGGAGTTCCAGGACGCCTTCCCTGCGAGGGCTGTGAACAACAAGTGGTATTCGAGATGGGATCAAGAGTGGTTCTACGCCTCCGTCGGCGCGAACTCTCCCCTTCGGAGTACCAACGCCCACATCCTGTACCGACGCGAAGGGGTGGTGACGACCAGCGAAGGCCTTCTTCACTCGAGGATCTCGCTGCTCCGAAGGGTGGCGGCGAAGATGAGCATGAGGGACCTTGCGGAGGAGTTCATCACCCTTCGGCTCAGCCCCCTCGCACGCTCTTGGCCGGAGGGTCTCTTCCAAGCTTCGGGTCGAGGTGAACTCAGCGAGCTGGCCTTCGACCGCTTCTGTAAGGCTTCGCGCTCTTCTTGCTTTTAATACTTCGAATGCTTGCTCCTAACTCAACCTTTTCGTGTAGCCGACCTCGACATGAGGACTCCGGAGGAGGCCATCGCGGCGGCGGACCGAGTCGTTGGGACTCCGACCCCCGAGGAGCAGAACCAGCGCCTTGCCCTGGTGGGGTCCTGGGAGCGCTGGAACAGAGTATGGACCGCGCTTGGCCTCGGAGGGCTCCCGCTCTGCCGGACTTCGCCCACCTGGCTACCTCGTCGGCCGGAGCCAAGAGGAAGAGGGGGGACGAGGACGAAGCGGACGCCTTGGAGGAGGCTGCAGCGAAGCCCGCAGCTACTCTGACTCCAAAGAAGGCCGCGAAGCCCCCGGCGGCGAGGACTTCGGAAGCGGAGGCCGACGCGCGCACTCCGGCTGCCAAGAAGGCCACGGATGCCCCGGCGGAACCAACTTCAGGCGCGGAGGTGGATGCGCCAGCTTCGCAGCGAGGGAGCTGGAGGACACACTTAGCCCCTGCTTCCTTCCAAGAGATCCCTGATGATGGTAAACCCTTTTTTTCTTCTTGCATGCTTCTCTTCAATATGCAGGTTTTGACTTGGCTCCCTGCAGAGGACGAGGATGATGCGAGGCCTGCTAAGACGAAGCCGACAAGCGAGGGTGGATCGAAGTCTGCCGAGGCGAAGCCCACGGAAGCTTCGAGTAGCAGCGGCAGCAGCAGCGGCAGCGGCTCGGAGTCCGAGAGCACTTCGTCCGACGATGAAGGCAGCGACGGCCGTGAAGTCCCTCGAGGCGAAGAAGAGGTGGACGTGGTGGGCCTGAGCCCTGCCTCGCCGGAGCCCGCGGAGACCACCGTGGCGGTGATTCACCCCTTCAAGCCGAGGGGGGGCGTGACGGCGGCGGCGATCCTCGGCTTCCGCGAGGCCTGCGCTTCTGCGGAGGAGGGGGACTTGGTGGCCCAGCTTAGCCACCGAGATCCCACAGAGCTCTTCGTTAGCTCGAACGAAGTCCTCATGCGGGTGAGCGGAGCCCCTTGCAGCTTTGAACTATACTTTGTCTCTTGGTTAATACTTAAGGTTTCTTGAATTCCTGCAGGCCTTCGCACTGAACGCGGCAGCTTCGACTGCTGCTGACCGGCGGATGGAGCGCCTCGCAGAAGAGAAGGAGGCCCTTCGCCGCGAGGTCTTGGAGGAGGCCGAGAAGCGGAGGCGGGCCGAGGCTTCGGCTGCTGAGGCGAAGGAAGCCTTGGCCTCGGAGACGGCTCGGCTCCGCGCGGAGCTCCAAGCTTCGAAGGACGCCGAGGCCCGTCAGGCGAAGGAGAACGAGGAGCTCCGCCAGCGAGCTCGGGATCTTGAAAGCTTTGTCGTGGCTAATCTTGGCGAGGCCACCCAGAGCCTGACTGAGGTCCTTGAAAAGATAGGGACCGAGTGCCGGACTCCGGAATTTGGCGATCAGGACCCGATTGGGGACCGCGCCGATTTCTTGAAGACTGCGGCTTCGGTAGCGGACGAAGCGCTGACGGGCTTCGCTCTTATGGCCGGTCGCGTCGCGGGCCAAGGGGTGCTGCATATGCTTCATGCCGCGGGGTGCGACCATCTTCGGGCTGCGACCTCCGTAACCCCAGTGGCCTTCGGGGGTCCGCACTTGGTGACGCCTCTGGGCGAAGTCCGTGGGCTTGGCGGCGGCTGCAGGAACCTTGGAAGGAGCAAGGCTGCGAGGCAGTCCTTGACCTCATGAAGGCCCTTCGACAACGCCGGTTCAAGGGGCCCGCCGACTCGGACAAGCCTCCGACCTCGACGCCTCCGCCTCTGCCTCCGAAGGTGTAGATCTCCTTAGGCTTCCTTGTAATACCTAGCTGTAGGCTTGTAAAGACTTATCAGTTTATTAATATGAATGCGGGGGTTTTTTATACCTGCCCAGGCTCAGCCTTCGAGCATAGACCTCGAAGTCCTCGAGGACTCTGAAGGGCTTCGACAACTGTGGGCGATTCTTGAAGTAGCTAGGTCCGAAGGCCCCCCTCGGTTTAAGCTTCCGAGGGGGCCTAGGGGCGAAGCCATCTCCGAAATAGCCCAGGATTTGCTAGCCGCTGTGAAGGCGGAGCCCCTTCAGAGCCCTTACCTTTGCCTTCGCGAGCGGCCTTAGCGAGCGACGAAGCCCTAGACTTTTCTGCCTTCGACACGGCTCCGCCTGCTTCGCGGACCTGGAGCAACCTGCAAAGCGGAAGCCGAAGCCTGTGGGCTTCGGAGCCTGGACGGGCCGGTCGAGGGAGAGCGGGCTCCGACGAGGCAACATCCAGCCGAGGGGGCCCCCGCCGAAGGAGAGGCAAGCGAGGGTTGGGGCCTCGCACTCGGTTCTTTTTAGGCTTAGACACAGATTACTCGTAGTTTGTTTTCGAAGCATGTTTGTAACATACTTCTCAATTGTCTCTTAATGAACGGAGTTTATTATATTTGCATACTTCGTTTGTATGCTTCGCATTGTTTGGCTTCGAACGCTTAGTTTGTCATGCTCGTACTGTGTATTACACTCGCACACCTCGCATACATTCTTCCCCCCTTTTGCTCGTGGCAGTTAGGGACTTAACCGTTGCTGGTGCGGGCAAAAAATAAACATGCGAAGGGGTGCGCCTTTTCGGCGGCTTCGGATATTTGGATTTGTACCGAGCGAAGGCCTCTTTTGGGCTTCGAATGCATTAATTTGGAACGAAGCAAAGCTTCAGCGTAGCCAAATTAAGCGAAGCATGCTTCGGCATGCCGGGGTTTGGATGCTGTGCGTGAGCGGGGCTCTGAAACGCACTTAGATTATGGCGAAGTATGACTTCGAGACGCTTAGGCGTACAATATATGAGCACGCGAAGCCAGGCTTCGGAGCGTGTTTAGATAATGAAGCAGGGCTTCAGAACTTGGTCCTGTAATGAGAAGGATTTTTGGTGTGGATTCACCGAACCTGTGATAGTGTGAGCCACCTTCGACTCCGAGCCACCTTCGACTCTGGGTCACCTTCGACCCTGGGATGCTTCGGGTGCGGAACCCGGAATCCCTGGGATGCTTCGGGCGCGGAGCCCGGAATCCCTAGACGCGTCGGGCCAGTGGCCCGGAGTCCTTTTAGCCCACTACTACGGGCCCGGGGGCACTGTGTAGCCTTCGGAGGGGTACTCCGGGTTTTATAAAGCGAAGCAAGGCTTCGGTTTTAAATAAGGCGAAGCATGGCTTCGGGTTTAAATAAGGCGAAGCATGACTTCGGTTTTTGAACAAGGCGAAGCATGGCTTCGGTTTTTGAACAAGGCGAAGCATGGCTTCGGGTTTAAATAAGGCGAAGCATGGCTTCGGTTTTTGAGTAAAGCGAAGCATGGCTTCGGTTTTTGAACAAGGCGAAGCATGGCTTCGGTTTTTGAGTAAAGCGAAGTAAAGCGAAGCATGGCTTCGGTTTTTGAGTAAAGCGAAGCAAGACTTCGAGCTTATGTTAATGTAACTGCATATTGGTGCATCGGAGTAAGGCTTCGAGCGGTACTTACCTTGTAGCCCTCGGGCTCCGATGACCTTCGAAACGTGGAGCGGAGCCCCTTGCCGGAGAGTGGGCTCCGGTATGCGAAGGATGGAGGAAGGCGAAGGTGGCCTTCGATCTGCCCCCGAAGCCCCTAGCCGGAGGGTGCGCGAAGCGAGAAAGCCTCGATGCTCCCCCCCTCGGGCGCACTTCGGGTTGCGGGCAGTGGTAGAGAACTTAGCTTCTAGGACTAAGGTCCCCACGGACGGCGCCAACTGTTGGAACAATTGCATTAGTTCCAGCAGGTTTTTCTGTGGTGGAGTATGATGTGGAGAATGAACCTCGACGGGTTCTCACAGGGAGAGATAAGGTTTATACTGGTTCGGGCCTCCCCTAGGGGATAATAACCCTACGTCCAGTTTGTAGTGGATTCGGCATGGTGTGCCTTGATGTGAGGAGGATAACTCCAGGGTCTCATGGCCCCCTGGAGCCTGTCCCCCGTTACAAGGGCTTGACCCTGCTTTTATAGGCACGCAGGCCAGAGGAAAAGACTGGGATGCCCCGCCTATGAGCCTTTGGCTCATAGGGGCAGAAAGGGGAAAAGGAGCTAGCTACGGTACAAAGGGTGCCAGGCAACTTTACAGCTTTACTGACTTGTCAGACTGCGCCAGGCTTTTGACAGCTAAAAGATATGCCGAAGGCAGAGGCTGGGGGAAAGGCTCCGGAGTGCACCCCAGAGGGGAGCTTCGAAGCATGCTCTGGAGGGCGGCCTCCGGGCTTGGCTCCCGGAGGGTGGCCTCCGGACTTGGCTCCCGGAGGGCGGCCTCCGGACTGGACTCCGGAGGGTGGCCTCCGGACTGGACTCCCGGAGGGCGGCCTCCGAACTGGATTCCGGAGGGCGGCCTCAGGACTGGGCTCCGGAGGGCGGCCTCCGAACTGGGCTCCGGAGGGCGGCCTCCGAACTGGGCTCCGGAGGGCGGCCTCCGGACTGGGCTCCGGAGGGTGGCCTCCGGGCTGAACTCTGGAGGGTGGCCTCCGGGCTGAACTCCGGAGGGTGGCCTCCGGGCCTGGCTCTCGGAGGACAACCTCCGGACTGGACTCCGGATGACGGCTTCCGGACTTCTGCGCTCGGAGGGTGGCCTCCGGCGCCTCGCGCCAGGGCCCGGACTGGGGGCTCCGAACCGGACCCTGAAAGGCACCTTGGGACCTGGAAACAATACTTATAGAGAAAACAGACTCCAACAGTACCTGGCTCTGGGCCGGAGGATGTCGGAGGCTGACGTCATTTAGCCCCTGTTTAAGGGAAGTATATTTCCCCAACACTAAAAGAATGTGGCTTATCCATGGGACGTCCGAAGGACGCCTCCTTGTCTAGTAATCGGAGAAATTACCAGAGTTAGCAGAAGAAGAGTCACATAATTGGACTAAAAAATAAATTAGTGTCAAATATCTATATTCAAAAACAAAAGCAATATTTAGGTTTATAGAAGTATATTAACAAGATTTAAAAATCATAACGCTTTTATTCTTAGGATGAATAAGTGTGGAAACAGGAGTAGTGATTAGTAGGAGTTAATAGCTAATGATACTCAAAAGCATTATGGATATTTTAGATATAAACGTTACATTTCATAATATTAGACTAATATATTTAAAACGAAATTTAAACTTTAAAAATATATTTTAAAACGGAGATTATATCTCAAATTAATCATAATGATCAGTCTACCCAATAGGTATTTGAGGTAGTGATTAGATATATGTAAGAGAAACGCAACACTTTCGAACCAATGTTCATACTGGTTCTGATCTCCTGAACAATATTAATCTTATGTCTTGTGTTTTGATGTGTACAATGATGATAGATTTTACAATACAACATAATTAAGGGGGTGTTTGGTTCCATGAACTAAAAATTAGTCAGTATCACATCGGATGTTTGGACAGACTAAATTTTAGCAGAATCGGAAGATAACTCGTGAGACGAATTTTTTAATCATAATTAATTCATAATTACCAAATGTTTACTGTAGCACAACATTGTCAAATCATGACGTAATTAGACTCATTAGATTCGTCTTGCGAATAATCAACCGATTATGGATGAGTTTTACAAATAGTTTATATTTAATGCTCTAAAATAATATCTAAACATTCGATGTAACATGTACTAAAATTTAGCATCCAAACACCTCCTAAACTATGAAGGGTTGAACGTACATATCTAAAAAAATATGCTAGATAACCACATAATGAGCGCCTCTCGGCACGAGGTTTAAATCTTTTAAACATGTCTGCGTGATACTCGTTCTACGTACACGTATTACTGATTGACTCCAGCGAGCACTTCTACTTACTTTACTTTATATTATAAATTGTTTGACCTTATTAATTCAAACTTGCTCTAATTTTAACTAAAATTTAAAAATATATTAACATTTATATTATATAGTAAATACTTTGTTGAGATATATTTTACAGTGAATTTAATGAAAATTATTTAATATAATATTTTTCTATTAAATTGATCAAGGATAGTGAAATGCGCAGTAATTTAGTAGTAATTATCCATTTCTGAACTTTCTTCAGAACATTTTTTCCGATGTTGCGGTAATTTAGTAGTAATTAATCTTCTTTGCTTAATTAATGAGCGTGATTCCCTACCTAAATGCGCTAGTTACAGCGTAGCGTAGTGACGCCACTCTAGAGGTGAAAATGGCTACGTAGCGGTAACTTTTGTGGTGTACAAAGGTTTGACTCATTGAATTCTAAAGAAAAAAAATAATTACTAGCTCCTCTTTTCTGCTCCTGTATGCAAACCTGATGCTATTGTTCCAATTCATTTTTTTAAAAAAAGTAATGAAAAAAATAAAAATTTTAAACTATGAAATCAAAACAATGCAAAATTTTACGGAGAAATAAATACAATGCAAAAGTTAATGAATGGGAAGCAATTTTTTCTATAAATATTCCTTTTAGCCTGGGCCTACCCGAAGGCCCATTAGACACCCAGGCTGGCCAAACTTGCGGCCCATGTTTCCTGATACCATTATCAAATCTCTCCTTATTAATTCGCTCTTGCCGGAAAGGCGAGCTCTCGCCGTCGTTTGATTCGTGCTCCCACATTTGTTCGAGGCGACGGGCGACCGTCAGCGGCCGGCGGTCGGCGGCCGGCGATCGGCGGCGCTTACCTCTCCTCGCCCACGGAACTCGGCGACGCGTTTCCCTCTCACTCCACTAGGTAAACGCGAGGTCCTCTTCTGTGTGCCCACGACACATCGATTCGTGGCCACGGAGTGAGTCCCCTCCACCCGCCCGCTCGAGCTCTGCGAGGGGTAGGGTTTCAGACTTTCAGTCCGGTTCCGATCGGTTCTGTTCGGTGATTCGTAGAGGTGGTAGTTTAGTGTTGAATCTTCTCTTCTGATTGATCGGATGCATGTTCGAAGGAGACGATAGGAGTCCTTGGTACGCAAAATATTCATTGCTCCGATTGTATTGGAAGCCTCGATATGCAGACCTATCTGATTCGAATGTGCTCTGTATGGTATTAGATCCACGAACTGATCATTCTAGTTTGTGAATGATGTGTTTGGACAGTTTGGTATCTGTTCAGGGTACCTGAATTTTGATTAACTGGTGGGAAGGCTCTTCATGGACTTCATGCAGTTATGGAAGGAGGTGCTGTTGTTGTGACTGAAATATCAGAACAGTCTGGTCAATGGGGAAACCGTTGATGGTAAAATAATTTTTTATGTGTGTATACGACTATACGTTTCTGTTTCCTCTCTGACCATCTTCAAACTTAGGGCATTTTTGGTAGTGGGAATAGCATTTGATGTCTATCTGGTTGTGGCTGGTTGCCACAAAATTGGCATTGCCAAAATTTTGGTAGGGTTTACAATGGCAATGAGCCGGACAAGCCCTTAAAGCAAAAATAATTTGAAGAGGCTGTCAGGCTGGTGTGCTTGAGAACATCGAGCAGGAGCGGTGACAAGTAACCCACTATACACATAGCTGGGTTGTTGCTATTTTTCATCGATTTTATCTTTTAATATTCATTTTGCTGGCTACTTGTGTGTTCTGTAATGATCCATTATCATAGAAACACATACTCTCACATTATGATGACCCAGTGGAAGATGAGGTAAATCAAACATGCTTTTCTGCTTCATTTGCTTATATCTCCTGTTGAGATTTATTTTAAATGTTTGCTGCACTTATCAAGGATTGACACTTGATGAAGGTGGGAGCTTCAACATTGAATAAGAAAAGAATCTGGAAGATGCAATTGGACTTTATCCCCGGAAACCATGACAGGTAAATATTGTTACTGTATGAGAACCTGAAAATACTATGATTGTGGCAAAATATTAATGGCAGAAATCTCCAGTAAGGGACAGAAAACCTTACCTCAACCATGAAGATGTCATTAGATGTGTACTCCTGATGAAATGCTTAAAGTAAAATGTCAAGGGCATCTGTCTCTAGGGTTGGGGGCCCTCGACTGCGTAGATTATAACGGTAAGATACGTTGGCGCAGGGTTGATCCCCCTTGCCGAGCTATGTTGGAGAATGGATGAGACTTTAGAGAATGGGAGATACTTTAGAGAATTATGATAGAGATTGTAGATCAATCTTTATTTCTTGCCTGTTCTGCTCAAAGGGCTTACATCTTTATTTATAGTGCATAAGAGATAAGAAAGAAAAATAACTAATCTTAAGTAACAAGGATAGCTATCTGGTGAAACTAATCCCCCTCATCAAACAGTACCACGCGGTACTGTTCACCTTTGGGCCTGGTGGCCAATTCCATGACATAAAAAGCCAGAGAAAGAGAAATACCTTACAAAGAAGGAAAAACTTGATCTCAATTCACTTGAATCAGAAGCTAATTCCGTTGGATAGAGAGCAGATGATCTCATGTCTAGGATGCAAAGTGACAATATGCTAGGTAGGATGAGCAAAAGGCTTATGCTAAAATAGGAACTGCGTGTAACAAGTAGCAGCCATTGCAAAGGCTGAAGAGGCACTGGAAGGTGGAAGCACTAAAAATATGTCAGCTACAATGGCCGACCTGCCGAAGTTAAAGAAAACCATTTCTTGATTTCTTCTGTTGAGATTATGAAGAGCTACAGAAACCGCTTTATTGAAGCAAGCTAGTTAGCTTTAACGAATCAGGGAGAGACTGGAGGATCTGGTCCTTTTGATGTATATCAAAGCTGACTACTGCTAGCGAACTCCAAGAGCTACTAGAGGTACAGAACAGAAGGTTGTTATTGCATAGAGGGATGCGTTTTGTTGGGACCTACAATTGAATGAAGGGAATCTGCCTGAAGTTTTCCGGAAATGAATTTTGAATAGGTAGGCGTACCAGAGGTAACTAATTCTTAGTTGTATCTGTACTGACTATTTCTGTTATCTTGTTGCCGAGGTATACAAACCAGAAGCATTACACGTGTTTATGGATGAAGACACTGAGTCAGGGACTGAATCTCTTCAGGTGATCTAGCCAAAGATTACATGTGCGGGCTCGTAGTGGTCAAAGAGGAAACGAACATTGGAGACCTGGTAAAGGATGAGGGAGAAGGTGCCAAACTGGATGATTTTGTACATGAAAACATGAAGTTTCCGTTGACAAGGGTTTGACTGGTGCATTGAATTTTTTATGGGGTGCTCAATGAGAGAACAGATAATGGCACAAATCGCAAAAAGAATAGAAACTAGCTTGTTGATACCAACTACCAATGATGGACCAAAAAATAATTGCATATAAAGAGCTGATGAATTTGATTGAGTGGAAAGTTCTCACTAGCAATCTGCCTTGTCCGCCCTTACTCCTGGGTCTCCCATCCATAGAATTGATCAAATTTAATGCTCTGAACTGCATCTTGGAGCCACCTATGATTTAGACAATATTGATTGCCTCTTTTATTATTTGCTCACCTCTAGATTTGTTGATTTGTGGAACAATATACTGTTTACTCCATGATAATTCCTGATTATTCAGTTTGTATGCTGCTTTTATTTGATCTCTGGAGCAACAGATGCCACAATGGTGCTTGTCCTAACCTCCTTTTTTTTTCTTATATGGTGCCGAAGGAGTCATTTTATTATCATTTCATGGTAAGTTACCTAGTAAGATGAAGCAGGAAAGACATCAGAAGAGGTATCAGGATTAGCTGTAAACCAAGGAATGGTGCCTTCTGACTCCCATTTAATGTCTGTGGAAAATATGAGACCTCAAGCTTGCAGCAAAACACTGTACCTTGTTTTAAATGGCAATGCAAAATGAGGGTATGTTCAAAACATACTTCTGACATCCAAATTCATGTGTTTTGGTTTTATTGTTTGATACTAGCATGTGCTCTCTTAGTTTTTATTCTGGATTTGTTGCCTTGGAGGTGTTGAAAGCTTATGAGTTATGATCCTTCATAATTTTCTACTCCAAAGTTTCCTTCTGTTTGGTTAAATCTTGAGCACAGCTATATCATCTCTCTTTGGACATTATTTGTGCTGTCCTTTAATCTAGGCTGTCTAGTGCAAACCATTTTTGGGTCTCTAACACAACAGCATGTCAGTTCATTAGGATGATGTTTTAGTTTTTTCAATAGTTACACGTTAGAGGGACGTCAGCATAACATGTATTCTCCCTTCTTTTTTTCCATAAACATTCTGATTTAGATACTAAGTGGTAAACATGGAAGGTTACATTTGACTGATACGAGATGTGTTACTAGAATCTTTAACAGCTTGTGCAATGTTCTTTGAGTAACTTCTATGTCCTAGTTTCCCTGATGATGTTATGAGTTGGTTACTATAGTTTTGTTCAATGCGATTTTAGTAAAATAAGTTAAGGTGGGGTGTAGGAAGAGCATCCTGGGAGTCTGACGCTCATGCTTTGGGTCAAAAAGGTTGGCCATGATATTCCCTGTTCCATTACATAATTACTTTACGTTTGATAATGCGTGTCTCGTACAGATATACTCCAACTTGCCCTATTCAGAAACTTGTTACTGAGTGTTTCTTTGGCAGTTCGAAGTTTCGAACACTTTCCGTACATGAAACAAAGCGTCCATGCTGGGAGCAATGCCTCCGCCACCTCCAAAGAGACCGAAGAACTGAAACTGCAGTGGACTTAACTGTGAGTAGAATTCAGTGGTGCTCAGCTTTCTAGCGCATCTGCTGCTGTAGGTTTGGAGCAGATTTCGAGTCACCGACAGCAGCGACAGGGCCAGGTACCACCAACGGCACATGACATGTAAATACCGAGTATAAAACTTTCATTCTAAAATTTCTGTTACCAGCGTTATTTACACTTGCATGCTCTATGAAATGCAGAGCCTGAGCCAGCGGTTTCTTTCTATCACATTGCTTGTGTGTTAAAACTGGAGTTATGATAACTGTCAAACTTTAAAGTGTCTGCATTTAGGTTGACAAACTTAGTTGGCACTATAAGTACGTACCGAAAGACAACTTAAAGTAGAAGCATGTAGCATAGCTAGCAGCATGATGTTGGTAGTCTTGTAGATCTGTGGGGATGGAGACGTGGCACGGTAAAGCCCAACCAGGTATCTCTTCTAAGTTCCCATTGCTCCTGGACTCCACTCTCCAGGAAGATACCAGTTATAGGGCAAATATTTTCGGTGGGGGCATGGATTTGCCACAACCGTGTCTGTTCTATATTATAATTCGTTTTACTTTTTAGTTTTTACAAATTAAATTTCTCTAACTATATCTAATTTTATGAAAATATACTACTATCACGAAATGTCTTAATAGTATATTTGTTTATACTGTAGATGTCAACGTATTTTTCTTTAAATTTGATAAAAGTTAAACAAGTTTGATTTTAAAAAATAAAACAATTTACAGAGGCAGTATTTGTCGGTGCATTTATCGGTTATCGTACAGAAGCAACAAATGGTAAAAAACGCGTAACAGTAACTGGCTTGGTTGGCTTGCTTATAATGAGTTAATGGTACTGACCAAACACGGAATCTTCCTGCTAGATCCGGGGCTCCCTGTCTCAAATCATAATTGTTCCTATCTTTCTTTCTCAACAGTGCAGGTATTATAATACTCCTCGCTGATCTTTGGAAATCTAAGACGTATCTGCGGACGAGCACAAAAGCTTAGATGCCTCAATTTATAAAGTTTTTGCAAGATCGATAGCGGCCAGCACAAAAGGTACCCCTACCCATCCTCCACCACAGAAATAAAAACGCGTGCTTTCTTAACGGTTTCAGTTGTTGGCAACGCATCACCTCGATCCTGAGCCCGCTGCTGCTCAGCTCAGATAAGATAACTAAACGCAGCATCCCAAGCTGGCAAGCCGCCACTGATTCGAGGAGAGGCGATCCTGCCTTACGTTTGGGGCTCTAGTGGGAAAAAACAACGACGATGCCGTGAGAAGAAGTTCCCAAAACCGGCCGTGGCCTACCAAGGTAACCGATCCGATTTTAGTAAAATCAAATTAGTTATCGTTAATTAACACAAACTTCTGTTACCGGACCGAGGTTTTGTTAACCTGCATGCTATAGTTGTGTGCTAGAGGGAAAAGGGTGTGTTAATTTTAGGTGAGAGGCTGAGGAGGAGAAAAAAAGGGCAAAGTGGACCCTGGAGGGTCGAGATGGGGCCGCGAATAATTAAACGCGACCTGGCACTGGCAAGGGTCACATGGGGATGGATTGATGGGTGGATGGCTTAACGTGGAACCACCGGCGCCACCGCCACAGGCGCAACTACAACGAGTTAAGGCCACCGTCGATGCCACCCGTTTGTTGCTTCATCCTCTTGCTGAGATCGCTACAGTCCACTTCCGCTTGTCTGCCCCTAGAGAACCAACTCTTGTCAAACCCTTGCCCTTCTCGCTCGCAATCTCGAATACCCAGTTGTTTTACAGCCTTAGTCAAACATTTCTTATTGATCCTCTGTTCATTAGTCTTGTACCATCCCGTGTTTCATCCTTTGTAGCTAGTGCCTTCACTATTGGACCATGTTGTGGACCTGGCGTTTTGTTCACATAAAAATATCACTCAAGCACTATAATGTGCCACTGATCCTTGATGCCTTTGCCATAGTGCCAACCATGACTCCTTTGTTAGACCCATCGAAGTGCTTGGACGGTTGGACCAAAGCAAAAGGCTCCAGTACGAAGACGTACGTGGAGATCACCATTTATTTTTTGTAGAGACCAGCACACATTTTTATCCTGCCCTGGGAAGCTGGGAGGAGAGAAACAAACAGGGATGCACGGCACAATATAGGGAACGGAGGAGGCGGGGGAGGAAGCCACCCCTGCCCCCAGGCCCCAACGGAAGAAAAGGAGGCAGCTCGGTTGGTGGATCTACCAGGAACAGGAAGGGAGTGACAAGGTCACAATTCAGAGAGCGGAGGAGAGGAGAGTGTGGTATGGGCCCCACCACCACCTCCGCTTAGACAAAGGCGTGATCTAGAAGCATGGTTAATAAAAATACGGCTAAGATGGTTAGTGGTGGCCAGATTAGCTGCCCGTCAAACCAGGTCCAATAATAATTGTTTTTGGGATCAGCTATCCATCAGACCGGACCGATAACTACCATTTTCAAAGTGGTGTTAATCAGACCGTTAATGCCTGACGGTTTTGTTAACTCTGACATGAGGACTAAACTGGTTAGTTAGCAAGCTGGCGCATGCTACGCACTCACGTGAGCGTCATCTGATGGAACAATCCCCTTCCATTTGGATGCACCCCCTCTCCCTCCCCTTTTTCCCACTTGTGGTAATAGGTTTTTTGGGGGAGGGTATGCTATGCAGTTTGCATACACATTGCACTAGCACAGTAGTGTATTACTGCTCCTGCTGCTGATAGCAAGGCAGCTAGCAGAGCTAAGCTATCACCGCCACTCTCTTTCTTACTTTCTTCGCCTTTGCAAATTGCAAAGCTAGCACCCATCAACGCGACTGTACTGCAAAGAAAGAGGAGAGCTGAGGCCGGTGGTGACAGAGACTATGCTAAAAAGGGTTTCAATCAAAACCTAACATAAGGACGTGTTTATGTAAAAAATTAGGCACCTAATTCTTTGCACTAATAAATACTGCGGTGCGTGTACGTGGCTGGATCTAGTGCAGTGCCCCCATTGATCAATGCGATGAAATTAACTCCATCCTCTGTTTGTGGCGCAGCGACATTCTTTTTTCAATTCTGATTCCATATATATATATATATATATATATATATATATATATACACACACACACACCAAGCAATGCGCCGAACTGTATATATAGGACTCATGTATAATATATATCTGCGTGATAAGTCGTTCTACGTACACGTATTACTGATTGATTCCAGCGAGCAATTCTACTTAATTACTTTACTTTATATTATAAATTGTTTGACTTTATTAATTCAAACTTGCTCTAACATTAACTAAATTTTAAAAATGTATTAACATTTATATTATCTAGTAAATACCTTATAAAGATATATTTTACAGTAAATTTAATGAAGTTATTTTATTTTATTTTTTTATTAAAATTAATCAAGGTCAGTGAAAAATGACTTATAAAAAGTAAAATAATATTACGGGCATGTTTAAGGAAGCTTCAACTTCTGGTCAAGCCACAAGAACATAAAGAAATAAGATCAGCTTTTATATTTTAGTTTATTGTTTAAAATCTATAAATACGGTAGCTGTATCGGATATACAGTGCTCTAACAGGCCCTATGTAATGTATAGATTAGCTAGCTAGTGCATATATAGAGTATTTATTAGTGCATGCATGCGCTAGTATATATATGTCAGGGGGGCCTTGATTGAAATCTTCATTATTACGCGTCACATGGTTGATAGCTAGTACCCCTTGCTCACTATGCTAGTAGCACTGGTAGCAGCAGAAGCAGTGTATCCTGCATCCGTCTTGTAGCAGATGATTCCCCGTTTCTAGCACATATCAAGCCGCCCTACAGCGCACGGTCGATATATACATACGTAGCACGGCAGAACGCAATCAAGTTCCTGCCTGCATGCAGCAGTGAGCAGCTGTGCGCCTCAACCGATTTGTAAAGCTACGCCTGGCTTTACTCGACACAGTGCGCATATACATGCGTCGTCTCCGTGAAACAGAAAGCTAGCTTTTACCCCCTTTTTGAGAGAGGGTATGTGTGAGTGTGTTTTTGCGTGGGGGCGATGTGTGTTTGTTGCAGGCTACAGGGCAATGTGCCGCCCTGTTTGCTGGCTGGGACCCAGCCCCGGCCGGGCTAGCTCAGCTCAGCTCAGCTAAGGTAGGCCTCCCCGAAGTGGCAACTAGATCTGCACATTTCCATGCAACAGCAAGCCTTACGCGCATAACGCACTAACTCTTCTTGGCCCATCTCGCGTTGCTTGCGCCGACTAGGCTCACGAGAGCCGCGGTAACTAGACTGAGGATTTTTTACCATTTTAGTTGGCCACCGGATTGTAAAACATTTCCCGGTAATCATTATACTTATCTGGTAATTACGCTAGGTCTAATCTGATCATCCCAGCAACGCCCTAGAAATTTGACAGAAATCTTGCAAGATAATTTCTAACGAAGTTTTCATCAGTTTAAATAGATTTATGTATGAATTCTTTTTCGGAAAACCTTCGTGGTGTTCACGCTGCATGATTTGTTTTCCACTAGTAGTAGTGCTTTGTGCATCTGATGTGCCGTTTCTAACCTGAAGTACTCTGACTTTGTGTACGTTGTCAGCAGGCAGCCGCAGGCTGCAGCGATCCGGGTATACGGACCGGATCAAAAATTTCCCTCCTTTTGATCGTCTCAAGGGCTCGTCGCTGACATCACCCGAACGCACTAGCTCGCCAAAAAGTCTCAGAAAAGCCGGAGGGTCAAACGCTGGGGGCGGTAACTTTTTCTCGCCGCAGTCAAACGCGACCGCCCAGTAAAATGAAAAAAAACTGTCGCCCCTTGGAAACTCTTCGATGGGCGATGGCTTCTTGACCAGCCATTAGAGAACGGGATTAGTGCGTACCCCGCTGTCCCTTGCATTAATATAATGCGTCAGTTTATTTAAATTTTATTCTAAAATAGATAATATTTTAACTTGTCTTATCGACTGCTATATAATATTTATATATTAATATCACCCGAAAAGGAGATAACAAATAAGAGTGTTCAAGCGAGAATATTATTGAAATTGGTGAACTCTTAAGAAGTTATTGTACTTAACTTTTTTAAAAATCAAATGTCCTATTAAGACATATTTTAATGTGGATTTAATAAAAATAATTTATTATTATAACCCACGTAATATTTTTTGTTAAAAGTTTGACGTAGTATGTAATGGTAATGGATTGCTCTGTATTTAAATATATTTCTATTTTATTCGTCGTCTCTTTTACACGATACATTTAAAAAATACTAAGATCTTTTTTACGTTCACGTTTACCGGAGCGCGGTAACTTTACCACCTTGAGAGGACAGGCGTCCTTATCCACATCGGACAGCCTGGCACCGATTAACAAATGGAGCGTAATAAAATAATAATAATACTGTTTTATTTCACTAAAGAATACATTTTCCCAGAATACTGTATCCCCGTGCAGTCTAATCTGTCATATACGGAGGATCATGCATCGCCACCATAATTTTTGAAAAAAAAATCTAATTTTTTTCTTAAAAAGCGTTTTTTTATATGTGTATATCTAGTATCAGTTCTTAAATTAATAAATTATTCTTTTAATATCTTTTATTTATTTTTAAAAATTATTTTAGTCTTATCTCTGAGAATCTGTGCTACTCAATTCTGTCATGAAACACGACGCGCGCACACTGTCTATATATTATTCCAAGTTATAAACTAAAATGTTGGTCCCAGTTTTTTCACTCTCTGAGATTTTTGAATACCCAGGTAAACATAATTAGGTTAGTTTTAGTCATTAAATCTTTTTGACTCAAACTCAATCAAGCTATTTACAGTGATCGGTTTCATAACACTCAGTTTCATAACACTGTTTCTTAAAAGATCACATCAGTTTTGTAAACCGAATGAAATATATTTTAGTGGAGAGTTTATTTCATTAATTTCTAAGCTAACCAGTGTAATTAAATGCAACTAGCTCTAATGAAATACCCTCTCTCTGATGAAACGATTTGGCTCATAGTGGACGTTTTATTTTATTTCATCTGTCTTAAAAACGGATTAGCATTATATCATGGTTATAAAACTATTTTTTTCTTTTCTCTTATTAATTAAATATCATATCAACAAAAAATCTAATGTGTCATAATAATTAATACCATAAAACTCTCATTACGAATAGCCTCACCACCTATGTCGAAATTGTGTTTTCCCTCTCAGTTGCCCTGAATCCAAGATAAGGAGTGGAAGTACACTGTGGAAAAAACATTCCATTATAACATCAAGATTCAAGGAGGAGGAAAAAAAGGCATGAAAAAAAGGGAGGAGCAAAGTACAGCCCTGGCTGCAACTTGTTCAGCTGCAGCATGCATGCATGGTGGTGTCCTCATCCCTGCATTCATTCAGAGATTTTTCATTTTGTCCTGGGTTTTCCAAAAAAGAAACATGTGCCTTTTTTAGTTCGGATTGATGGGCTGAAAAAGACCAGTGAAAAGTCACGCTAAAATCATGCCCAATGATAGTGCGCTCGCTGACATTTTTTCTCTGTGTCTTGGCAAGCTGTAAGCAAGGCATCAGCCCTCCAATATGAAGGTTTTATTTTAATTATTCTCTTCATCTCATCAATACTTTATTTTTAACAATTATAAAGATAGATTACTATTACGAAGAAATAAGTTAAGTGGCTCATTCTTTCTTTTATTGAAGTTGCAAGTAAGGCAGCATCCTTCCAATAGGAGGGATTTCTTTTAATTACTCCCGTCCTTGCATGGACATTTTGTTTTTAACAATTCTAAAACAAAATAGTTGTACACAAAAATGACTTACTCCCTTTCAGTTCTATGTAATACAAAGTTTGATATTTTCTAGTATAACGAATTTGGATATTTATACTATTCGGATTTGTTGCATTACACGATGTTAAATTCAGTTTGTATTGTAGCTTCAAAATTAGACAAGCTGATTGTATGATATTACTTGAGCACATTATCAACGTACCATTAACAAAAGAAAATTTGTAAAAAAAAAGCATTTTTAGGGCTCCTTTGGATTGAAGAAATTTTAGAGGACTAATATAGGATTCAAATTCCTATAGAAATTGATACTATTCACTCCTTTGTAATGGAGGATTAGTGTCTAGGAAAAATGATGAAAATTTATTTTTCCTTAGAATTTATAGAAAAATATAGAAATTCAAACATCCACTCCAACATCTTTTTTCCTTTCCTTTGCTAAGTCCAAAGCAAATCAATGCATAAAACTTCAAATAAGATAATATAAGTAGTTTTAATATGAATGTTTAGAAAAAATCATGTGATTAGTTAATTCCTGTGTTCCAAATAATATATCTCCAATTTTTCTTATGTTTTCAAATGCTCTATTTTCTACCTATATTTCTATCCTATTTCTATATTTTTCTATTCCTGTATTTTTTAATTCCTCAAAGAAACCTTAAATAAAATATCTACAGACAATGATTTAATATAAGTTGTTAGGATTAGGATGAGGTGGTAGTCTCGAGATAACAGTAGAATTAAAGCGTGGTAACCGAGGGGTAAAAGTAAAAAAAATGGCGTAAGAGGGAAGGGAAAAAGTTAATCCATTTGGCACATGGGCATAATATATATACGCCTTTCCCCAAGACCATCCAAACCCCGCATCCCATGCCTTCCCCGTCTCACTGACGGTGGTCCCGACCGCCTGGCCCCGCCCGTCGGCGATCCCGCTCTGCTCCGGCGAGGCCGCGAGATCCGGCCGTCTCCGGTGAGCTCCACCTTGCCGCACTCGCCGCGCGCCAGTCGCGGTCGTGGCGGTGTCCCACGAGGAACTAACCGGTCGGTCCTGCTCGTTTGTGGCGTGGCGCCGCTCCGCGTAACCGCTCTTCTCCTTGTGGCCCGTGCCCCGCAGGTTTCTTGGAGCCGCTCGTGGCTGGCGACGGGATGGAGGCGGCCGGCGCTCGCGTGGCGGTGGCCGGGATCTCGCCGGCGGCGCGTCTCGGTGGGGTGAGGTGAGGAAGCTGCCTCAATTCTCTCGTGTTGTCGTCTCCTAATTTGTGCCTGGCGTTTTCCTTGCAAAATGTCTTTTTTTTCCTTCTCCCTTTTTTTGCCAGTGATGCCTCATAAGATTGAGAGAGAAGTTAATTCTGTTTTTAGGAGGTGTTAGTGATTGGTGAATTGGTTGGGGAAGCGTTTGCGTCTTGTTTCTCTGTTTGGGCTGCAATGTGTTGCAGACTTCAGAGCGAGAAAATGCGTGATTTTTGTTCCTGGATAGCAGCAGCCACCCTTTGTGTCCCGTTTTGCTTGTGCATGATTTTTTTTTGTAGTGACTAGTGAGAATGGAGAGAGGTGTTTTGGCCATTATTCTGTAAATCTTGGTTTATTTTCTGGTTTGCTGGATTTCTCTTTTAGTTAGGATTGATAATTAGTTTGTCTTTCGTGCAAATCAGACTGCCAACTTTAGTTTGAGATTACTTTTCTTGCGTTGAATCTACAACCAGCAGATGATAGTAGTGTGCTAGCCGATGCTTTGCTACGAAGATTTCGTGATTCAACCTCTTGTCCTGATGCTAGTAATTTTTGGGATATTTGTTTCAGATGCAAATGCTCTTGATATACCGTAGTTACTGAGAAGTACAGATCAGTCATCAACTCTTCATGAACTTTCTGTTCTGGAGCTCGATTAGGTTGTTTGATCGTTTGGGTGTCCAGGTTAGCAGAATCCGCCGTGCAAGGCATTTTCTTGCTGGGTATCAACAATCAAACATGAATTCATGTCTACTACAGGAAGAATTGCAATCTTTTCTCTTATGGGTACTAATTACTATAAAGTTTAGTCGTTCACTTGATTCTGGACACTGCCAAAGGTGGAAGATGGAAATTGTTTCCCGTCAAAATCAAGTCTGAAGATATATTAGAGAAACAATGAACCTATTAAGATGAACATGTATAAATGACCCCTGTTGTTTATCTCTAGTGGTGTCTATGTTAAAAATACGTGTTCTTTACTCTTTTCTCGATCAAGAATTTTAGTACATTTCAAACACGCTGTGCTCATTTTACTATTTGTGTCGATATATTTTTCAGAGGTGATTTGTGAACCATTCAACCTTTGTGTCCTTGGGCTCATTCCGCAAGTTAACCAAAACGATGGAGGATTTACAAGATTGTGAGTGCAAAAGCCTTGTTGCTGTTTCTGGTTCTGTGGTTCTGCACCTCTTTAGGCTGTTTAATCAGCAGGATAATTCCTGGCAGAAGCACACATTAGCCTACTTTCTTTTGGTAAGGAATGAGTACTTCTCTAGGGAGTCAAGGTCAAGAAAGCATTTAGATGCGAATGATCAACTTATTCACTGCTGTGATAATTCAGAATTAGATTTGGATGTGTTGTGTGCTGATTTGGGAAGTAAAGAACTGGAACTTAAGTTGCAGAAGACTGTTGTCAAGACTCAATCAAGAGGTGACTCAAGTGCCAATGGATCAAATGATTGCTTCTTTCCAGGCCTTCACGATGACCTTGCTCAAGACTGCCTTGCTTGGGCAAGCAGATCAGACTACCCATCTCTTTCTTGTTTGAACAAAAAGTTCAATTTGTTAATTAACAGTGGGTATCTGTACAGATTGAGGAGAAAATATGGCATTGTTGAGCACTGGGTGTATCTAGCGTGTAGTTTGATGCCCTGGGAAGCATTTGATCCTTCACGAAAGCGATGGATGAGGCTCCCAAGAATGCCATGCGACGAGTGCTTCTCCTGTGCAGACAAGGAATCGCTTGCCGTCGGGACACAACTGCTTGTCTTTGGCCGAGAATACACAGGTCTTGCAATTTGGATGTACAATTTATTGGCTCGTGGTTGGTCCCGATGCACTCCAATGAATCTGCCTCGCTGCCTCTTTGCATCAGGAAGCTCTGGTGAGATTGCTATTGTTGCTGGTGGGTGTGATAAGAATGGACAGGTGCTGAAATCTGTTGAGCTGTACAGTTCAGAGACTGGACACTGGGAGACTTTGCCAGACATGAACTTGCCAAGGAGGCTGTCATCAGGTTTCTTCATGGATGGGAAGTTTTACGTCATCGGTGGTGTGTCAAGCCAGAGGGATTCTTTGACTTGTGGAGAGGAATATAGTCTTGAAACAAGGACATGGAGAAGAATACATGATATGTACCCTGGAGGGACTAGTGCTTCTCAATCACCTCCCCTTGTTGCTGTTGTGAATAATCAGCTTTATGCCGCTGATCAGTCGACAAACGTGGTAAAGAAGTACGACAAACAAAACAACACCTGGAACATAGTGAAGCCATTGCCTGTCAGAGCTGACTCTTCCAATGGTTGGGGCCTAGCTTTCAAGGCGTGTGGTGATAGATTGTTGGTCATTGGTGGCCATAGAGTACCCCGTGGCGAAGTCATATTGCTGCATTCTTGGTGTCCTGAAGATGGCAACGGTGGTGCTGACTGGGAGGTGCTCTCGGTGAAGGAGCGCGCCGGTGTATTCGTTTATAACTGCGCAATAATGGGGTGCTGAATTGCGTTTCTTTTGGTATATCCACATGTGTCTCTTGTGTAACAATCCACCCATTTCTTGCTGCTGTTTAGCTACCCATATAATGACCCTGTAATTCAGAGGATGACACCCCCTTTTCGTGGAGCTCTCGATGAAATGTTTGGGAGAGAGCATACATCTTTCACTTCAGTTTACCTGGAACTTCTTTTTAACTCGCTCAAAACTTGTTCTTGTCCAGTATGAAATTTATGCAGCATTCTTTATTCACCATCTATTGTTATGAGCTCAATCACTTTTATCTCATTTGTCCCTTGCAATTGTGATGTCAGATGTTCCCAATGCTCAGCTGTCCTTGTTATAAGAAATTTCAGAGTGGTGCAGTTGCCAGTAAAAAGCTGCTTTTTTTGCTATCTTGCGAGTACTGCCTCATGTGATTTTGATTTCTGGGGATATGTACAATTTTCAGGTCGTTTGTACTTGCAAAAAGTCAGCGGCATGACCGAGTGGTGTTGCTTTCATCTCCTCCGTTGTCTTGATTCTTCAGCTCAATTTGTCAACCTCGTTTACTTCACGGACATCCTCCATTGCTCGTGAGTTCTATGTCAACTTGGGGCTCACTTGTAATCGACAGAAATCGTGCTGCAACTCTGCTAAAAAAATATGATCTTGATCATGTGAATGAATATATACGATCTGAATATGAGTGAATGCGCATGATCTTGACTTCTGCGTTGTTGATGCCTCACTTTAAAGGGTTGACGAAGCATGCATTCAGAAAGGCATTTTTGACAAATTTTCAGATACATCAGAGCAGGGGGCGGAGACAGAGACAGATAGGGCACTACCGCTAGCTCTTTATTACTCTAAAATTACATCAAGATTTTGAAAATTTTAAATATATTTTTGGCTCCGCATCTGCGTCAAAGAAACCTTTTCCAGGATCTCGGAGCTTTTGATCCGTTCCTCACTTGTGCTCAACGGCCAGTCACTATCCGTCGAGACTTGGAGCCACTTGGCAAGCTCTGTAATGGGGCGTGATGCTGCCACACTTGACGTTTTCTTGATTTCTTCATGCCGATGTCGGCATGACGGACTGCAAACGCTAGGCGGATTTGCTTCGAACTGAACCCATTTCTGAATTCTCAACTTGATTTGTTTTGACTGGAGAAAATACTTGCATTTCAGTGTTTCCGAGATGTGAATCGTGCAAAGCTTGTCTTTGATCATCATCTTCATTTCAAGAATATTTACACCATATCGAGAAGCGCGGCACGCTGCCTATTAAACAAAAATCAAACAATCTGTAAACTCCTTGAAAAAAATATTTTGGACACAACTCTATGCTATCACAGCGACACACAAGCCAAACAAAGCTTGGTTTTTTTTTTCCTTGTTGTTGTTTCTTTCAGATGGATGTCTGCGTCGGCGCCTCCGACGACGAGAAGGGCTCCTCCTCCGTGGTGCTGTACGACCTCGTCGTGGAGGAGCGCGTCTCCTGGACTCTGGTCTGGCCGCCGCTGCTGACCTTGAGGTCAGCGAAGTCGGTGATCATGGCGGGCCTGGTGATCTTATGCGCGGACAGGCTCTTCTCTCCGATGAGCATCTTGACGACGGAGCTCATGTTGGGGCGGCGGGCCAACGCGTCTTGCGTGCACAGCAGGCCGATCTTGAGGAACCTGCATGCCTCGTCGACGTCCAGATCATCCCCCAGATCAGCATCGATGATCTCATCCAGCCGCTCTTGCTCATAACATACCCATGTCTGCAGGTGAATGTTTCTTGTATGGTTTAGTTGGTAGATTTCCAATTCGGTATGGTCCATGAAAAATTGAGTTCATCTTCTTGTTTACAGATTGATGGTGAGAGGTGAGAGCATACCCTTTCGAGGAGAAACTGGTCTTCATAAGGCAATCTTGTGTTGGTGTTGCATCTGCCACTGACAATTTCCAGCAGAAGAACACCAAAGCTATAGATATCGGATTTCTTCGTCACTTGACCTCGGATAGCGTATTCAGGTGCCAGGTATCCTCTGAACAGAAGTGAATTTAGAGTCAGAACAAGAGAGCTCACCTCAGTGAAACAAGCACAATAAATTAGGATTTTTGGTTGTCCTTACAATGTGCCTGCAACTCTGGTGCTCACATGAGTTGCATTAGGCGGGAGGAGCCTTGCCAACCCGAAATCAGAAATTTTTGGGGTCAGGTCCTTGGCAAGAAGAATGTTGCTCGCCTTTATGTCACGGTGAATAATGGGAGGCCGGATTTCCTCATGAAGGAATGTGATTCCACGTGCAACACCCACGGCAATTTTGACACGGGTTTTCCAGTCGAACTGAATGCCGCTACACCTAGTTCCTGCAATATAGCAACAATTTGCAAGTATGATGGCCAGGGAAAGAGCTGATGAACATTTTCAACAAAAAAGGGGGAAAGAGCTGATGAAGGAAAGATGTATTCAGTAGAACAATGTGTTACCTAGCAATGTCTGTGAAATGCTGTTGTTCTCAAGATAATTGTAAACAAGGATCCTGTGAGACCCTTCAGCGCAGCAACCGACAAGCGTGACAAGGTTTTCATGCTTGATGTCAGATATTGCTGTAAGTTCAGTCAAGAATTCTCGGACACCCTGCCTTGAAGTAGCAGATAGAACCTTCACAGCAACTGGTGTCCCATCTCTAAGTATTCCCTGATCAAATAAAATGAAATGTCAGATGTTTTTGACATCATGGGCATTACACACTAATGAGGTGACTAGAAATTCACACATATATACCCTGAACACAGAACCAAAACCACCCTCTCCAATCTTATTTGCTCCACTAAAATCATGAGTAGCCTTTCTCAACTCATTGTAGGAAAAGATCTTCACTCTATGTTCACCTGGAACATCGAAACAAGAAGACAAGCATGTAAGAGCGGCGGAGTGTTTTGAACAATTGGACATTACAGATATGAAGTGTGCTAATATATGCGAATGCTGCTCACCGGCATCGCCTTCGATAGCTTGACTAGTCTTTCTGAACATAAAGCAGCAGTCCATCTTAACCAAATTGCAGAGGTGCCCACAGACCACAGAGAAGCAAGAAATTGATAACAAATTCTGCAGAACGAAGGTAAGTAGGCCATCAGAACAACCATAATTTCCCATTGTCGCAACCGTAAACTAACTCCTAAAAAGTTGTACAGGTACTTTGACCCAGTATGGCAATAATTGTATGAACAACAATCTTGTGCATCTATAACCACCAACTGGATTAAAACCGCATCTTTGCTTGTGTAATTATTGCAACCCCGTTTTGATACCAAATAATATCATAACTACTTGTGCATGAGGCTACAATCTTACAATTTACTATCAAAAAGTCTAGATTTAGTACCATAGAAAGACAGGAAAATGTGAAAACCACAAGGAAATAATATGAGGAGACTTAAACAAAGTCAATGCACAAGTCACCCTTGCCATTTGCTCAGCAATTTGAAGAAATGAAAAGATGGGTTGTCAGAAGCAACCGTTCCCTTGTCTCTCCGAAAGGAACGGCATCGTACTGCAACCAACCAATGGACAAACTATCCCTGTCACGAGTGAAAATTTTGTATTCACCCCATCCCACAAAGACTCGATTTTTAGCCCTTCAAAAATATGTCCCACAAAAACTTCATTTTTTAAAACTTTGTTTTCTTTTTGTTAATCCGTTGGTTCCGGCTAACTAAGCAATATCACTCAATCAATGTGTCCGAAAATCAGAGCGAACCCCTAACAAGATTATGGGGAAGTCATTTCCCCACGTCACTAATCTGTCCCAGAAATATTAAAAATCAATTCTTTGTGTGATGGAGGGAGTGATGCTCGAATTAGATTTCGGATTAGACATAGAGCAAAAGCCAATTTCGTTGCTAGTAGCAACAACTATCTATAATCAATTCCGTGTTCTGACAGAACAGCCACAGCCCACAAGAGCTAAATTGCAGACTAGTTCATGATGGGCTCATTCATCATACAAGAAGGAACACCTGCAGCTTTACTTAACCAAATCGGATTTGAAGTTACAGAACCCACTCTTGCATGATAGGTTGGCTTGCAGGCAGCGCCAAGAGCCAAGAATGAGACGATGCATCGCAAAGGCAATGGAAAAGTATTCCCCTTTCTACTCCTCCCCTCGATTTGGACAAGCATCACATCCATCAAGCTCAGTTTTGACAGAACGGGAGATCAGATCACTCCTTAAAAGGGGAAATCAATCCCCAATCCAAGCCGGAGAGAGTGAGAGACAGGCAAACCAAAGCCCACAACATTATGCAGAAGCAGACGCGAAGAAAATCCTAACAAGTCCTTAGCTTTGCTCATTCAAACGCTCACCGAAGAGAGCCCGGAACACCACACCACCCCCGAAGAGAATCCAAATTGAACCCTAAAAAAAGGAACCACACACAAACACACGGAGAGAAAGAGAGAGAGAGAGAGGAGGGTGCAGGAGCGCGTCGTGAATCACCTGCAGACCGAGAACGGCAGTGAGCGAGCGGGCAGCGATGACGCCGGTAGAGGCGCAGAGCTAGCTCGGGAGAGCACGAGGAGCGGGCGGGCGGGCGGACGGACGGACGGCGGCGCGTTTTAAGAGAGGAGGAAGCAAGCAGATGGAGCTCCGGAGTACGGGTCTCTGACTTCTCCTCCGGTTTTTCTCCTCTTCTCTTCTGTCTCGTTTGGTGTTTGGCGGGTGCGACTGGATAATCAGTTAAAAAAATCGTTGGGATTTGGAGCAGGCAGCTTGCGTGCGACTGTTTTTTTTTTTTGCCTACATGTTTTCTAGCACGTACATGTACGGCTAAACTTCCTCGGTATAAATAATAAATACTAGTTTTGAACATATTTTAGATATAAGGAATTATTAATTAGCGCATGTTTTTTGTTTGTCTCTATTAAATACAATATAATAATAAAGATAGCACAGAAAATGAGAATGAAATAGTTCAGTGGTATAAACGTTTAAAAATAACAACTTGTTTTAGCCAACTGAGGGAGTATATTTTTATTTTAATAGGAAATTTGTAAAAATGACATTACAATTTTGTATGATTTGAAAAATATCAATGTTAGTGACTGTGGTAGACCCAATTTATCAGTGACACACCAATGGTATATTTTAAAACTGTAAAAATTATAATGACATAGAAAAATGTGCCCTTATTTTCACTTATAAAACTCATTATTTATAGAATCTAAAAATAAACTAATATACACACCTGGAAAATAATTGTTTCTCCGTATTCTTACAAGCTATGCTTACCAAACGTTTAGTAGAATGCACATGTATTGCAATAGAAAAAAATTAAACATTAAAAAATACCATTCGAAGCTTTTTAGATGAAGCTAAAGAATTTTGATTTCATGTGAGGGGAAATAGTGACGGTGATGGATTCATCACCACTAACTTCTTTATAGAGTTTAGTAACAGTTATAACTACTTCTGTAATATCCATAGAATATCTAGTTAGTTTAAATAATTCAAAATTTTCCTCTTGTATAACTTAGAAACTATATAATACATAAATAAAGCAATATCTACCTCTCAAATAGGTTTATATTTATATTATTTTCCAAAACTAAATAATTATTACTAATAATTATTTTAATATTATTTATCAGATTATGTATATTAAATTTATTTTTATATATTTAAATAATTTTTATAAACTTTAGCTTTATAACAGCGTTCGCCTTCTGTTTTAAAACCTTAGTCTTAATTAGCGGCACTCTTCACGTAGGCTTCCACTTGGCACGTGTCATGGGATCAGTGCATTAATCACATGACCATTGGGCTAGTTGCTTGCTTAATTGTAGCCCTGTTTGTCAAGTTGATCTCTAAATAAATCTTAGAGTTTATATTTCGATGATATTTAGTTAATCGGTCTAATTTTCATTTTAGACTAAAATAAATATTTAGGCTTTTAATTTATCACATAAACTCTCTATATATATAGCTAGCTCTCGGAGCTGAAGTAGTGTAAAATAAATAAACTACTAGATTAGCTAGCTAGCACTGAAGTATCGATCTCACATTGTGTGAGTAGCACGCAGTGAGCTGAGCTGGCTAATTTGGACGGGAAAAAAATAGTGATGGATTAATGGTCATATGGTTTTGTTGGGTAAAATTAAGTGGTTAAATTAAGGCACAAGCTGGCCACGTGATTATTGCCGTAGTTATTCAGTTTATTACTCTATCTGCTAGTTTATTAGTGCCCTAGTTCATAGGGGTATTAATATTATATATATATATATATATATATATAATGTTATTCTACACCGACGTGGAATGAGGAATTGGGATTGGATGGGGCGTGGGGGCACGTTAGATGAGGTGGGCACTGCTTGGGTTGATCGGTGTAGAATAGCATTTTACACTCATAGTGTAGAATAACATTTGTATATATATATATATATATAAATGTTATTCTACATCACAGGTGTAGAATGTTATTCTACACCGACGTAGAACGGGGGGGTCGGGATTGGGTGAAACGTGGGGGCATGCTGGATGAGGCAGACACGATTGGGTTGATCGGTGTAAAATAACATTCTACACTCATAGTATAAAATAACGTTCCCGTGTATATATATACCAATGCTATCCTACACCACGTGTGTAGAATAATTATTCTACTAAAAAATCTACTATTGAAGAAAAAGTAATACTCCATTGCTATTCTACCGAGAAAATCTAATACTGAATGTAGTACTCCCGTGGTCGGTGTAGAATAGTTATTCTACACATGTGGTGTAGAATAGCGCTCTCGTATATATACACCCTAGCAGAAAAATTACGATATTAAAAAACAGCAATGTAAATAGAGATGAGTAAACTTCTTTTAAAGCAATATAGATCAAATATGGCTGGAATATAATTAAATTAACAGGATCATAAACATTGAAAAGGGACAGGTGGTGCTTGATGAGCTGGTGTGTCGTGCTACGGACTAAAGGGCTACATCTTATCTACCAGTAGAGATAAACAACCAAAACAAAACAAGCAAGCAAGCAGACGCATGTGATATCGTCGGCAGGACGATACGAAACCATCACTCTTGCTCACGCCATCGAGCTAGCTAGCTGCGATGGATGACACCACCACAATTAAAAAAAAAGGAGCGACCAACGAAAAGTCATGCTAGCTATGTATCGTGTCAGACACACACTCATAATGATTTATAAAACCATAATAATAGATTGTGTTTGTGGCATTTTGTAAGTAAATTACGAGACTTGTCATGATATATTAGTATTTTGCAGAGGAGAGAGAAAAGAGAGAATAAAAACGAACCGCTAGTTAACAGCCAGATGATACACATATTTCAATGAATTTTGTGAGATTAAGATGTTGCGTATTAAATGTATAGTATATATAGCTAACTAATTATTATATAAATGGGCTATTATATTAGATTAGCTATATGTGACATGATATAAGTATATAGCCAACAACTAATTAAATCAATTAGATTTGCTCTAAGGCGCGAAAAAACGACAGGGTAGCTAGTTTGATATAAATGAATTAGTATGTCACTAATAAATGTTAATGATATGATAGGTGATTATAATTCATCAACTTACGGAGAATCTACAAATTTTAGGGCAAATATAACTTTTATTTTGTACATGAAAAATGCGGTATGTTTTGAGAATGTGTCGGTGTGGATGAGTTGTCTGGTTTAACTTTTAGCATCGTAATAAAAAGCTGGTTGGAAATATTAAATAAAACACGTCCTAATTGAATTAGTTACCGTAATTTTTGATATCTTAATTACGCACTGGGCAGCTGGTACGTACGTAGGTCGCGCGCGGTATAAGAGCAACCGCGCGCGGCCGCGTTCGCGCGGGGACCGCGAGCCGAGCGCCCTGCCCCCGGTGCGGTGGAGGCAGACACGGCGGCGCGCGGGGGGATTAAGTCGTCGCCGCGTTCGCTTCAAGCCGCGCCGCCCGGTCTCTCCGTTGCGCTCGCTAGCTCGCTCGCCGCCGCGTTGGCTCGGTTGGTCGTCTCGGCCGTGCGCGCCGCGAGCACAGCGCGGCGCGGTCGCGTCGTCGTCAGGCTGGCGTGCGCGTCGCCGTCTTGATTCGCGTTCGCCGGTTCGACCGGTCTCAGGCGCGCCGCGCGCGCGTACGTGAGCACAGGAATGCCGTGCAGTGCCGCCGTACGCGCGTGGTCTGGTCTCCGTCGCGCGCGCGTTCCACACCACACCACACCGATGGAGTTTTTATCACCACCAGGTGTGTACGGATTGTTTTTAAGCTCTCAATGTTCAACGCTCACGCGAGTTGGTGAACAAAACTCTGTCCGTCCGTTCTATTCGTCGTTTAGTTTTTCTATAACATTTTTATAAAGTCAAACTTACGTAATTTCAACGAATTATGTAAATCTACATAAAATACTACATCATATTAGTTTTATTGAATTTTGATAAAACAGATAGCAATATATATTTTTTGTTAAAGTTAATTTCTATATAAGCTAAATAATTTATAACAGGAGATTCCCAGTCGTCAGTAAAAGTCCACAGTAAAACAGTAACAACGTGCTCGTTTTGGCTGCGACCGCGGGCGACTACAACGTGTACAAGTTTACTAGATCTTGTCAACTACATTTTTTTAAAAAATAAATAACGTTGTTGATTTTTTTCTTCTAAAAAACTGACATTTCATCTTATTCAAAAATATTTTTAAAATATTATTTACTTTTTATAATTTATTTTATTATTGAATTTATTTTTAACCTAACTTATATTTTTACATATTTACATAATTTTTTTAACCTGCGACTTCCAGAACAATGGGTCAGGTTCGGGTACTCGTGCGTTCTACGAATTTTATATTGCTCTCTTTAGACAACTCCTGGTCTACGTATCTAGTGTATGTTTGATACAACTTCTTCTACAGACTAATTCGAGAAAAATATATATCAAATGTGTCGTTTTCATGCTGTTTTTTTGAAATACCGTGCGCATTTTAAACACGGTCAAATTAATCGAACAGTTTGATCACTCCGAAGAAGACTGTTCCACATGAAAGACCGTCTTGCCATCGGATTGACTAACTGATTTTGAAACTTCTAATTGTTTGCGACAAGCGTCAAATTAATGTTGGTGAGTTTGTGGTTTTCATGTTTGCATCATCAGTTTGCATAAACGGTTTTCACGAGAAGACTAGACGTCTAAAAAATCCAAATTGATCTTAGGATATGTTTGTTTCAGCTTTTGACAACTGTAGCAGTTATTTCTAGAATCTGATACGGAAACAAATGATTCAAATTTTGAACTTAAATTGTAAGAATCAGTAGCTATAGAATCTAGAAATGAACAGTCTTGATGTCAATACAGTCGTGTTTTCCCGTGACAACGGCCTCCAAACACAATGGAATCTACCTCCCAAACAATTTTGCTTGAGGTGTATGGATCGATGCAAGGGTTAGAGGTTAGAGTTAGTTACTTTTTCAATCATTTGACTACTTTTCAGCTTGATTTAGTGTGGCCAGACTAGTCCCGCTGTGTGGCTGTGTGACTGTGTGGGGATCCGTTGTGTGGCTGAAAATCCTTTTTGGGCGGGTCTCACACAAACTAGCCCCAATTAGCACTCCTTGAAGGTGCTAATTTTTTTGATGGGTTAGATTGAAATAGTCCAACTCTAACCTTCCTGTATGGGTATTTTGAGGTTAGTTAGAGTAAATCTAATCCAAACTAACTCTAACCCTGCATCCATACAGTGTCTATGATTCCCAACATGATATGATTGCACCAGAAAAGGGCTTGACAAAAGTACAGACTGCTACACGGCTATATGTATGGCATGTGTGTTCATCAGCCTGGGAACTATCACACGAGTGTATCAGACGACTGAAAACCTGACGACATTGCCTCGCATAAAAAGCAACGCAGTCACGGAAACGCACCGGGACAAAAAAAAAGTGTCTAGATTCCGTCGCAATTAACGTTACCTCCTCCCCAGATTCCCGTACAGACAAGCCTTGTCTCGTCACCAAAAGAACACGATCTGCACACAGCTGCATAGGGCAACAGTTGATGAGCTCTCTTTCGGAGGAGGACGGCGGTCAGCACCCAGCAGACATGGTAGATCGCTGTGGAGATTGGAGAAGAAGACTAGCAGAAACTTCGTGTTCAAGTTCAGACTTTCAGCTGGGTGGTGTGGACCTCTTCGTGGGCATAATCTGACTGTCCGTCCAGATGAATGCAGAAACATTCGCTCAATTTCCTCTGAATTGCAGCTAGCACATTTGTTGCAGATGGTGTAACTATAGTTGCCAGTGCAGCACTGTTAAGTGTAGTCAGTGCAATTACTTACTGTGGCCTGCCTGTCCTGACTCGTGTTATATGATGAGTACCTTTATGGTTTTATTGGATTTCGTAGGACTTTGGAGTGTACAAATGTTGCCAACTAATCGTCGGTGAGTCCCATGCAGGGGCACTGCACCCAGCCAATGAACTCACTGTCTCACTGCCATCTGGACAAGCTAGGTCACCATTTCTTGCCATTTGTTCTGGAACTGGACCATATGCCATACCCTACGAGTTAGATTAATCAAGCAAAGTTATCACTACCTAGCACCGACTTTTATCTATCTCCATCATCTCCGTCCATCATCAACTCCAAGATCTTGGCAAGCTAAAACAAAGCAACCGTTAAACGAGCCATCATGCATGTGCACTTTGTACGTACTCCAGCACTCTGAAAATTTGTCTCAACCTTATTTCTTTCCCCTTGTCGATATGATCGATCCATGTGCATCAGTTTGCAGATCTCGACGAGCTAAGCTAGCTGGGAATTGATGAGCTCCGTGCAGTGATTGGACGTGCAAACACGAGAGCGTGATGAGTGACCAGAGAAGAGGTGAGGCAAGCGACGCATGATCCAATCAATCACAGATGAGCAGAGAGACAATCAGATTATAGTAATTAGTATTACACTATTATATAAATTACTCACTGTCATTTCATACTGAAATTCTAGTCCTCTACGAGTCTACATATCATTTTGAGGGTATCACTGTTTTTTATCATCCAAATTACGATAAAACCTAAACTGAAATGAAGATGAACTAAAGCCGAGAGAGGAAACAGCAGGTTGCAAGGATAGCAGAGGAGAGTACGAGGAGAGTACATGTAACACGGAATCTTCAGTTCTTCACATGGGCGAGGCAGGCAACAGTAGTGCAGTAGACTGTAGATAGCCTCACGCGAGAAGTAGATCGAAGCAAGCAGAGCAGACAAAGGTTGGTAAATGCCTCACATGCCCACCTAATAATGCGGGTCTCTCATCTCTGTCTGGTTCACGCCATGTTTTTCGTTTTCCCCCAAGAGATCGAGCATTCGAGCTGCATCATGGCAGGCAGTGCACGGTCACTCACTCTAGCTTCTTCGCTCTTACTCCACCACCACGCATGAAACAGTGAGCCAGCTAGCCCTACTTCAGGATAATGGTAGTAGATTGAGAGATAGATCCTCACGAGTGGTCTGGTCTCACTCTCTCTCTCTCTCTCTCTCTCTCTCTCTCTCTCTCTCTCTCTCTCTCTCTCTCTCTCTCTCTCTCTCTCTCTCTCTCTCTCATGCACACTGCGTCTCTCTCCAACCATATGTGCTGCTCACAACAGGAGGAATCTTAGATACAGTGGATATATCTATATAAGGGTGTGCTTCTCTGAAGGCTGAACCTGCAAGCGGCCTGAGCTGAACAACCAGGACTCTGATCTGCTTTCTCCGGAGCACAAATTAGGCTTTCCTAGGTCGCAACTTGCAAAGGTACGTGTTACGCAGGGGAAAAAAAACTAATCTTGGCTATGAACTTTTGCATTCTGGAATTGGGAACTCTGGTTGGGATTGGACTTGCTTGCTGCAAAAGAACAGGTTCTTTTGATAATTGGATCGGTGGATTCGACCTGTTTCATTTTTTTCTTTTCTTTTGAGCTCCTTTTTGTCCAATCATTTGTTGTCCGGAAACAATTTCACAGCTGCATTTGTTGAAACGTGGCTATAACTTGTACTGAAAAATTCTGGATTTTTTCTAGATCCGAACGAGGCAGAAAGAAATGTGTCATGCTATGTTTTTTTTAAGATCTGGATATCTATGCTATGATTACATTTACAGTGTAGCGAAAGCTTGTTAATTGGGATGTTTGTGACCATCGATTGGCAACTGCAGCTCGGAGACGGAAGCAATGGCGTCCCGCCGGCGAGATCTCGGTCGCCCGCTGTTGGTCGCGCTCTGCATGGTGGCGCTCTTCGCCGTCGTATCGGAGTCCCACGGGCTGGAGGACTTCCGCGACGGCATGAACGAAGCGACGCCGGCGATGGAGTCCTTCTTCGGCGCCAAGCCCGAGGCCGCCCAGCTCCCGGAGGCCCTCGACGCCTCCAACGCCGCCGCCGCCGCCGCCGCCAAGCCGGAGGCGACGACCATCCCCGCCACCGCCGCCACCACCGCCGCCGCGTCGGCCGCGCCGCCTCGGAGGTCCGTGTCCGTGTCCGTCGCCGCCGGCGTGGCGTGCGGCGTCGCGGCGGTGGCGGTCGTGGGCGCCGCGGTCGCCGTGGCCTACGCGGTGCGCGCGCGGCGCCAGGAGGAGGTCCGGCTCGGCTCGCCGTGAGCCTGGCTCATCAGCCAGTTGGATTAATGGATTAATTACCAGGATTAGCTCAGCTGTGATATGATGTGTAATCTTGAGACATTGCTACTGCATCAGAAATTCAGGAGTTTGTCGCCCTCAGAAAGTAACCAGAAACGACGTAGCATCAGATCAACATTTTCATATGTGATTTGTCGTCAGTTCATGCGGTCCTGCACGATTTATGGCCGGTCACCGACACCAGATGACTGTAAAAACTGAACAGCGTCGGCGACCTAGAACAGCCTCGACATTCAGAAAAACCGTGTCTGCTCTGAGACTGAGAGCACGTCGGTGAGCCGGTCACACCCCCAAATCGTCGTCGTAGATTGTTGAGCTCGTCGTCGTCGTCGTCGTCGTCGGAGAGACGGTTGGTCGCCGGGTTGGAAGTTGGAACTGTTCCAGAGTGTCTGTCAGCTGCTCGCCTACACGGGCTGACAGAAAATGAGCGAGAAATCTTTTCTTGTTCGTCTCGGACAAAGGAAGCCCACGAATCAGTGGTACCGGAAATACTTTTTAAAATAATATATTTTTAAAACAAATTTCAAATTTGGCACCTAGATTTAAAAATTTACAAAACTGACCTTATATCGGCATTTCAAATATCGATGTAAGCTGATTCATCTGACGATTAGACCGGTTTGGTTGTTCATCTGTCGATCTAGACAGATTCAAAATAGATCGACATATTATGTGTTGATCTAGGCTATTCAGCCTACGGCACATGGTCTGTGGATCTATAAAACTTGTATATTTTAAGACCGGAGGTGTAGTTACTAATGTGAGCCTAAGAGCATCTTCAACCAATTCCTCATCCCACTTCTCATCCTATTATTTAACAAAATACTTTTAAAAACGCTATACAACCAATTTCCTATTTCACTCCCTATCTTATCTTCCTCCCTATTCAAGCCACTCTCCTCCTCAAATCAAGAGCCAAAACTACTCCCTATCTCATTTTATTATTATTTAGAAAATATTTATATGTTGTAAAATATTAGACAAAATTAATAATATATCGAAATATTAAGAAATTAAGTTATCATATTTTTCAACACTTATATGCACTTCTATATTTTTATTATAATTTTATATGCAACATATTATTATTTTCAGTATAATTTTATATTTTTCTAAAGTCTTTTATTATAATCTGGTATGTTTGTTGGCATGTGTTGTTATATGTGTGTGTTTTTTAATTTAGTAGTTATGAAATATTAATAAAATATAGGTAGATGAAATATAAGAAGCCAGGAAGGTGGATGTAGTGTTTTAAAAAATAAAGAGGCAATCTTAATAAGAACGTCTCTATTTTCGGTTATAGGAATGTAAAATTAAAAGATAGTACATGTAGATGCACATCCTTGAGCCGAAATGAACAACCCATTCATTACTCGAGATGTATGCGTGCATGGCGCCTTTCCATGAATGCATGTCGGTAAGTGTCACGTCGCGCAATTCAGCTGCAAATTAAGAGGCTGTTTATACAGTTTCAGATTAATGGTGTATCTAAACTTGGTACGATAAATTAGACAATCTGTGAAAGTTACTTTCATCTATCTCAACTTTCGCAGTTCCACTTCACAAAAACTATCTATTATATCAAAGTTTCTCAACTTTCGTAACTTTTTAATTTTTTCGTAGTTTACAACAGTTTATTCACGGTCGATAGTTAAACTAAACACACCCTAATATAAATATAATACTACTTCAGTCACATAATATAAGCAATTCTAAACTTAAGGTACATGCCAAAAAACCAAAACAAAAAGAACAATACTCCCTCCTTCCCATTATCTTCATCATCTAACAACTTGACACGATGACCAAGGCGAGAGATATGAAGTTTAAATTCTATTCGTATGCTGTGTTTGTTGTTTTGTTTTTCCGCACTCTCAACCTACATGTGACAATGTGGAGTACTAGTAAAATAAGAAACAAAAGTGGAAGTCAAAGCCATGCATGTGGACTCTAAATCAATTCGCACATAATACGATGTGTTGTTTTAATGACTCAACTATTAGATGATGTAGATTGTGGAAAATCTGAAAAACGCTTAGATGATGGAGATAATGAGAAAGAGTGAGTAATATCTTAGAATTAAAGAATTGCTTGGAAGAATTGGGCGTAGGTCGATGGATGATGAGCAGAAATAGGCGATTCTTGTCTGGATTTGGACGCCCCGTCGCCGCGGCAACCAGGTGGGCTCGGAGCGTACGTTACACAGACAGGTGGGCCCGGATCAGCGGGACCCGTACGTTCAGCCTGGCGTGGGCCCCTCTCTGAGCTGTATGCCCTCCACACTGGATGGTCCACTCCACAGCTCACCTTTACCTCGATTTTTCGTCCTTGTGTGTGTGGTGTGGGGCACAGGATTTACTACCCAAATAACAGTCTAATTAGCTGATTAACAGTTAGAGCTAATTATTAATTAATTAATAGTCAATTGGTTGAAAATTAGTCATGCATATTTGAATACTTCAGATTAATAGATAGCTAGAGTTCATTTTGTCGTTGCTATAATAATCGTGCTATAGTAATGTAGGGGTAAAATAGTTGAAAAGTCCCTATTAACTCAAATTAATTCACTCCATTAGTTAGCCAATAAAAGTTCCAAACCAATGAGGTAAAAATGAGGTAAAAATAATATGGTAAATTATATCTTATATAAGTGGTCGAACATGGGTTTGTCTATATCTTGTTGTGTCAAGCCAAAAAGAATCATCCACTGTTTTAACATGTTAACATGTCATTTTGTGGTGTGTTAGGTGTGCGCCCTAAGTTAATTACATATATGCCAAGTGAGCACATTAACCAAAAATGATTATACAAAGTTGGAAATGAAGCTCAGAATGATAGGTTATCTGTGCATGCAACAACCTAGCTTCAAGATATTTTGACATACTTTAAAACATACCGTAAATTTAAGGTTTGACCGTCGGCTATAAAGCCATAAATTTTATGGGTCCCACCTATAATCAGGGTCTACTTTAATACTACTATTTTTATTTTCTTTAACTGTATACATAACAATAGCAAATGCTATTTTTTGTGAGTTCTACCTTACTGTTATTTGGAACATAGTTATTGTGGATGCCCTTAGTACTCTGGTGTAATTTTGTATATAAATACACTTCTTTTATAAGGTAAAGGGACATCGAACAATCGAAGTGCCGATCAATACAACTTCTATTTGAAGATTATTATCCTGTTTAGAGGCCTTGCACTACCGGAAACAACAAGTTTGTCGAGTGTCTGAAAATTTGCCGAGTGCATTCCATTGGGTACTCGATAAACCTAACTTTTCCGAGTGTACTCTCAAATACACTCAGCAAAGATTTAACATTCGTCAAACCTAACTTTGCCGAGTGTACTCTCAAATGCACTCAGCAAAAATTTAACATTCGACCGAGTGGAAAAAAGACTTCGGACACTCGGCCAAGTGTCGTATTCCACTAGTATCGAGTATTGTTCAAACATTATTACAACACTTCAAACTTTTTAAGTTTCTTAACACTTGAACACGTTGGGTAGATAATTACTATACTAAATTTACGATGTTCTACCCTGGGTTTTGCGGAGGCCACCGCCCTTAACCGGGAGCAAATCCGGCGATGCGAGACCACGTTCTCTCGCGCTCCTTCCATCGGTGCTTCGTGCTCGCTTCCATATAAAACCGGCAACACGAGAGAGAGAGAGAGAGAGAGAGCAGAGAAGCGCGTCGCGCTCCACTCGCCTCGCGCTCGTGACGCGCTGCTGCAGCAGCGTGCAGTGCCCGTCGTCTCCCTCTCCTCCGCTTCTCACACGCCACTACACACCTGCACGCGGGCGGACGCGAGCAAGCAGAACCCCACACACCACACGGCGCGCGCCAAACAAACCCCTCTCCGCTAGCTGCTACGTACTGCTAGCTAGCGCCACTGGCTGTTGTTCCTTGCTCGTCGAGGAAGCTTCATTCCGGCTGCGCCGCAGAGAGAGAGAGAGAGAGAGAGAGAGAGAGAGAGGAGAGAGAGAGAGAGAGAGAGAGCGCCGGTACATGGCGTCGGCGGTGGTGATGCACCGGTCGAGCTCGGACGGCGGGTCGAGCAGCGGGTGGTCGGAGGCGGCCGTGGCGTCGGCGGCGGGGGACGAGAGGGCCGGGTGGGAGGTCCGGCCCAGCGGCATGGTCGTGCAGGCGCGTGAGGAGGGCGTTGCCGCCGGCGCCGGCGCCGGCGGAGGAGCAGGAGGTGTGCCGCCGAGGCCGCCGCCGCCGGAGATCAGGGTGCGGGTCAAGTACGGCGGCGTGCGGCACGAGGTCGCCGTATCCTCCATTGCCACGTTCGGTGAGTGATCCTTCCTTTCTCCTGCTACCTTTGGTTAAGAGTGTTTGTTTGGTTAGCCTTCCCTTAATTAACTAAGCGTGTTTAGAGCTTACTTATATTAATTAATTAACTATTTTCGTCTCATTTTGTATTTTAAAAAGAAAAGAAACAAAATACCGGGAATAAACTTTACTTCCATCTCACAATTTAGGTTTGTTAGCTACACTGCTACAGTACGTTTCAGCTCCGATCGAGCTGTGAAGTTTATATGACAAATTAAATAAAATAACTTAAAATTTAAAAAATCTTTAATTATAGCATAATTACTAGACGTAAACAGGAAAGATTACTGATGCCGTACTGCTGCGATTCCTTCCGTGAAATCCCAGCATTATATTATTGGGCGCTTCAATGCGATGCAGCTGGTACGATTACGAGGCTAATTAGCACACTAATCACCCCATCAGTGAGCTATCTGCTTCGCTTTGCTTTGCTTTGCTTTCACTTTGCCGGAGCTGTGGCTTCCGCTGCCGCTGCCGCTGCCTTTCTCCAAAAAAGAGAGAGACTAACCTAAATTGTGATTATGTTAATTGCTACTAGTTTAGTTTAGTAGTTATCGCTAACTGGTGGTCGATGGTTAGCTTAGAAGCTGCAATTACACCATTAATAACTAGTTAATGGTTTCATTAACCTGGAGAAAGATAATTGAGAGGTTAGATGACAGTGGCTAGATAGATAGATAGATGGTTATCAGTGTGGTTTAGCGATAACCGTTCGAAGAGACAAGCTAGGGATAGGTTGGATTCGGGGAATCTCTGGCGCCGGGTGGGTCCACGTGTACGGCGGCCACATCGGACGGTCAGGAGCAGCCCGGAGGCACGGCACGAGGGCTCGTTTGTCCCGTTGCACCGACGCCACCAAAACGAGATCGCTGGCTGTAGAGTGAAGTAATCTTTGATCGGATAGTTCCGGAGGCTTTGGGAGTAAAGGTGACTTCACGTCGTCTGATCAAAATTGACGATTGCGGAACGCAACTGCTTTATGCAGTTGGTCCCTCGACTATAGAGGAGCCGGTTCCAACACCACCGGCTATGGGACGGAAGGGCTTCATTCCTTTCGTGTACTATTCGTCACCTCATCTCACTTTTCTATATTATATATGTTAGGTCGATTTTGGTTGCGACATCTAACTAAAAAAATAATTTTACGATTTTATCTAGAGACACCGTACTTTTAGCGTTAATTTTAATATCATTTAATACCTGAGCTATTAATAAATACTAAAATTAATATAAAAAACTCGGGTAGTTGTGCCTTTCAAGAACTCCTAAAATTTATAAAAATTGGAAGTAATTCATTCTAAAATTACAATTGAGCTGACCCCTGAGATTTTGGTAGTGGCCAAGTGCCACGTAAACCCTCGTCAGCATCAAACATCACCAAGTATGTGAGGCTATTGATCACACATGGTACTACTATGCGTGGCCAGAACCTGCAAGAATTTCAGAGGAATAATGGCGCGGTTGGTGTGCAGGCGAGCTGAAGAAGCTGCTGGCGGCGAGGACCGGGCTGCCGCCGGCGGACCAGAAGCTGACGTACAGAGGCAGGGAGCGGAGGAACGCCGACTACCTGGACGCCTGCGGCGTCAAGAACAGGTCCAAGCTCGTCCTCGACGAGGACCCGACGAGCGTGGAGCGGAGATACATCGAGCGGCGGCGGGACGCCAGGATCGAGAGCGCCAACCGCGCCATTGGCGCCATTGCCCTGGAGGTCGACAAGCTCGCAGACCAGGTAGGTATACATGCTGGAAACCCTACTACTGGCTACTGATCGTTCGTTTGATCCCTTTCTTTCTGCCATGGTCAATGGATTGGTGTAATCACCAACTCCAGTTTATCCTGGAGCTCATCTGATCTGGGAGTTGGTCTGATTGGTTTGACGAGGGGTAGCTGGTGCATTGAATGCAAGGAGAGTTTGAGTAATCTGGCCAAGAAATTAGGTGAACAAATTGGTACACTCCATGGCTGTCCATGAAACAGCAGCAGTGAAGTTTCTGAGCATGCATGGTCCCTGAGTTCATTCAAGTGTATTGTTTAACCAGCCATGCCAGCAGGGACAGAAATTCAATCCCTGACAAGGATGTGCCCCTGCATTGCAGGGCATGCCCTTCATTGGCTCACTATCGTTATTACTCGGACACATAGATATGGATATAGATATAGATACGGATACGACGATACTTGTAACCATCATTTTCATTTTTAAAAAAAGATACAACGATACATGAGATAATTAAGTTTTAAATCTAAAACAGAATCAATATACTCTCTCTTTGTGATATTATACAAAGAGTGAAAGAGAATTGAGCTCGTTAAAAAATTAGTTACACCACTAAAATCAACATCATGATTATCTCACTAGACTCTAATATCATATATTGATAAACTATCGAACAAGTGTCTAGTAAGTATCATGAAATTACCCGGTTTATTGTGTAATATTGCAAAAATCCCAGTTATGTCTTGGATGTACGTAGTATCCGACCGTGTTTCATAGCAACCAAGAAGAGATGCTTCCGTTGGCTCTTGTTCTGCTCCTGCTTTGCTCAAGTGAATATGATATCCTGATGCTGATCAGGTGACGAGCATCGACAAGTCGATCAGCCGTGGGAGCAAAGCTGCAGAGGTGCAGATCACGACGCTGATCGAGCTGCTGATGCGGCTGGCGGTGAAGCTGGAGAGCATACATGCAGCTGAAGGGGACTCGTCCTCGCGGAAGAACATTCAGGTACCCCCTCCCATTACATTACAGCATCATGAACAGCTTTATGGGCATCGTTGCGTTTGGATTCTAGTACAGTTGCATATTGTGAGGCATTACACGTGGTTAAATTTCTCTAACTTTGATCAGCTTTATAAAAGAATATATCAACGATTGTAATATTAAACTAGCTTTATTACACGTGGTTTCTAGTAAATGTTAATATGTTTTTATTTAAACTTGATCGAAATTAGAGAAATCTAATATTTTTATTTCAAAAAGACAAATGGATTTATAATATAAAATGGTATAAAACAGAGTTACTACCATTCTGTAATATGTTGCCTGTTTGCCTGAGTAGCTCTGCACAAAGAAGTGCCATGAGTAATCAGTAATCCAGTACAAGTTTTGGGCATATTTAGAAAGTTTCCTGCGGAAAATCCGAAGATCTTATAAGATTTTGCAATAACTATATAATCTAAAATAACATAGAAAAGATTTTGTTGGAATCTAGAGATCCCAAAACAGATCTGATCGAGAAGTAGCTGTTGCTGTCGGTGGGTTAGTGTGTCCTACTTGCCCCTCAGAACAGTCACAGCTTCATTACCTTCTTTCTAGATAACACATGGTCCAGACACACAAGAATTGCCCTTGCTGCCTTTTCAACATGAGAAGGACCCAGGAAAAAAATTCTAGCTGCAAACTTTTCTCTGCTGCAAATGTTAGGTGATCCCAGCTACTTGCTCCTAGATTGCTGTTAATGTGCATTGATCCCCTTAAGCAATCTTGTACACTCTTGGTTCTATTATGTAACAGGTTTTAGAGTTCAAAATATTTCACATATAGTAATCTTGTACTGGTAAAAGATATGAAATTGATTACTCCACCTAACTACTTTTAGACCCACACTCAGAAGGGTAATATGATGTTTTTATTCATCTCCTTAATACATATGCATAACCCTAAGCTTGTTATAATCTGAGATGGAAGGAGTACTAAGTTTTAGCAAATTGTGAGCATTCTAGGACCACAGAAACCTGTGGCTGAGCCAGCAGCCATTCGGGTTCGTCAGCGAATATGCTATAGAATTTTAATATTATTTTAGAGATTAAAAATATAAATTTTATATCAAATACTAAGTGTAGTTAGATTTATGCGGTCTAAAAAAATTCTAGCTTCGCCACTCCAAAAACAGATGAGATAACGAGACGGGTTTGCGACGTTTTGGCAGGCGAAGAGGGTGCAGAAATGCGTGGAGACGCTGGACGTGCTCAAGGTCTCCAACGCCCGGTTGCAGAGTGTGATCGTGACGACGAAATGGGAGACGTTCGACGCAGCCGCCCCTGCCGCCACGCAGTGGGAGCTCTTCGACTGAACGCTCAAGGCTTGATACACGCTGCACATTGTGTTCGTTTTTGTTGGTTTCTTTCCCCTCCTCCCCTTGAGTTCTTCTCTCGTCAGTTTTGGTGGCATGCACATTGGTTGTAAACTTGTAATCATGGTGATTAATTAGGTGGTAGAGGAACCGGCCGGATCCCCGCTGTTGACTGTGTGTAACCATCGTCGTCATCTCATACGACTCGCTGGATTTGTGGATGCGTCAGTGCAATAAATGAAGAGGCTGCATCGCAGCTGGAAGCTCTGTTCTTGTCGCGTATCCTAGCTTCGTCGAGTGAGCTCCAGTTATGGTCGGCGTCGGAATCAGTAGTTGATGGCTAGTTGCGGCGCCGCGTGTTGTCAGCAAGGTGGTCGTCTAGCCTCGCGAGCGCCGCCGGTTACCACCACCCATAGTTGCATACTTGCGCATTGCACGAAACCATCAAAATTGCTGGTACAAGAGTTGTCATGCTATTATCATTCTCAAGATGTGCACTTTGATTATGATGTCACTTTTAATATATATAAGACCATCTAATCAATGACAGTGAACCCAGATGGCAAAAATATGAAATCACTTTTTAAAAGTGGCAAATTCTCAAATGTCAATGTAAGGGTGACAAAATTTACATGTCTACAGGAATTAAAACCTGCAGAAATGGTTGCAAAGATAGATTCACTCCGCAGCGGGACTTCAGGGATCAGCAATGCAGATCTCCATCTTTCTACATCTACAATTGGTCCCAGTCAATAGAACTGTCATTTTCAAAATCAAAACCAGGTTGTTGTAGGCGGTTGCGACCCAATCTGCTCATCATGGCAAGACCTGAAAAGAACAAAAATGTATATGCATAGTGATCAAAAGGTCAGGTTAATAGGGTTGCATCTGAATACTGAAAAACCCCGACAACGGCTGGTGGAGGGCATGCTTTTTCGGTAGGAATGTCGCTATGCGTGTTTATCAGAGATGATCCTATCATCATATATCGCCTTGAGTTCTCCTATATTGCTCACACTGTATGATTTTTTTTGCATTTGCTAAGCCCCAATCCAATGTTCACGTAGTTAACTGTTGGTTTCACCAAAAGTTCTCCGATGGAGAGATATTTGCCGGTTTCCATGAAAGCTTTAGCAACTTACTAGGGCACTAGGATCGGCGTAGTAAACTAATAGTATTAGACATACTATATACTGAAGCACTATCCAAAAGAAAGGTGTGAAAAAAAATACAGTGATAAATGTACCTTCTATGACTTTGTAAAGTGATGACCACCACCTATCAGGTGGAACCTCATGCTGAGTGAGTGTTTCATCGATTTCGGTATCATGCTTCCCTTCAAGGACATTCTGCAGAGTGATTACTGCATCCTTTGTTTTCCAGAGGATGTTGTTTCCCTCAGCAGCCTCCAGTGCAAGAAGGTCACTGTGTGAAGATGCAAGACTAGCAGCAAGTGCAAATTGTGCAGCAACAGCCCATCGGTTAGATGCTACCCACTTCCTCTGGATATCTTGCATCTTGCTTTCTTCCTTTCGCAACCTCTCCTCACCATCCCCAAATACAAGAGTCTGTCAAGTGTCAATAGTCATAACCAAAGTTGAATCAGAACAAATGTCAATATTTTCACTGAAAGCCAATTGTGAAGACTTGAGCAATGGAGTGTAAGATGGATTGCATGTAGCCATGTGGTGGTTCAAGGTAAATGGCAAGATTCATTATTATTTATTAATGCACTATTTTATGCTGAAGTACACAAATCAAGACCATCAAAATGAATATGGGATTAGATGCAAATCACCTTCAGATACTCTGCATTGCTAGGTCCTGTACTCTGAACCATCTTGGAGAAAGCACTCTGCTCATTGCTCAGAAGATTCTCCGGAGTGTCAAATTCCAAAATCTGAAACAATGATAGTTTTATAGCTGAGGTGAAAACAGTCGTGTAGTTGTGATACCGGCCAAGTTATCAAGGTAAATCTCGCTCAACTAGGGAAGACCTTTATTCCTTGGTCATGATTATTACAGCATATGATCCATATCTTTTATAAGGCCAAGACCCTTAATTTTTAAGTACTCTACTGAATTATCTCTAACTAGAAATCTAAACTGAATTAACTCTAACTAAATCTACTCAGCTTGGGCCTCAGCCCAACCCTAACCGCCGACCCATAAAGGAAACTGTAACAAGTTGAGACAAACAAGAGCAAAACATGTATGGTTGAGCATGAAAAGAGTGCAGTCTGAACTTGTTTAGGTCTCTCTCTGTCAGAGTGAGCAGAATTATTTCAAGTCTTCTATCTCAGTTAAAAAAATACACATTGAGTATTTTCTGAGTGTGTTCGACACTCTCACAAGACATATAAAAGACAAATACGAAAACAAAAACAAAACAGACATTGGAAACATATAAACAATGAAAAAACTGTTTATAACAGAGATTGTAAAGGATAGTATGAATGTATAATAATTTAACCATGAGTTTAGGATAAATACAGAGTAGCTCACTACAGCCAAGTTTTAATTTGGTTGGAAGAAATTGCGAACCAGGTTCCAGGAGGTAAGAAAGGCAACATCAAAATTGAGAATCCAAACAGACAAACAACAAGGTTTCAGTGTCAAGTTGGAAATTACACTAATCAATACATGACATGCCAATATTATCAGGAAATTATTATTGTACTAGTCAAATGAGAGGCAAACACCAGAATGAATGAAGAAATATATATGCAAGAACATACCTCCCCAGCACTTAGAATAAGCAACCTATCGCAGTCAATGACAGTGTTCAGACGGTGAGCAATTATGAGCATTGTACAACTCTTGAATTCTTCTCTGATTGTCTTCTGTATAAGAGCATCAGTTCGAACATCAACAGCTGCTGTTGCCTCATCAAGAACAAGTATTTTTGCCCTTCGCAGCAATGCACGAGCTAAACTCAGTAGCTGGCGCTGTCCAACGCTAAAATTTTCACCAGACTCAGAGACCTGTGTGTTAACAAAATGAACAAAATGAAGTTCCACGGGAATTTCCATATAATTCATTTTTAAAACAATAATAATGAAGCTACTATAGAAAAGTATTTCTCATTGAAAAAATTATTCAAAATTACTTTCTACAAGGTAAAAAATTAGCATAATTCTATAACAATCTGTTCTAATTTTTGAAAACAAACTATTGGGCTAAATTCAATGCCATCTTAGACTCACATTAAACACTGACAGATCAGTACAGGCATACATCATTTTGTCAAAAAACTGAAATAATGGTCTGAGATAAGTGCAAAACAAGCAAAGAATGAAATAATGTCTGAGATAAATAAGGGTAAACAAAATACATACCTCAGCATCTAGTCCCAGAGCATTCCTCCTTATGACATCTTTTAGATGAGCCCTTTCAAGTGCCTCCCAGAGATCTGCGTCATTGTGCTCATTAAAAGGATCCAGATTAAATCGAACAGAACCTGGAGAATCATACATAAAACATTTACATCAACAAATAGTGTAAAAATGATAAATGTGAAGATCTACCATGTATTTTCAGGAACAAACCTGAGAATAGGACAGGTGCCTGTGGTATTATTCCTAGAACTTTCCGTAGATCCCAAATTCCAAACTTGGAAGTGTCACAATCATCAATCAATATTCTCCCCTGTTCCAGTTCCACAATACGGAACAGAGCATTCAACATGCTAGATTTACCAGCTCCTGTTCTACCAACTATTCCAACCTTCTCGCTGCCATTAATGATGAAAGATATGCCATGAAGAACAGGAGGAAGTTCTGGTCGGTACCGAAGCACAACATCTTGAAATTTGACGACACCAGATGATGGCCAACCAGGAAGTGGCCTGCTATCCTCAATGACAGGAGGAGCCTCAGAAGGCAACTCAATGTATGTTCCCACCCGCTCGACAGCATTTAAACTGTTTTCAGCAAGACTAGCAAGACGAAGACCAGAAGTGAGCAAATTGGTGATATTGAGAGTGTACGTAAGAAGAAGACCCATTGTGGAGGCAAAAGCCTTCTGATTTCCTGCCCGTTGATTTTGCATGACAGCAAATGTTGCTGTGAACCATATCATGATGCCACCCAATGTTTCCAGACGGATGGCTAGCCATCTGTTTGAACTCATATTCACGACAGTGAATCTGATGTTGTTGTCCATTGATTTCCCATTGATGTTTGCCATCCTATCATAGGCTTTGTATGCACGGATTGTAGACAGACCATTCAATGCCTCTGCAAACTGAGCATACACAGGAGACCTTGTAATGGAATCCAGGCGTTTTACCTCACGAGATGTAGTCTGAGAAAAGACAGGTATAAAGTGTCAAGATTCAAGAAGGTAGAACTAACAGTATTTTTTAAAAGGAAAGTCAGCTGGCACGAATGTACCTGGTAATAGATGTAAGCTGCATAAAATAAAATCAGAAGTGGCATGATAGCCCAAAGAGACATAGTGCTAACAATGCCGATGAGAACAAATGTTGAGAGCAACTGAGATATCTGTGTCATAAACATATTGACAAAGACAGCTACATTCCGGTCAACGTCGCCCAAATCCTTTGAAAATCTGTTGATGATCCGCCCAAGTGGATTTGTGTGAAAAAATGCCATAGGAGCTATTAATATAGACCGGAGCATGGCATCATGCAACTTCTTGGCTGCTCGAAGACTTGATGTGATCAGCCAATAAGAATTTGTGAGAGCGACTAGAACCTAAACACAAAAGTGTCGTTTTTTTCAGCCAGCATGTGATAATCAGACAAATTTAGCAACCATCAAAGAAGAAGATGCAAACCATGGTACAAGTACCTGTCCAAAAGAAATAACTCCATAGATAAATTGTAGTAACCAGGCCATGGATTTTCAGAGAACCTTGATCGGTCCAAATGCTCAACCATGTGCTACTTGATATGCGAAAAACTTCAGTGAGTGCATAGCAAAAGAAGAGAATAGACACCACCCACATCCCTCCCAATGCATTTTGTATCTGCAAAGGTAAAATATCAGATAAGCAGATATTCCAGGGCCTCATGATCTATAAGCATGTTTATAGTATGCCTCTCTCCTACTGTTTCCTTTTTGCTATCTGTATTATATATTCAAATATTCAATATATTATTGCACAATGATGATATAATCTTTTACCGTGAAAGGACCTTCAAGCTTATAACTCCAGTTTCCCTTTCTTCTTGTTTTATAAGAACGGATTTCCCTGTTTTCCTTTTGTTAAAAGTATCCTGACTTTTCTGAGGACCACTATCAGCTATTACACTGTCCCCATTTTCAGCGTGTTTTATGTCATCCTGTGTTTTGCTTTCATCCTGTTTCTCCATCTTTCCAGCATTTTCCATGAGCTTCTTAAAGAATTCCCCAGTGTTGCTGAGTTCTTCAAAGGTACCTTCTTCTTTAATTACACCATCATGGATAAGCAGTATTTTATCCACATATGGTAGAAAATGCAGCTGATTGGTAACAAGAACACGAGTTTTATGGCGTAGTTCTTCTTTGATACATTTATCAAATACCTGCATGAACACGTGATAGTAGACATCAGTAATAATAATTACAAACAGAAGAATACTAAAGTGCAATCACTTGTACTCTACCACAGGCAGAACAATGTGCCTGTCTGCAGTAAACAGGCATAAGAAAAAAAATAAATAGTAATGTGATGTTCATAACAGAAGCATATGTGGTGCATGCCAAACCAATGTCATAGAACCTCCTCATGTCTCAATGGGGGAAATGATAATGCTGACACATCTAGGAAATCTAGGTATAGAGGAATTTGTATAAAAAAAGCATCATTACCAACTGCCAGTGTGGCAGTTTCAATTACATGAGGAGGCAGTAAAATATAAAGCATAAAGCACAATGTTAGCAAGATGAATGCACCTGTCGACCAACATGTGCATCTAATGCACTTAGTGGATCATCAAATATGTAGACATCTGAATCAGAATAAACAGCTCTTGCCATTGAGATTCTTTGCTTTTGCCCCCGCTGATGTTAACTCCTCTTTCCCCAATCTCTGTTAGGTCACCACCCTGACAATAAGCATAGGACATCCATTCTGTCAATTGCTGGTACAAGAAATAAAGCATAGCAGACCAAGATAGAAAAAAGAATCAGGAAAAAATTCAACAGGCCTGTTATGTGCAGATTAGATTGAATTAGTTAGATTAGACAATAAATAGCAGATTAGATTGATAATTAGCAGATTAGATTGTATTAGGATTATAAATACCTCATAAAGGTTATGGAATAAATCAAGCAGAAGGAATTATTTAGTTCCTCTCCTGCTCCTACCAAGGCCAAACAGAAAAAATACACTCCCCCAGGAAGTTCATCAAATGAAATCTAGGTTTCAAAATTTTCAGGAGTAATTTCTGAAGACCAAACATAGTTAGAACTTACGGGGAGTAAGTCAAGGTCATGCTGTAATGAAGTGACATCTATTGCTTTCTCATAGCGTGGAGGTTGGAAGGGAGACCCAAACAATATGTTGTCCCTGACCTGCAGAGGTAGCAATCATTATATATGTAGAAGCCATATAGGGTTCAATCTAGCAAAACAACAGAAATTGAGATATTTTCTCACGGTAGCATTAAAGATCCATGAAACTTGAGGAACATAAGCCACTGATCCACGAAGAACCACTGAAGTATTTGATCCTGACACTGGTGGTATTTCACCAAGCATTGCAGAAATAAGAGAAGTCTTCCCTTCCCCGGTGCTTCCTACTATTGCAATCAAACTGCCGATAGGTACATCCAGATTGACATTTGATAAAGTTGGCCTCTCAGCCTGCCAATATTTGCAAATTAGTTTTCAAACTTCTTAAGATCAGAGGGAAAATGGAATTACTAATGGGCATATAAAATTACGTGAGGAAAATGGAAATGGAGGCCAGAATTCCTGAAGCTTACCACAAAATCACCACTATGAACTAGACATCTATAATAGACATCTTCTTTCTATGAATTGACTATTCAGTAATTAGATACTCTCTTTGCATTGATAATTCCATTCATGAAGCATGCTAGACTATGACTATGCTATTTACGTGTCAAATTGAGCCAACTTTTTTATTTCTTTTCAGTACTACAGACATCATAATAGGAATGTGTGTTCAAATATCATCAATGTTAAGAAGTTGAAGGAACAAGAGTCAACATCGAATATATTTCAAATATCTGAAACATGAATTTACCTGTGATTCCCATGAAAAATATCCATTCTTAATAGAAATTGCTGGAAGCTCTGGACCAATAGGTGGATTGGGCAGAAGTAATCTCTCTTCAGCCAAGAGGAGATCTTCCAGACGTTTCAGTGACACCTTACAATTGACGACCTGTTGAATGTAAAGAAGAAAAAAACAAATTAGTGTGGTGACTGACTACAAAAATTCTAAAAAAATCATTGTACTAAATTTCTATTAAAAACAGATGAAATTAAAAGAATGATTAACAATGTAAGCATATATGCTCAGGAAAATTGGTATGCCTCTTAACTTGCATAGAAATTAGGAACATTAACAAAATACATGATTTACAACTTTTGCACACCTGAGTTATCAGATTTGGCAGCATAAAAAGTGGGAACCTTAGTACTGCAAATAGTGAAAGTGAAGTAAACGCCTTTGCTGGTGTCAAGTCACCTCCCAGCAGAGAGTATACACCAAATGAAACCACAGTGACAATGACCGGGATACTGTTGAGGATGAAGCTATTCAGCTGCAGCATGAGAGGAAAAGTAAAAAAAGATGAAGTGAGCCAAGAGTAAGGAATGTAACGTTCCTCCAATATATATTATAATTTTAAGTAACTGCACTATTGTAAATGAACTCCATAGAGCACCAATACCGTTTGAGCTATTCCAAGCAACTCTAACTCTCAATTGGTAACACAAAGAATTCATGGGTGTGGTTACAAAAAAGAAGATGCACACATTGCAGAACAAAATTGACACAAGTGAAAGACAATTTATATATGACACCTTATTTAAATACAAAATGAACATACCGCAGCAAGCAACTGAGCCCTGCGGAACCATGAAAGCTCATCATCACGGAAGTCCTGCACCTTTGACTGGAAACTTCGCTCCCAAGCATAACATCTAACCAGAAAATATATGGGATAATTTATACAAAACTTCGAGTATTACTACCAATTAAAAAGCAAGTAAATGTTATCATACTTGACTGTATCCATGGCAGCTAATATTTCATTCATTAGACTGATTCTCTTGTCAGTCCTTTGCAGCCCTTCCTTGGTAAGTTTTTGCATTTTTCCTATCACAACAGTCTGGTAAAACAAGCAAAGAAAAGGTCAGCTAGTCAGATCTATGTTAGAAGTAGCAAAATGATTGCTTAAAAGAAAAGTGTTATTTGAAACACATACACCATCCATACAAACAGCATATTCTGAAAATCTGCAACAGCTAAGTGCTAAATGACCTAGCCATTTGCTTTATAACTTCAAAAGGGAAGGTATAAGGAATATGGATTAACCAAAGGTTACAGATCTAAGAATTGGCTTGAATCGAGTCCAATTTATGGACAACTTCAAAGAGTTTTGCAGCAAGAAGCTTATGGAGAATGCATGCTGACTTCACAAACAGATGCAAGAACAAACACACACAAACAAAGATATTACAATACAACATTAGAACAACATCAATAGATAATGAAGAGTTGAATCAACAACTAAATGATGACATGAAGACTCTAATGTAAACTCTAGGCTCCATACAGGAATCTATATATTAGTAGTATTTGGACCAAATAGATAGTTAAAAGTGCAGTGTAAGAGCTTCAATGATTGAATAACCCTAAAGAGAAATGTACCTGAATTGGGATCAATAGAACCAACATGAGTGCACCAACTAATGCTGCAGGGCCTAGTTGTGAATATAGAAGGACCATGGCAATAACAATGCGAAAAGGAGCAGACCATAGACTGTGAAGTTGCTGGCACACTTGCTGCAAAAGTAAAAAAGGCATAAATTAAGTTTGCAACATAAGACAAATAACCAGAAGTCCAGAATGTATGGTATGTGCATACTGCATTTCTTGCTCCATTACTCTTTCCTAATAATAATTTCCTCTGGTTTTTATCTACTTATCATTTTGGACATTGTCAATTGTCATGATCTCTAATATACACATTTGACCATTTTTATAACTATATATTATAAACATTATTAAAATTCATGATGTCAAAGAACTGGGCAACACTGATTAAGTCTATAACACAAAATCACACCTGAAGAGATTCCGTGTCAGTTGATATCAAATTGGTTATCCTCCCGGAAGCAAACTTCTTACGGCTATCATTAGTCAGTCGCAAAGACTTACGAAAAACAGCTGCGATCTGTGAAACAGCAGAGCCACAGCATAAGTGCATAACCATGAACAAGGTTTAATGGAAGCTGAGATAGCTAAGGTACTCGCAGGTAAGTTAGTTACCAGACCATATATATCATGGTAAGCATAAGAAAAGTAAAGGTCTAAACATAATATTATCAAGTTATTTAGACGTCCCTAGGACACAAAACAGGAAGTGTGATTCCCAAGATGACCATGAGAGCCTTAAAAATGAGCTGTCCTAAAACATAGTGGAACAAGTGGTTCACTAGTTTTCTGTGGGCACCGTAGCCTCACAACCCAAAGGTAATAAACCATGCTGAATATACAACACCTACCAATGTAGACCTCAACCTGAAACCCGTCCGCATGACATTCTGAAAGTACTGTGCTTCAGAAAGAACGCCCAATGACTGGAGAACGGTAAGAAAAAGTTAGTGATCAAAAGTCTGTCCAGTTTTGACTCACAAGTAGCATAATTGTTACTTGCAGGTTCAAACACATTGAATAACCAGAGAGATAAAAGTATGAAACATGTAATAGAAGAAAATGATCCATACCACTCCAGCAAAGATTGAGAAAGCATAGATGTATCCACTCCAAGATGGATCACCTTTTTGCATAGACTGCAAAAGGAACATCAACCTTTAGCAGTGCAGAACACCTAACAGTATCATCTCAACTAAGTGAGAGCAAAGTTAGTTCTAGTCTTTCATATGTACATATTGAGATTTGCACAATCACCTAGTGTGTTTTGAAATTACTTAGGTAGTTTGTTGATGATGAAAACAGACAATCAACAAAAATAAAGTTTATAAAGATTAATCAGTAGCATTTTTGTGCCACTGGCTTTGAGATTCCATGAAATGAGAATCATACCTCTAACAGGAGGTTCAATACAAGTGGGCCAACAAACTGAGAAGCATCATTGCCAATCTGTAAATTTGGATGATAAACAGAGTTGCCGAGAGTAATGTACAATGCTTGCAATGGAACAAAAATGAAAACCAAATATAAGGACAACTTAAAAAAAGTTGATATATTTGCCTACAGCCTACCTTGAAAAATCCTCCTAGCCAGAACCTGGAAATGAAGGAAATCAATCACTACATAAGCACAAATAAAAAAATCAAGAAGGGAACACCCTAAAGGTTTTGGAAAATATAGCTATCGTCTGTAAAATATACCTTCCACCAAGACTACTATGAAGAGCCCGTAACAGCCAAGGCTTTGGTTTTTGAAGTTCACTGTTCCAGTATTTCTGGAACCTGAGGCAAGATTCAAAGGTTAAGATATGCATGTTCAGTTTTTTCTCGTTTCAGTAAAAACAATTGCAGAATAACATACCGGCTGTGCAACGTTTCAGTCTCATCCCAACTGTCTAATTTCCAAATATCCTTATCATTGATGGGCTTTTTATATCCTTGTTTCATTAGAGGAGTCATCCATGAAAAGAATATCCCTAGCGAAGTACAAGACAACAAAAAAAAAGTATCAATATCCATCTAGAAATTTAGAGAAATTTTGTGGATGTAGAAAAAACATTATGGATGTATGCAACAGTGTGCTGAAACTTATATTAACTCACTGGAAAATATATTAGCATGCCTCTCAGGGAAAATCTGCTCCATGCCAGGCAGAGGTTCGTAATAAGTATTATCAACAAGCACCTCACTCCTGACTGGAGTATAACCCGGATAAGGATCCAAGCTAGGCAGATAAACCACCATGAGAATTCCAAACAAGAGCTACAGAAAAGATATGTTCAGTATATGACAAATATCACTTAGGTAAGTTTGTTAGATAACAAGAATGCAAACCTGGCATATTATCTCACTGCAGTATAAGTAAAATATTGAACTGCATAAGCAAAATACAGAAGTTAGTCTTCATTGAAAAATCTAACAAGGATAAACTTGTATGTCACAATTCAACAAATTTCATGAATAAAACATGTTCCATACGTATGTACTATACCTTGAACTATAATACTGCCTTACTGAAAGCGCAAGATTGAACATAGCAGCTTCTCCAACCAAGACGTAAATGACCACAAACCGGATGTACCATCTAAACTCGTAGATATAGATTCTTTTCTCCAGTGCAATCATTACAAGCATACAGCACCAAGCAGCAATCTCGATGATCAATGAGGTAATCTGTTGAGTGGCAGAATTTCAAGTGACTGGAAAGGTCAAGGGGTGCAAGAATTTGGTAGAACTAAAGTTCTGAAAGTAGTGTTCATAACTCTTCTTGCTGATACACTTATCTTTAGGACATATACTCTATCAGCATTTTCTGTATTGCATGTGTAATATGAATAAAATTCTTACCATTTTGCAGCAACAGAGAAAAAACATATTGGTAGTTACTTGCTAGATGGGTTCATAAAACAATTATTTTACTGCTTGCCTATAGGTAGCGCTGCATAATCTAGTACTAGATGGGTACTTTCTAGATTAGTTACTTGTCAGTTGTGAATTGTGATACAGGAGTAGAGTATCAGCGTTTGAATTGAAGAAAAATTCGACAACGATGATAATATGATATTATGCATCTAAACATCCTTACCTCAAATGGAGCAAGTCCAGGTTGCCCATCCAAGTTCATGAAGGAGGTACCAGAGGTGATTCGATACAGTGGTTCAGCTATGCAGTACACCACAAGCAGCCCGAGCAAATAGTTGTAGTAGGGCGAGCGTAACTTGTAACGCTGCACCGTGTAGTCCCTGGTTGTCCTCCATATCCGGTAGAAGCAAGAGCCGAAGAGTGTGAGGTATGAGATGCACACCACCAAGGTGTCAATGCCGCACGGTGTGTATGCACCAAACGCATACTCCACCACATGTGACCACACCCCGCCATTGACCGGCTGGCAGTACCATTCCAATGGATCGAACCCCATGCCAATCCTTTCCTTAGCACCCTTCACTCAGTTTTGATCTTCCCTGAATGGCTGAATTCAAGGAGAAAGCCAATGATAAATTGGCAATCCAATCAAAATGCGATGTGTTAGCAACATCAATTTAACAACAAACTTGTTTGCTTGATGAAACAATGGTCAAATAGGAACAGAAACCATGGCAATTGACAAATCTAAAGCATAAAACTTGATGCACGCAGGTAAGAATCACCCTCACTTCTGCTATAAACCTCAGTAAATATTCATGAATCAGAGCAAGAAGCACAAGACGTAATGATTATTCAGAAAACAAGATTAAACACAAAAGGCAAAACAGCATTCACAAAAACCTCGAAACCTTTTACATCTTGAATCCATTGAGATGAAAAAAGTAAGTAGCACCATGTCTTCTGCAAAGAAGTTAAAAGAGGAGATATTCAACTAGGTTTCATCTTCCCAAGAGAATAGGCATCTGAATAGCAAAGATCCTTCCTAAAGTTTGAAGCTTTCACAATAAAAGACCAGAAAAAGGGAGCCTTTCTTCGTTTTTTGGGTAGATTCGCGCGAGTGGAAACTGGAAACCAACGAGAGTCGCCTAAACTAACAAGAGCTACATGAGTCAGGACAAGATATCCAAATCATAACAGTGCCACCAGAGATCGCAGGAAAAAAACCCAACAATTTACCGGAAGGAAGTGTAGCTCTTCCAGGATCGGGCCGAGCGGAGAATCCAAGAACAAACACGGAGCCGGAGCTCGCCTCGCCTGCGAATCAAACGGGCAGGTGACAGAGCCACCACAGAGGCCTCGTGGGAGAGAGAAAGAGAGCGAGAGAAGGGATTATTTATGTGTTTGGATTGAAGGACTCTCTGTCTGTCATGGTGCCACCGGCTCGGGAGAGTAAAGAAGGGTTATTTATGGGTTTGGATCGAAGGACCCTGTAGTCTGTCCGGGTTTGGATTCTTGCCACCTTTTGAAAGGTATTTCATATTTGATTGGTTCGTCGGGGATGATGCCGCACTCGCCAGTGCCGCACTGCCCGCCTCTTCTCTTTGTAGTTTTCTGCTTCGTGTATAGTGTAGACCAATGTGCGGAGGAGCACTGCGTGCTGCAGCCTGCATGATGTTTGGCATTTCACATCTGGGCTCAATATACTCTTTGTGATTCACGTATTGGCCAATGAAAACACAGAAATTTCAGTCATCCAGAGAAGGGTAACGCGACAGATTTCTGCGCCTCGCAAAAATTGTGAGGGCACTCGTACTTTGTAAACTGCTTAACATAAAGCATATCAATCAATGGTACAGTGATAGTAACATTTTCAAGAGAATATTTAATATTACCGAAAAGAATTGGAGATAAAGCACTTTATTACCTGCTTGTAATGCAGAAACCAGCTAGATCCGTGCAGGAATCCAAGCAGTTTGCTCCGATGAATTTCAGTTATTTTGAGGGGTTTTGTGCACAGATTATTCTTGAATCGCACTTTTGCTTCGCTCTCCGTTTGTCCAGCTTAAATCCTGCGACGGGTCACAGGGCCTCAACCATGTTTAGTTTGGGTTTTCAATTTATCTTAAATAAATCCTTTTTATTTTTGCACACTATTAGTTGCAAATAAAGAAACATTATTTCTCGATACACATTATATGTTATCTTGTAATATTGTTTTCTTATTAGGCTATTCATAACACTGTTTCCTACAAGGCTATATCAGTTTTGCGACTGAATGAAATACCACCTCTCATTGGAGAGTTTCATTTCACTATTTCCTAGCTAACCAATGTAATTAAATATTTTGCAACTGAATTAAATATCCTCTCTCCGGTGAAATGATTTAGCTCACAGTGAGTATTTTATTTTGTTTCATCCGTCTTGTAAACGGGTTAGCACCATGTCATGGACACTACTTCTTTATCTTTCTTCGTTAACTTAGTGTCATGTCAGTAAAAAACTGATGTGTCATAGTAATTAATACTATGAAACCGTAAAACCCCCGTTGTGAATAGCCTTAATAAGATCATATGATTTTTTACGATTATCATTAGTTTATTCATCATTAGTTTATTCAGTTCTTTTCAAAAGTAAAGTATTTATAGGGTATTTAAAAACAGAGTGGGAGTAGTGCATTCCACGGCCCAAAATCTCACCAGGTTTGTCTTTTGGCGAGGGCTCAAGAGGACGTCGTCACTCGTCAGCGCTGACGGCCAGTCGAGGAACTGGCACACAATCCCCTGCAGGAGGAGCAAGAGGTCAAAGAGCGACCATCTCAATTCTCAGACTCAAATCCCATTTCGCACCACAATTGCCGGAGCAGAGTTGCTCCAATGCTCCCTGTCGCTGCACTGACAATGCAGCAGCTTATCAGGTCTCAAGATTTAATTACCTAACATAACATAATGCGCCAACGATGGGAAATGCTCCCAACTGTACATCGTTGGTGTTTATGGTTGGCAATATTGCGTGAGTTCACAGCTACCAAAATAGAGTGAAGTGTTTCAACAGCTGCAACTTGATAGCTGGTGCTGTTAGTGGAGTAGCATTTTTCAGCTAGTTACCTTTATAGTGTAACCGGAAAAATGCCGGTTTTTATTGGAGTTGTCTTCTTGAGTGCGTGGAGTTATACGCACATTGAAGCAAATCATGTTTTATCCCCAAGATATAAATACAACTACTCAATTTTCTTATAGCCATAAAGGCCATTTTCACTAGTGTGGCGATCAATCTACAGTTCTACACCTCGCACAATCAATAGTGTAACAATCTTTTCGCTCTGTTTTAAATGGTAATTCCAGGAGCTAGGAACAAACATAAAGCCCTTTCACTATGTTTTAATAATTTGAAATTTTTTGTCCCAGCAACACATATCGCCATGTGTCCATCTTGAAAACCTTCTGCCTATGATAGTGCTTATACATAGCAAGTCATATTTCAAACACGGAGTATCCACAATCACAGGGCACACCATAAGTTTGCATGAAACATGAACAGCTCATCTTGTTCCAAACAAGACCTAAACATATTTTTCAATGTACTCGTCCAGCACCGAAGCCACATAAGATCTAGCAACTACGTTGAAGGTGTAGTTTGTTATTTTATACCTCTGTTTTTCTCTAGTGGAAAGTTTGGTGCAAACAATCAGCAATGGCGTTTTGTGTGACCACGACATTTCTTCCCCTGCAAACTGTGTCCAGATTCAGGGGGCAGTGTTTTCCCGTGCTAGATATGAGGGGCTGGGGGCTGCTAGCAATTACGTACGTGATGTTTCGTCGATGCTTAGGTTCTTCGCACACCTGAATGTCTCTGCTAAACTATATTATATGTTTCATGGAGCAACAAGAAATCATGTTGCCAACGACAACTCCACTCAAAGTCAGCACTTATCGAGAGAGTGAAAACAAACACGGAGTACAGTTAGCAACTAGTTTGAAAAGTCAATGTGTAAAGATCGTCAGCATCGATGTGCTCGAAGCGAGCTCGAGTTTCACTTTTTTCTGGGGTCATAATAGAGTTGACACTGTCCATCATCTAATTTAAACTAGGTTTCCTACAGAAAAGGTATAATCTAAGCTTTACAGCCAACTTATTCCAGTTTGCTCAATTCCAAACTCGTTGAAACTACTACAACTCTACAAAATTACATGCAAGGGAAAAAACATATACCAAACTACGAAATTGTCCAAAGAGAAATTATGTAGGATAGGAATACAAGATTCTGAAACATGTTACAACAAACCGTTCTCACAAAACCATGATACTTAGAAAAATCATCCGCATAGCTATCATGGGTAGGCTGTCCTAAGTCTCCTATAGTGCTACTCACGAACTGAACGAACCCGTGCAACAGCTATCGTTTGGCAGAATAAACAAAGGAAAACCAGAAGAGGTTGTCACTGACAACATGTTCAGATCACCAGATCCGTCATGGACCGGTGTGACAGAGGGGTGTGTGTGCGTGACGGGACGGTGTGTTTTTTATCAAAAGCGAAAAGCCTCGGTAGGTCCGTAGGTCGTTGTATGTTAGGTGCACTAGTCGTCGGACACAGCAGCAGAGGTCAGAAGAGCTAAAAATACACCTCTAGGAGTGATCTAGTTTTTTTACTAATTATTTAAAAAATTTAAAATCTTTTATATAACTTCATAGCATTCTTCAGCCGTTCCATCCCTATCTCTCCCGTCGTTCTTGTAAACTAAAGCTCAAGATGAAAAACCAAACGGGAATAATAATATTCGATGAGGCTTTCAGAAAACCCAAATGTAAGAACATCTTATGCGCATCTCAAGTACGCATGTTCTATCATGAGGATTATCAAAGCCACTAGCCAGTAAGCATTCTTGATGTGACAAGTGGGCCTTCAAGAATAGATTCTGCTTGCAGGGCCATAAAGGTAGAAGCATATTATTAAGTGGGCCTTAAAGATTCAGCCGAACCTAAAAGAATTTGGACACAATCAAGTTTTTCAATTTTTTTTCTCCGGGGGAAAGGGATATTAAAGATCCAGTTGAGACTTGACACTGGCACAATGCGAGCACACGATACTATACGGGCCTCTAAACTAAAGTAATCTAAGGTATGGGTTGTACCATGGGTTAATAAGCCTATCCGGCCTAACATGTACTGATATTAAGACAAGCATACCAAAAAAAACGAGACTTACCTGACAGATTACCAATTTATCGGATGAGAATCAATCTGGATCAACAACTTCTGAATCGGAGAACCCCACGTGTAAGTAGCTCCAGACCTCCAGTTGTCTAGCTCAAGATTTGCCCTGAACATTGGCGTAGTTAGTAAGGACTAATATACTGCTCCAAATCCATCAATGCAGAACTATTCTGATACAAATTTAATGGATCTCTGTAGCTATGAGTTTATTCGGATGCTACCGTACTCAAGACCCCAGGCTGGGCAATGCGCGCCAACAACAAGGACTAACCATCTTCAGCGAGGCATGAGCCCAGCACTGCAGAGGAAACAGTAGCCAGGTCAGGGTTGTGCGTGGGAATAGAATCCTGTGATGAAGCCGCCAAATGCCCAAATTAATGCAGCGTAAACGCAACTCATCAGTCATCATCGTCGTTCCACCGGTCTACCCTACTTCGAAAAAAGTCACCCTACCTTTGAGCTGGATGCTCCTCTGAAAAGCCCTGCTCTCGCCATCCACCGCCATCCACCATTGCTGCAACTTTTTCACCTTTCACCAGAAAACTTCCCTCTTAGCTCCTCCTCCACAAGATGCTCTCTTCTTTTCAGTTTTTAGCCACGCCTGTCACTTGTCCGCGTGCACATGGTTAGTCAGAGAGAGTGTGTGAAAACTGAAAAACATCAATGTGGGTAACAAAAATGCCCAGAAGCCTTTCATCGAAAGCAGAATGAATGCAACAGGGCAGTTGATGATAGATCCACGAAAGAGTTTCAGAAACCCGTTTGATTCGGCTAATTAGCTGATTATATTCATAGATTATTGTGTGACGTACATTTCAAACTATTAAACGGTGCGATTTTTCTAAAAACATTCTATATAAAAATATTTTAAAATTATTTAAAAACCGTTTACCAATTTTTTATTATTAAATTCATTCTCTTTAAACTTTCAAATTATTTAGTCGGAGAATCAAATTACCTACTCCATCCGTTCTACATTATAATCGTTTCTAGATTTGGTGTGTTTACTAAGATGTAAGAAAAAAATACTAAACTACTCATAAATGTAAATATTAGAGGCAACTAGTACTTCTAAACAATTAGTATTACATGTAACTAGTTCATGTAAGGGTAAAATAAGAAGATTCATGAAAGAAAATTATAGAAGTTATAATATTTGAAACAAATTTGAACAGTAGAAATGAAATTTTGGGGCGAAAAATTACCATATACTCTCACTTTTAAGTTTTAAAGGCGCCTCAATCCCTGGCTTATCATGGCTTCCCGTATCTAGCTCCTTCAGTTAATTCTTGAAAGTTACGACAGTGACAGGAGGTTCAGACAAGAGCGAGCTGCTAGCGTGCTACTACGTCACATGTCAAGTCCGCGAGCATCGCAGCATGGAGCCTCGTCCTCTTCTACAACACGGCTCACACCACACACCAGTATGGATGCAGCAAGACTGGGAGAACTAGAATAATGGCATGTCATGCATTATTTAGGAGTCATTTTTGTGCCTTTGTTAAAATTATCTGTTGTACTGTCTGACAAAGGGGAATTGCATGATGTATGCATATATGTGCTCATTTTGCTAATGGCAGTGGAAGGATTGTGTGCTTTGATCAAAACATTGTTCTGAATAAAAGATTCTATCTAGGCAATCACACTGTGATAACTACTGGTCAGAGAGGAATTCCTCAAATCCCCGTTGTTTAATTGTTCTAATGGTCATTAGCCATTTGCAAAACTCTAGTCTGTACGCATACAGTGTACTAGTACCATTCTAGGCGCTATTTGCAGAGAAAATGTGCCGCTCACTTTTGTCTCGAGGACCGTGCATTCTGGACAAGCTTTCTCTCTAACCATGGATTCATGCATCAAACACTCATTTGTGCTCCATTCCATGGCCTACAACTACATTTTGCTGTACTTATTTAAGGGGTCTAACAACGAGACGCTGATTTATGGAGAGATTGTAATAATTATGAAATGCCATTGTTGGGTATACTTCTCTGTGACTTGGAACAAGCAGGGGTGCAGGGCAATGACTGGCCAAAAAAATCCTGACAATTAAACTAAGATCGATATTTTGTGGTGGTAGACTCCCTTGGTACGAGTAACTGCAGCTCTTAATTTCCAACTCCATCGTGGTTAGCATACATCGGACTCATATTTCTGAGTTTCAGGGGCATATTCTTAGTATCTTGAGCACGCGAGAATTGTAAGCTCAATCACTAGTCCATTTGTCCAATCATACCCATAAAAGATGGACCCTAAACTTCATCTGTGATTCATCAAAGTATCAAACTGGTTTGTAAGTACGATGCTGGCCAGTCCCTTGGCCATCAAATTGGACCACAGTATTTAAGGCTACCAGCACAGATGATGAAGCTAATAAATGGACCATAAGGACGCAGAACACTAAATCAAAAACAATTCAATGAGTTAGATGCTACTTAGGCTATTTACAATAGTGGGTTTCATAGCATTGTTTCCTAAAATGTCATGTTAGTTTTACAACTGAATGAAATACTCTCTCTCAGTGGAGAGTTTGATTTCACTATTTCCTAGCCTAACCAGTGTAATTAAATACAACTAGCTCTTATGAAATACACTCTCTCTGATGAAACGATTTAGCTCTCAATAGTTGTTTCATTTCTTTTCATCCGTCTTAGAAACGGGTTAGCACCATGTCATGATGATGACACTACTTCCTTCTCTTTCTTCATTAATTGAATGTCATGTAAGCAAAAAATCTGATGTGACATGGTAATTAATACCATGAAACATCCCATAAAACCCCCATTATGAATAACCTTGCTTGTACTCCAGAGTCCAGTACACACTCGTCGACAGCACCAATTTGTTTGAAACGGCACATGCCCAAATTTTGCAAGTACATGGTGAATCCAAAGTCCAAGCACTGAAACACATGAACCTTGCATGTCAGAGAATCGGAGTGAGGGAAGTGTGTATTGGCAGCAGTAACCTGTAACTTGTGGTATACCGTATACGTATCAGCGGTTAGTCAACTTTTGCAAACGGTGAGACAGGTAGATGACAAAAGTATATTCATACTAGTGACGGCATCTTACATCTAGCTCAACCTCGTGACACTGGGATTGGGGATAGAGCGACCGTGAGCGAGGGCATAATGACATGAGATGGGCGGGTGAAAATGCCAAGAGACTGGAGCAATAATAAAATTTGCAGAGGCCCTGACGCACAAAGATGTGGCCGTTCAGTAGCCGTCGCGTGCTGCGTAATAAGCGTAATAAGCGTAACTGAGCGGACTGAGCTAGTGAAGGGTGGCGGACTGGTGGTCTGCTTGGATAGGGGTTCCAGTCCAGCCTTGGGACCTCAGTTTGAACAACTCTTATATTAAATTTGAAATCTGTACGATAATAAAATAAAATATTTTAAACTTTTATGTTTAATCTAAAATTAAAAAAAACTAAATTATTCAGCTAAATACTTATACCCACAGTAAATAGCTCGGGTTGTGCCAAACGGAACCATGGAGTACAAATCAAATTGAATAACTACAATTAGTTTGGAGCTTTGGAGTGTTAAGTGCGCGCACATCTCGAGGAATAAATTTTCTCGATATTTTTTTTACTGATGCGTTACTATACTGCCTGTCGTAAAGAGAACTTTTGCTGTAATTAAAGTACTTTGCAAAGGGGATGGGCACTTTGTGACTTATGAATTTCTACTGTACAGCCAGCTTTGTGTTCACTCGTAGAAAAGCTTCTTGGAAAGAAATCGCTCATGGGCACAGAAGCTGACTTGTGGATTCATATCTAGCGCTAAAGCACTAAAAAACAACGGGGCACGACAGCGTGCTGTTAGATCTCTTCTTAGCCATCCCAGTCCCACTGCTCTACCCTCTACTAGTTCTCCCCCTCACTCTCCCTGTCTCCGTCCCTCGCCTCCCCCTCTCTGGCTCTCTCCCACCAGAGACGCAGACAGAGAGAGAAAAAGAGGAAGGATGGAGTATGAAAGGATTCACAAAGTCCAGGTATGAGCTCTATCCAAGCCTGTGCAGTAGCTCGTTTTTACTGGTCAGATGGTCATTCGGTTCTTAGGCTATATCCCTTTATTTGCATTACACTTCCTTTCCATTTTGTGAAGGTTTTCGTTTTCTTGATATGTTTCTCCATGCACATTTTGGATGTACACTCTGTAGGAATGTGGTGTTAAAGCCGGAAGAATGTAAGGTTGAAATAAGACGACTTGGGAATGAAGTGAACACAAATTGTGAAGGATAATATGTTGTTGCAATGTTGCCTAGCAGTTTGTTATACATTGTAGGTTTTTGTCTCAAAAAAAGTAAATATGTTTTCTCAGTGAAAGCTAAGCTAACATAAATTTGTTTCTCTAGAAAATAACTTTAGTGCTTCCATGAAGAAAGACTTACTAGTTGCTTTGATGTTCCTGTAGGCTGGTGCACTTTCTCCGACAAAGCTACGGATGAAGCTGCTCGGAATTCACAATCGTGTGAGGGTCATCAGCAACAGCTCATCACGAACATCACCTTCAAAGAACATTGAGCAATCACAAGCACAGAACAGACTAATAGTTTGTGATGTTCTAGAAGAAGGTACAGACATCATACTCCTGGTTGGTTTTGGAACTTACATTTTTCCTGACCAAGTCAATCACACAGCTGGTTACCCTTCTGACAGTTTCAGGCAGCTCTGATAGATCCAAGTGCTCTTCAGCAATCAAACAAACTGAAGCTTTACAGAAGGATTCACCATTGGACATCAAGGCTGAGAACATGACCAAAAGTCCAGTTCAGCAACCTGCATCTAGCAACTCAAGTATGATACATCCAGTTCGAACCATGGAAGAAGAGAGTAATGACTGTGATAGTGGTATTGACAATGCTAGTACCAGTAGCTTCGAGTTTCATGGAGAGGAAAACGACCGTGAAGAATCTAACGATGGGATATTTCTCTAGACAGACTTCCTCCAAGTGGAATGATGCTGAGAAATGGATAGTCAATAGGCAAAATGTTCAACAAAATATCTCTAAGGGTGCGCCACAGAACCAGAGCATACAACAGATGAATTCTGCTGCAGCCATGGGTTTCATTGTGCCCAAAATTTCAAACCGCAACACATGTCCTCGCCCTGTGCATAGCATGAAAAGATTGAGTCCTGCTTCATCTGCTTCACGAAGCATATTAGAGAGGTTATCTTTTGGTTCACATCAGCCAAAGTTGGTTAGGCCAGCAGATGTCTTTACGGTTAATAGTACTGGTGACACAGAGTATCAAAAAAAGGCAATCGATACTGGTTCATTAATTGAAATGAGGCCCTGCAAAGATCCCAGAGGTAGCTTTCTCACTTGATTAATCAGAAAAGCATCAACCTATAACATGTTGAGAACAAATAAATTTTACTGTAATTTTTTATATGTTCAAAACTCCTAACTTGTATGAATTATTGCATGCGTGTATTCCTACAGTGCAGTCAGTCTCTGTGAGAGATGTAGGCACAGAAATGACTCCAATACCGAGCCAGGAACCTTCAAGAACTGGAACTCCACTTGGATCAATGACACCAACTCGGAGCCCAATTTGTTCTATACCATCAACTCCTGTAGGAGGACGGTCAATTTCATCACCAGGAGAGGACAACACAGATCATGGCCCATATTTCAACAGAAAAGGCAGCACAAATGAAATATCGGACAATGAAATGAGGCTGAATACACGGAAAGAAATTGCTGCCCTAGGTATACAACTAGGAAAGATGAGCATAGCTACATGGGCTAGCAAAGAGGAGCTAGTCTCTTCAGCACCAAGCATTGCTGATTTGGAGCGGATGAAGAAAGAATATGCACTTTGTGCGGCAGCATATGAAGAAGCAGAAAATTTTAAACATACAGCAAGGTGTTATTGAACAAGAAAATTACATATATTTCTCGCTTGTTTCTTCTACTAATGACTTGCAAAAGGAAACAAATAGGATCAAATCTCGTGATGTTGGCTTTGTTCCATTTAATCTTAAACTGTATTTCTCAGATTCAAGAAGGAAGAGTTGAAGATTGAAGCATGGGAGAGCCTACGAAAAGTGAAGATAGAATTCAAATGAAGAGAATAGAGGTGCACCCACGCTTTGTATTTTCATCCATCATGTACCTAATTATTCAAACCAACGCAATAACACTTCTCACATGTTCAATACTCTTATGTCTAGTTTCGTTAAAAAAACTCTTACGGCTACATATTTTATTAAAAGCCAAGTCAATTTGTGGCAGGAACATGCAGAAAAAATGCGAACTGAGGCCATGGCAAAGATGGCTGAAAAGCTAGAACTGACACGCCGGGTGGCCGAAGAGAAACGAGCCTCAGCCAATGCAAGGATGAATCAACAAACAGCAAAGTCTGTTCAGAAGGCTGAGCAGATTCGCCAGATAGGACGTGTTCCAGGGTCATGTATCCTATGCTGCAGTGGCTGCTTATGTCAACATTAGTGTATGCTTGAAAACTAGGGTGTTAAATATGGTTGTCATAAATCTAAATTTGAAGCTATATAATCAGCATTCCTTGGTTTTAGTATGGAAAGGGATGTCTGAAACTCTGGTTAGGTATTCAGATGTACAAATTCTTGCTGGTCATAAGAGTCATTTTCAATGCTTACATTTGTTTGGTCAGTTACTCAGTTGTTGTCTGATGAATTCAATCATTAGAAACAAGCAGTTTGACCAAAAAAAAATTGTTATTTTGACACTCCAAAGATATGCACTTTGTTTAGGGCATCCACAATGAGGACAAAAAGGTGACATTAAGCATTAAATATATTTTTTTGCTAGCTTTATACATTGTGGAGGCAACCATAAGTAAAAAAAAAACTTTAAGGTGCACTTTAAGCTTAAGGTGTAGCCATAAGGAATAAAATGCCAACTTTTTGTAGGTTCCACTTTAAGTTGGGCTCACTTTAATGCTACCTTTTTAATTTTTCCATTGTAGAGGAAACCATAAGCAAAAAAAACTTAAGGTGCACCTTAAGCTTAAGATGTAGTCATAAGGAATAAAATGCCAACTTTTTGTGGGTCCCACCCTAAGTTGGGCTCACTTTAATGCTACCTTTTTAATTTCTTCCATTGTGTATATGGCACTAACAAATGACAAATTTTTGTGGGTCCCACCTTAATGCTATTTGGAATAATACTATTGTAGTTGCCCTTATGATGATATTTCTGAGACTGACACGAGGATCACTTGAATTAATAAAAGTCAGTTCGGATATCAAAAATATGAAATTTACTTTTTTGAAGTGTCAAAATAGCAAATGTGGGTTGTATTGACAAAAACCATTTACAAGACTGGTGAGTTTTAGCCAGGTTGGCTGAAGACAAGAAGTTGGCCAGCCCAGATTTTATCAAGATTGAGAAAATAGCCTAATGGAATATTTCTTGATCGTGTTTTTGGGACTAGGATTGGTTACTTTTCTTGTTTCTATTTACTTCATATCAACAATGTACAGCTAATATATGACAAACCAAGTCAAATGTCTTGACGTGTTGCTCGTATCTAGACATCAAGATGACCTCTAATGTTGCACTGCCTCAAGGTATGCACACAGTCACACAGCCATTGGTTGTTCAACCAACAGAATGTACCACAACAGGGTGAGAGAATAAGTCTATGTGTGTGTTTTGGCATGACATGTTGTTTGGCATGACATGTGTGATGTCCATGTGTGGACAAGTTTTTGTCTTAGTACCTTTAGCATCTTAGACTAGACTAAGCATCTTTGCTTTAGCATCTTAGACTAGCATCTAGCATCTTGGACTACATGGCTAGCCTATAAATATGTATCCCCAACCATTTGGGTTGGCATGACATTTGAGTGAGTTGAATAAGAAGAAATTTGCCATAACTCTTGAGTGTCATCCCTACCAATGCGAGTGTTCTCTCTAACAATTGGTATCAGAGTTGTATGGTTTTGTGACCTTTCCAATCCCCTCCGCGACTCTCTCCAACGGAGACGCCCGTCTCCTTGTTCATCTTCCTCCCTTGCCGGTCCACCGGAAACCAACGACTCGGCGAGCTCCACCCACACTCCGAGCAGCGGCTCTATAGTAGCGGCTTCCTCCCAGTGCAGCAGCAACCCCCACGACCCTTCAACTCTACCACTACGCAATGTCCACAGGAGACTCTCTTCGCTCGGTCACCTCAAGCGCACGACGTCGGCAGGAGGCCGAAGTCGCCGCGGCGGAGGAGCGCGACCGGGTGGCAGCAGAGGCTGTGGCAGCGGCGGCTCGGAAGGCGAGGTTAGCAGCGGCAGAACTGGCAGTAGCGAGAGCGGAAGAGGAAGCGGCAGCGGCTGTGGCTGCAACACATGTTGCGGCGGCAGAGCTCGAAGCTTTCCGCCACGATAGCAACAGTGGCACTGCCTCCGAGGGAGGTAGCCTCGACTTGGAGGCCGAGTTACCAAGGAGGGCGAAGGATGAGCGGGTGGCGCAGTGGGCAGCAGCGTTGCACCGTGCTCGCGGCGGCAGCCCAAACGGGCTCAGGCGCGCCGACAACATTCCGGGAGGATGCGCACGCGACGGTCGTGCTCCTGGCGAACGCGGCCCTCACAGGCGGCGTGGCTCTCCTTCTCCAGACCGGCGCCATGGTCATCGCGGCTTCTAGACCATCGTCAAGGACGCTGGTGCTGGTGGTGGATGGCCCACCCTCACCAAGACCAACTACACCGAGTGGTCCATGATTATGAGGGTGAAGCTCCAAGCGCGGCACATGTGGGAGGCGGTCACATACGATGACGTTGACTACGATGATGATCGACGGGCGCTGGAGGCCCTCGTTGCTGCAATCCCGCCGGAGATGCAGTCTTTGATTCCTTGCAAGCGGACTGCCAAGGAGGCTTGGGATACTATCGCTGCAGTGTGTATCGGCAGTGATCGCGCCCGCAAGGCTACGCTGCAGGCACTACGCAAGGAGTGGGAGAACCTGGCTTTCAAACCAGATGAGGATGTTGATGGATTTTGCTCTCCATCTCAACTCTTCACTGCAGAAGTTGGTGCAGCATGGCGAAGACCTCATCAACGAGGAAAGAGCTGTTGAGAATCTCTTTCGCTGCGTTCCCGGGAAATACAAGCAAATCGCTCGTTCGATCGAGTCCTTGATGGACCTCTCCATGATGTCGATCGGAGAAGCGATAGGTCGCCTCAAGGTCGTCGACATCGAAGAGCCCCAGCCATCTTCAGAGCCGGCCACCACTGGTGGCAAGCTTCTCTTCACCGAGGAGTAGTGGCTCGCTCGCCAGCGAGAGCAGAAGAAGGGCGAGGCATCAAGTTCGTCAAATGGCCACAAGCGCCAACCACGCAGGGGGCGCAAGGCCCCCCGGGCGCGTGGAGGCGCTACTGGCGGCGCCAACGGTGGCCGCAAGGCCACCCGTGATGACACTTGTCACAACTGTGGCAAGATCGGCCATTGGGCTAGGGACTGCCGACAGGCGAAGCGCGGCGGTCAGGCACATGTCGCGCAAGAGGAGCCAGCTCTGTTCCTTATACATGGGAACATTGAGCTGCACTCCCCTCCCACGTCGACAGCCGCCGCTCTTCTCCACGTCAACGAACCGCGCGCACACGTCTTCCTCGGCAATGGGTCCAATGATGACAAGATTGACGGGTGGTTCCTCGACACCGGTGCCACCCATCACATGACCGGGCGGCGGGACCACTTCTCCGACCTGGACTCCAGCGTGCGAGGGTCCGTCAAGTTTGGGGACGCCTCCGCCGTGGAGATAAGGGGCGTCGGCTCTGTCATCTTCACCGCCAAGACTGGCGAGCATCGGATGCTCACCGGTGTCTACTACATCCCTGAACTGAGGAACTCCATCATCAGTCTTGGCAAGCTGGATGAGAATGGCTCGCGTGTGGAGATCGAGCATGGGGTGCTGCGCATTTGGGATCATCAGCACCAACTTGTCGCCAAGGTAAATAGAGGAAGCAATCGCCTCTATGTCCTTCATGTGCAGGTAGCGCAGCCTGTGTGTCTTGCAGCCCGCCGTGACGACGACGCGTGGCGGTGGCACGAGCACTTTGGGCACCTCAACTTTGAGGCCCTAAAGCAGCTCGGCATCAATGAGATGGTGCGGGGCATGCCGAGTGTCGAGCATGTGGAGCAGTTCTGCGACACCTGCGTGCTGACCAAGCAGCGGCGACTCCCATTCCCTCATCAGGCGAGCTTTCGCGCCAAGGAGAAGCTCGAGCTCGTGCACGGCGACCTTTGCGGTCCCGTGACACCGGCTACCCCTGGAGGCCGGCGCTACTTCCTCCTCCTCGTCGACGACGTGTCCCGCTACATGTGGGCGGTGCTTCTCAACACCAAGGCACAGCCGTAGATGCTATCAAGCGTCATCAAGCTGCCGCGGAGGAGTGCGGCCGCAAGCTCCGGGTGTTGCGCACGGACAACGGCGGCGAATTCACGGCGGCTGAGTTCGTGGCGTACTGCGCTGACGAGGGGATTCAGCGCTGTTAGAGATAACAGATTATATCCTATCCAGATTGTATCCCTATCTGCATGTAACAGTTTGTATTGCCTATATAAATAAATCTCCCCCACCTGTTGAGGTGTGCGGGTTTCTTCATGGTATCAGATTTTTTCTGTTCCTGGCCCTCTGCTCAGGATCCCCGCTCCCCTCTGCTTCCACCCCCATCTTCCTCCCAGGAACGTGCGCCTCCGCACCGGCTGCACTGCTTCCCGCCCCCATCTTCCTCCCAGGAACGTGCGCCTCCGCACCGGCTGCACGCACCGCCGTCCTCTTCGTCGTGTCTCCGCGATTCCCCGTCGGGCCACCGACCTCCGCGCCGGCTCCCGCCGCGCTCTGCACCGGCTGCACCGCGGACCTCCTCGTCGCGCCGCCGGCGGCTTCTTCGTCGGGCCGCCGACTCCTTCCTGCGCGTGCGCCTCTGCGTCTCGCGTCGCCAGCTTCTTCCCGTGCGCGTGCGCCTCTGCATCTCGCACCGCCGGCTTCTCCGTCGCGCCTCCGACTTCCCGTCGTCCCAAGGGCGCGCGCCGCCGGCTTCCTGGTCGCACCGCCGACTCCAAGCCGCGCCGCCGGCTTCCCACCGTGGAACCCCACCGACCTCGCGCCGACTCCTGTCGCGCTCCGCATCGGCTGCACCGCCGACTCCCGGTCGTGCCGCGTCTGGCTTCTTGACCGCGACAATGACAGAATCCTCGGCGACCTCCACTGCTTCTGACATCTTGGGCGCCCTGGGGGAAGCCTTGGCTCCCCCCATCCTCCTGCCGCCCTGGGGTGCTGCCTATGCCTCTGTTAATGTGAAGTAGCACGTCCCTGTTGCTCTCAGCCTCGAGCGTCCTAACTTTTCTAAGTGGAAGGCCTTCTTCACCGCCCTCTGCGCAAAGTATGGACTGCTCGGCCACATTGACGGCATGGAGGCCGCGCGCCCGGCTGATCCTGCATGGTCTCAGCCCGACGCATGCATTCGCGGTTGGATGTATGGCTCAATCGAAGACGCTGTTCTCGATCTTGCTATGGAGCCTGACCAAGATGCACGTGCTCTATACGTCTCTATTGCAAATTTGTTTGAGGCAAATAATAACCACGCGCTGTTGTCCTTCAACACGAGTTCCACAATCTGTCCCAGGGTGACCTTTCCGTTGATGCCTACGCCCAGAAGATGAAGCACACTGCTGACGCCCTTCGGGAGGTTGGCCACACCATCCCCCCGCGCAGCTTGTGCTGAACCTCCTCCGTGGCCTAAACTCCCGCTTCGCCCACACCGCCGATATCATCGCCAACTCGTCACCGCTTCCTGATTTCACATCAACCACTATATGCTACGCGTCAAAGAATTTCGCCTCGGCTCCGAGGGGAAAGAGGCCTCTGCCTCAGCTCTTGTCGCATCCTCCAACCCCTCATGCACGTCTACATCCTGCCGGAATTCATCCACTACCACTCCTCGCGGGAACGATGGCAAAGGAAAGAGAGGCAAGGGCAAGGGTGGTCGTGGCGGAGGCGGACATGGCGGTGGTGGACGTAACCAGCAGCCTGGCGGAAATTTCGCCGGATCCGGTGGGCAGTCAAGGGTTTCGACAGTCTGGTCCCTGGGTCTGCTACAACCCTTGGGAACCACCGTGGCCTTCCCAGCAGCAGCAGAACTGGGGTGCACCTGCGCCCCCTCCACAGGCTCACACCGCCTTCATGCCACCTCAATTTCTGCCGCTGGTGCCCCCCCCCCACGTCCGTGTCTCCAAGAGGCTGGGATCCAACCAGTCTGATTGCTGCCCTCAACCAGATGGCGGTTCAGGGTGGGTCCCCCTAGGTCATGGACAGCGGAGCGACATCCCACATGTCCTCCAATGACGGTATACTTCTTTCCCGTCATCCGTCAACACCGTCTTCCATAACGGTTGGTAAGGCCAGTCTATTCCCGTTCTTAGTCGTGGCACCTCCATCATTCACATTGCTGATCATCCCTTTCATCTTGATAATGTTCTTGTCGACCCACAACTCACTCGTAATCTGTTATCGGTTCGACAGTTTACCCGCGACAATAACTATTCAATTGAGTTTGACGCTTCTGGTTTTTCTGTAAGGATCTCCAGACCAAGACGGTCCTCCTGCGGTGCAATAGCCATGGCGACCTCTACACCATCTCCGCACCACATGCCACCTCGCTGTCATGTTGCCGTCGTCACTCCGGAGCTGTGGCACGCCCGTCTTGGTCATCCCGCACCTGCCATCATCAACACTCTTCATAGGCTATCTGCTATTCAGTGTAAAAGAGCAGCCCACCGCATTTGTCACCCCTGCCAGCTAGGAAACATGCTAGGCTCCCCTTTGCTAGTTCAGCCTCTAGTACATCTATACCTTTTGAACTTGTTCATTGCGATGTCTGGACCTCTCCTGTTTCAAGCATCTCCGGTTATAAATACTACCTTGTGTTGGTTGATGATCATACTCATTTCTGTTTGGACGTTTCCCCTTCGACATAAATCTGGGGTGCATGAGCTTCTTGTTAGTTTGTCGCCTATACTCACACACAGTTCAATCTCCCTGTGCGATGCTTTCAAGCGGACAACGGTCGCGAGTTCATCAACACTGCCACCGCCGCTTTTCTTGCCGGCCGAGGCATCTTGCTTCGGTCCTCATGCCCGCATACGTCCGCCCAGAATGGCAAGGCTGAGCGGATGCTTCGCACACTGAACAACACCATCCGCACGCTTCTGATTCATGCTGCCATGCCCCCGCCCTACTGCGGTCGAAGCTCTCTCCACTGCCGTGTTTTTTGCTCAACCGGCGGCCCTCAACATCCATACGTAATGGTATTCCCTATCACCTCCTATACCGCAAAATGCCAGACTATTCAATCCTTCGGGTTTTTGGTTGTCTTTGTTATCTGAACCTTAGTGCCACGACGAGCCACAAATTGTCTCCTCGCTCCACAGCATGTGTCTTTCTGGGTTACCCTCCTTCCCAGAAGGGCTATCGGTGCCTTGATGTCTCGACTCGCAAGATCATCATCTCTCGTCATGTCGTGTTTGATGAGACTCACTTTCCATTTGCGGCCTCCAAGCCTCGCTCGGATTCTCTTGATTTTCTGTTGCAGGACATTTTACCGGCACCTCCATCGTCTTTATCAAACGTCGAGCACAAAGCCGCACCTGCCCCGGCTACATCCGACGATGCCGACGATCCTGTCGAGTTGGATCCGTCCATTCTGTGGCATGGTGCCGCCTTCCGGGTGCCCCAAGAGCCACGGCAGGTCGCCCCAGCTCCATCGACCCCAACACCTTCGCCGCCTGCAGTTGAACAGCGCTGCTATGGCATCCATTACAGTCGTCGGCCGCAGCCTGTGACACCGCCGGCCCCTGAGTCGATGACATAGGTGGCCCCGGCTCCTGAGCCTCCTGCACGGGAGACTCGCTCTCAGACAGGCTCGCTGCCACCACCGATGCAGCGTTATGGTTCACTGCGGCGGACTCCAGCTTAGCCTCACCGCTACCAGGCAACACTCGAGCCGCTGCTCGCTGATGCAAATTGGCGCGCGGCAATGACAGACGAATATAAGGCACTCATGGACAATGACACGTGGCGCCTTGTTCCTCGACCACCACATGTGAACGTTATCACTGGCAAGTGGGTCTTCAAGCACAAGTATCATGCTGATGGCTCTCTGGCTCGTCATAAAGCCAGATGGGTCGTTCGCGGTTTTTCACAGCGGTATGGCATTGACTACGACGAGACCTTCAGTCCGGTTGTCAAACCGGCCACCATTCGAGTCGTCCTCAGTATTGCCGTCTCTCGCTCCTGGCCGATTCATCAACTGGACGTAAAGAACGCCTTCCTTCACAGCCATCTGACCGAGACGGTCTATTGTCAACAGCCGCCAGGTTTCGTTGACCCGGCCGCCCCTGATCACGTCTGTCTCCTGCAGAAGTCCCTCTACGGGCTCAAGCAGGCGCCCAGGGCATGGCACCAGCGGTTTTTCTGCTTTTGTACAGCGGTCTGGCTTCACTGCCTCGACCTCTGACACGTCTCTCTTTGTCTACAAAGAGGGCACCGACATCGCCTACCTGCTGCTCTATGTCGACGACATCATATTGACGGCTTCATCGACCTCACTCCTTCGTCGCATCAACGATCTTCTTCACTCAGAGTTCGCCATGACAGATCTCGGGGACCTTCATCACTTCCTCGGGATTTCTGTCACACGCTCCGATGATGGCCTCCTCCTCTCACAGCGTCAGTATGCTGTGGACCTCCTCCAGCGCGCTGGCATGGCTGAGTGCCACTCTACATCAACACCTGTGGATACTCAAGCCAAGCTATCTGCTACAGACGGTGCTCCGGTGGCTGATGCCACTCAGTACCGTAGTCTTGCCGGTGGTCTACAATATCTCACATTGACTCGTCCGGATCTTGCCTATGCGGTTCAGCAAGTGTGCCTCTTCATGCACGATCCACGAGAGCCTCATCTCGCGATGCTCAAGCGTATTTTACGATATGTCAAGGGCACTCTCTCCTTCGGTCTACATATTGGTACAGGCAGCATTGCTAGTCTGACCGCCTACTCTGATGCTGATTGGGCTGGTTGCCCAGACTCTCGGCGCTCCACTTCAGGCTACTGCGTCTTCCTCGGCGACTCCTTGGTCTCTTGGTCCTCCAAACGACAGACTACGGTCTCTCGTTCGAGCGCGGAGGCTGAGTATCGTGCTGTTGCGCACGCAGTGGCTGAGACCTGCTGGCTTCGTCAGTTGCTTCAAGAGCTTCACGCACCTATCTCTTCGGCGACGATCGTTTACTGCGACAACGTCAGCGCTGTCTACATGACCGCCAATCCAGTCCATCATCGCCGCACAAAGCATATTGAGATTGATATTCACTTTGTGCGTGAGAAGGTTGCTTTGGGCCAGGTCCGGGTGCTTCATGTTCCATCAGCTTATCAGTTCGCGACATCATGACAAAAGGGTTGCCTATACAGTTATTCACTGATTTTAGGTCCAATCTTTGTGTTCGTGGACACTCCCGCTTAGACTGAGGGAGGGTGTTAGAGATAACAGATTATATCCTATCCAGATTGTATCCCTATCTGCATGTAACAGTTTGTATTGCCTATATAAATAAATCTCCCCCCACCTGTTGAGGTGTGCGGGGTTTCTTCAAGCGCCACTACTCCGCGCCGTACACACCACAGCAGAACGGCGCCGTCGAGCGCCGCAACCAGACAGTGGTGGACACTGCTCGCGCCCTCCTCAAGCAGAGGGGGATGCCGACGATCTACTGGGGAGAGGCGGTGATGACTGTCGTCCATCTCCTCAACCGCTCGCCCACCAAAGCTCTTGACGGCGAGACGCCGTATGAAGTCTGGCACGACGCAAGCCGACGGTTGGCCACCTTCGTGTTTTTGGTTGCCTGGCATTCGTCAAGGAGCTCAGCCACGTCGGCAAGCTTGACAACCGGAGTACGCAAGGGGTCTTCATCGGCTATGCGGAGGGCTCCAAGGCCTACCGCATCCTCGACCCTACGACTCAGCGCATCCACATCTCACGAGACGTTGTGTTCGACGAAGGGCGAGGCTGGACGTGGGGCAAGATGGCGGATGATGGCTTGACTTCGACGATCAGCGATTTCGTCGTCGAGTACGTCTACTTTGAGGGAGCAGGGGGAGCTAGCAGCTCACCTTTACCGAGCTCGCTTGCCCCAGCATCTGGCACATCATCAGCTCCGGCAAGTACTCCACCACCTCCTGCACCGGCCACACCTCGCTCTCCTACACCGGCGCCCACATCTCCGGGATCGGCATCCGCAACTTCAGTTCATGATGAGCAGCGCACAGTGGAGTTCACTACTCCATTGTCAAACGACGGGGACAGTGTCGATGCTTGCCATGACGGAGAGCCTACGTTTACCGCACCATGGATAACATTCTTGGTGAGCAGCCTATTCCTGGGATGACGCAACATGACTTCGATGCGGAACTACACTTGGCGCATGACGACGGTGAGCCACGTTCCTTCGCTGAGGCGGAAGGAGACGCGGCTTAGCGCGCCGCGATGCAGCAGGAGATGGACGCCGTCGAGCGGAACCAGACATGGGAGCTGGCTGATCTTCCGGCCGGCCACCGTGCCATCACCCTTAAATGGGTGTTCAAGCTGAAGAAAGATGAGGCCGGGGTGGTGGTCAAGCACAAGGCTCGGCTGGTGGCACGCGGTTTCGTTCAACAGGAGGGAGTCGACTTCGATGATGCCTTCGCTCCTATTGCACGGATGGAGTCCATTCAGTGTCCTCCTCGCGCTGGCAGCCCGGGAGGGTTGGCGTGTCTATCACATGGATGTCAAGTCCGCCTTCCTCAATGGCGACTTGAAGGAGGTCTATGTTCGACAACCGCCGGGATTTGTCATCCCTGGCAAGGAGAACAAGGTTCTCCGCCTGCACAAGGCCCTCTATGGCTTGCGACAGGCACCACGAGCTTGGAACGACAAGTTGGACTCCACTCTCAGGCAGATGGGGTTCCATCAAAGTGCTCATGAGGCTGCAGTCTACCGGCGGGGCAAGGGAGACAATGCCCTGCTGGTAGGCGTCTACGTTGACGACTTGGTGATCACCGGCACCAAGGAGATGGAGGTAGAGACGTTCAAGACGAAGATGAAGGCCACCTTCAAGATGAGCGACCTAGGGATCCTCTCCTTCTACTTGGGGATCGAGGTGCACCAGGACAGCTCTGGCACTTCACTTCGCCAGACCGCCTACGTCAAGCGCATCGTCGAGCTGGGCGGACTCACCGACTGCAACCCAGCCTACACTCCCATGGAGGAAAAGGTTGAAGCTGAGTCGCAACAGCACGGCGGAGGAGGTGGACGCGACGCAGTACGACGCATTGTGGGCAGCCTTCTCTACCTTGTCCACACGCGACCGGACTTAGCGTTCACAGTGGCTACGTCAGTCGGTTCATGCAGCGACCGACGACGGAGCATCAGCAGGCCGTGAAGAGGATCATACGCTATGTCGCGGGGACCTTTGACTACGGCTTTGTACTACCCGAGGTGCCCCGGTGCGACGCATTTCATCGGGTACAGCGACAGCGACCACGCCGGCGACATCGACACAAGCAAGAGCATCATCGGGACACTGTTCTTCCTTGGTAAGTGTCTAATCAGCTGGCAGTCGGTCAAGCAGCAGGTTGGTGGCCATGTCCAGTTGCGAGGCAGAGTACATCGCAGCCACTTCTACATCAACTCAGGCTCTCTGGCTGGCTCGGCTGCTTGGCGATCTTCTTGGCAGAGATGCCGAAGCAGTGGAGCCCAGGGTGGACAAGCAAGTCTGCTTTGGCTTTGGCAAAGAACCCTATTTTCCACGAGCGCAGCAAGCACATCCGGGTGAAGTACCACTTCATCCGGAGTTGTTTGGATGAGGGGAGTGTGAAGGCAAGCTACATCAACACCCAAGACCAGCTCGCCGACTTCCTCACCAAGTCGCTTGGGGCGGATCAAGTTCCAGGAGCTTCACGCCAGGATTGTGGTGGTTCAGGTTTCCAGAAGGCGCCACACAAGGACTTAGAGGGAGATTGAGAGAATAAGTCTATGTGTGTGTGTTTGGCATGACATGTGTGATGTCCATGTGGGACAAATTGTAGTCTTAGCACCTTTAGCATCTTTGCTTTAGCATCTTAAAACTAGCATCTAGCATCTTGGGCTACAGGGCTAGCCTATAATATGTATCCCCAAAGATGTTTAGTCTAGTCTAAGATGCTAAAGCAAAAGATGCTAAAGGTGCTAAGACAGGAACCTGGTGACTACAAGAAAGGTGAACACTCAGATCCGCGTTTTCTCTCCTTACTAGTCTACACAGTTCAAGGGTTTCAGGATGCAGTGTACCAGTATCATATATTGTAGTAATGCAGTGAACAGTGAATCAATTGCAAACGTCGTTGGTGAAATCAGGGTTTATGGAATGCAAGGAACAGCAAGCAACTAGTGACGAGGAAAAGTACCAGAAAGTTCTTTTAATGTTAGAAGGCCTGTGAAAATGGACTCGCTTTGGTGTCAGCTAAGACTTCCAGTGATGAATAATTGCTTTTAATGTTAGATTAGAAGGCCTGTGAAAATGGACTAGCTTTGGTGTCAGCTAAGATTTCAAGTGATGAATAATTGCATGTCACCGTACCTTCAGAGTGCAAGTCCAACCAAGTAGTCAATATCCATTAGATGTACAGTTGACATTTCATATTGTACTTCATCTGGTACAGCAAAACTGCAAAAGCAGCTGAAACAATCAGTATATAATCTCTAAGGATTCCAATGGTATGACTACATATTCCACAATAATTACTAGTGATGCACCCACTTTTACCACTTCTAACATTTTATCACTGTTGGTAACACTGTAACACTGATCAAATGTTCCTGTAATGGTAAAATCGGACTAAGGAAAATGGACAATGCAAAGAGAATGGATTTGAACATACATTAGTATGAACCCCAAATGAAGCTCAGAATAAAAATGATATAAACCTTGAAAAAACGTAACTCTGTAAGCAGTTTGGGGACACCCAATAGGCCACCATCTGGTGACCCTCGTGCATCTTTTGGCTAACAGAACACTAGAACAGTGATCTCTGCTGCAGAATTAGATATGCAATATAAGTTCACTGTAAATAGATGCATCGCTTGTAACAATTTGAATAACAAGCTCTAACTGCCCTAATACCCTGGAATGCGTAGACAAACATGGTAATTAGCCGAATACTCCCACCGCTCAAATTCAAACTAACAAATTATACGGAAATGATAAGGGACCAATTGAGCATTAGCCATGGCGATGCATGCTGATCTCCAGTTCCAACAGACTATCGCACATACTGCGCATTGCCTCTCGGCAGATTTTCCACTGCACTGCACTGCACTGCACTTGTTCTAGCTGCTCCGGTCACTTGATTGGAGTCTCCAAGACAAAAATGGTCTAATTCTATGGAGATGCTTTGCAAAATCATCGCAAGCAGTGTAGATCGCAAATCGAATAACCACTCGCATGCTAAAAAAAGGCACAAGGCGCGATTTCGACGCAAGGGCATCCATCAGTGCAGCGCGCGCGTGAATCTGACGAAGCGGCTCGAAGGATCGCGATTATTACTGAATTTTGAGCGGATTTGCGAATATTTCATATGCATTTGGGCAGAATCGCTCGATTTTGGGGTTTTGGGTGGATGCTCGCGGGGCTGCGAGGAGAGAGGAATAGCCGTTCGCGGAATGTTCGATCCCCTGTCTTTGGAGATCACTTTTTATAGTAAGCTGCAATTACATTTCAAATTTATGTCATTTATAGTTGAGTTGTATATTTAAAAAAGGGTTAATTGCTCATGTGCCACTATTATTTCTTAATTCGCTAGAAATGTCATTAAAATTTAGTATTTACTCGTATGTCATTGCTATTTCAAATTAACTATATTATGTCATTTGGGTCCAAATATTCATAAAGAGTAATGACATAAAATGACGAATTAGAAATTGTAATGTTATATGAGCAAATATTCATAGTCTATAGGTAAGCCCAAATGTCATAAAAGAATGGATTTGAAATGGTAATGTCATATCAGCAAATATCGAAATTTTAATGGCATTTATAGTGAATTGGAAAATAATAGTGGCATAGAAGCAATTAACCCTTTAAAAAATATTTGGTTGATGGAGCCGTGCATCTATGATATAGCAATTCTATCCAATGATTTCATGTATCAATTAACATCAAATATAATAAACTCAGGCAAACTTTTCAAACAAAATCGAGCAATACAAATAATAAGAATACAAATAATAAGGTTATGAAATCTGAAGATAACAACTTTTACTTACTAATAAAAAGTTAATATGGTTGAAATGTGATTTCATGGCATACTTTTTTGACTCAATTTTCAACTTTCTAACCGAGAAATTGATCGAAAAACTGAACTAAACACGCTCTATAATCCGTATTTGAATCACTATGCAGTGGTCTTTTTTTTTCTACAAAGTGCTGTACTGTATGAAATTTAAAGTATTAAAATTTGAAATACCCACCTAGTAGTCAAAATGCACCTCATAAAACACAGCGAGGGAAAAAATAAAAGCACTTCATCTATGTTCCAGTAAATTTAAAGGAAAAATCTCTAGTTGGTGCTGTCTCAATTGTAGAAAACTAATAAGTTGTACGTGCTTTGCAACAAAGTTTATTTTATTGATACGATGATAAGAAAATTTTCAGCGAATCTAAATGTCTATACGCAAAATTCATAGTTTGGTGTGATTTTTCAGAAATCCAAGAGCCTTTACACAAACTTCTAGTTTCTGCATGAGCAAAATTCGTACTTCTACACTAAATACATAAATTAAAGCACTGAAATGTAAAAGATACATTTTTTCTTTTTCTTCTTTCCTTTCCGTGCTTTCTTCATGCATGCATGCGGACGGTTGCATCTTGCATGCATGCGGGTGGGCGGGGGGTGCCAATGTGCGGGGAGGGGTTGGAGCAGGCACATACGGAATTCGCGGAGGAAATAGACTTATAATAATAGAGACATATTACTACAGCAAACCAAACATTTTGGCAAAAAAAAATCTGGCTACCAAATTTTGGGTATTGATTTGTACCTCTGTCCCAAAAAGATTATGTGTAGACGAGAGTACATCCGTAGATGGCTTCTAGTGTAGACGACAATTCTGTAACTACTCCATCGGTCTAAAAAGTTTACTTGCATAGTTACGTTATTTCGACTTTATAAAAAATTCCATGTACTCAGTCTATAGTTAAGAAATTTTATTTATTTATCTCTTGGTTATCACTTCCAGTACTATTTTATAGTAAGAAACACTCGAGTCTTTTAGCTAGTTTGTCACTAATTTAATAGTTTTATCTAAAAAAAAAGTTTTTTAGAACAGAGAAAGTAAGTACTAGCCTCTTATTTCATGCCAAAATGTCAAACTAAACTCTCCTTTAATTTTTCAATTCACTATGCTAAATTGTTAATACCAAAAATGTCAAGATTTGACGCTACCAGAATTTGGAAGAGAAATTTTACAGACCTTTTGAGGAGGTACCATATTTTTCAGTGTTAATTTTGGTACCTTCTGACACGTGAGGTACCAGAAGGTACTAAAATTAACACCTAAAAATGTGGTACCTCCCTCAAGAACTGTAAAATAACCTAATTTGAAAATGTGGTATCAAATTAAATTTGTCCGACACGTTTGCACACACCATATAACCCACTCCATGAAACATTTTATACCCTTTTCTTTTTTTGAGGATAACCAGCAGGAGAGGCTCCTACTGAGGTTATATATATTAAAAAAAAGGGGGATAGAATCCCAGAAAGGTTACGACGACAAAAAAGAGGGAAGAGCAAAAGAAGAGTGGGAAACAACTTAGCAAGTTACAACAGGCTAATCTAGGAGTGGATGGAGTCTTTAAATTTTGGGGACAGCGCAAGGTTTGAAGGACTAGCGTAGAACAGAAGGAGGAGAGCCAAGCACTAATGGTTGCATCTTGCTGTTGGAAGATCACATTGTTGCGTTGTAGCCAAAGAGTCCAGCATCCAACCAAAATAACTTCCATACTGAACGGCCACCCAAGCTGGGACCGACAACTGGCAACCATGTCATGGGGTAGTTGCTGGGAGGACCAGTTGATTCCAATACGGTTTCCAGCACGAGGTGCTAAAAGAGCAGCCGAAGAATAGGTGATGAGAGTTTTTCCTCTAGCCCCGACTCACAGAGCTAACAGAGACAATCTTCATCTTCATGAATGAAGTGCTTCGTCTAAGGAGGTCTCTAGTGTTGAGGCGATCTTGAATGAGAAGCCAGAAGAAGATCTGATTTTGATGACACACTTACATTTCCAGATCCAAGAGTATACCGGGTGAGCATGCAGTGTAGCAAAAGGGCGAGAGTAGAAGAGCTTCGGCCTGAAAGTGGAGAAGCCCCAGATGTAGGACCACTCGTCAGAGAGGCTAGGATTCCAATGTTGTTGGGCAATAATCTCGTCAGTAGCTGTAACTCGGTGAGATCCTGGGCTGTCAGTGGTAGAAATAAGTGGCGAGCCGGATCAGGTTGCTGGATATAGGAGGCCAACCTTGCTTTCTTGTTTTTCGCGAAAGAAAAAAGCCTTGGAAATTGATGTTCAAGAGTATCCTGGTGCCAAAGGTCAAACCAGAGTGATATTGAAGAGCCATCTCCCAGCTTAGGTTTAGCAATTGCTAAGAAGAAAGGAATGATCTGTTGAATGCCGTTCCACCAGGGAGAACAATGCTTCCGAGATAAATGGGCAGCTGGCTCGTCCTGTAGTATGTAGACCAGATGAGATTTACCCAGGGCACATTTTTCTTGTTATAAAACTTATCCAAGTGCTTCATGAGAAGGGCAAGGTATGGTTCCTGAGATTAATAATGCCCAGTCCCCCTCCCTTTTTGGCTTGTAGATCGTATGCCAAGCCACTAGAGGTTTTTTGAGAAGTGCCTAGATTGAACTTTCGCCATAGGCAGTGTCTACGAGCTCTGTCAATCACTTTAAACCACCTTGACGGGAAGACGGAACATGCTCATGGTGTAGGCGGGCAGGGTTGATAAGACTGAGTTAATTATTTGAAGTTTCCCAGCAAAAGACAGCCAATATGAAGTTGCAGCAAGACGCCGTTCGATTCTGGAGATGATGGAGCTAAAGTCCTAAAAGCGTAATGACTTGAGCCCAAGCGGTAGACCGAGGTAGGGGAGAGGGAATTGGCCAAGTGGGCAGCCAAAGGTGCGAGCCAGAATGTCAGCTTGGTCACTGCCAAGATTAATTGGGATGAAACATGATTTAGCCAGGTTTACTGTCAGACCTGTTGCTGCAGAGAACGAGTTAAGGAATATCTTCAAATTGAATAAGTTTCTTTGAGTAGCCTCAACATAGATTATTGTGTCGTCTGCATATTGGATGACCGGGAAATCGTCCTGCGGGAGACAAGAGACATCTGTGTAGTTATGCACATCAACAGTTATGTATCAATGTAGCATGGAAGATGTTCACAGAAGAATTTTCATGCACACATTAGTAAAATGATGCGATTATGTCAGCTTATGTACTTGCATTTATTTATCCGCAAACATTTCCTTCCAACAAATTATCTAAATATTTTTTTTCTCTAGATGTATACATCTTGCTTAGTTGATCACTCAACATATTGTCACTTGACAAAGACATGATTACATGACAAAATAGATGATCTAGATAGTTAGTTGTTTAATTTAGACATGACATCCAATGCATTATAATACTACTAGTATATCATCTTTCACATTTTTAATTTTTTTAAAATAGTAGATAAGACCAGACTAAACTAAGACAACTGTGTAGAGTAGATAGTAAATAAATGCTCCAAAACTACAAATCAACATCACGATAATACGTCCGATTACTTCCGTTTTAACCATTCTAAAAACCGATTTAATAAGGTTAAACGGGCGCTTCCGGCAAGCACCGGTATTGTTGTACAACGGTTTGTAACCGGTGCCAGCTACTCGTCGTCCTATGACCAACTGTCCGGTGGTCCCCGCAACACTGGTGTTCACGTACACGTACCGCTGCAGGTGGGCCCCGGAAATTCATGGCCCCAAGACGAAGAGTCGCAGCGCCTTGGAAAGCAAAAAAATCGCCGCGTACGCCTGACGGGGTGACTGTAGCAGCAGCGAATCCTCCTGGATCGAATCTCCCGGCGCCAGCGCGGCGCTGCGGTCCACGGACACCCGGGCCCCACCTGTGTCCGGGCCACAGCCATGTGAGTGACGAGGACTACAGTTACGCCATCGCCGGTAGGAAGCCGCTTTGCCGGACCACGACTCCACCCACGTCCACGACGAGCGCGAGGCGGATCTCCGGAAGTACCACACGGTGCTCCTCGACGTTCCACTGTTCGTGGGCTCCATGGGATGTATGGCCCCACATGTCAGCGGCATCGCGATACCCTGAACAGCCGAGGTAGGTGTACCCAGGAGTGGCCGTAGCACACAGCCTCCCGCTCAAAATCGCCAGCGCCACCGAGGAATTCAAAGCATCTCGCTGGCAGAGGGGACCCACATGGCGTGGCCCCGCAGGGCAGTGAGACGGCCGTATATACCGGCACCTGGACGGACACCCCCGCAGTCCAGCTCCCCATGCCGCATCGAGACGAAGCAATAGATTATTAGATTATTCTCCCCAAAGTCGCTTTCTCTCTCCATCTCTCTCCTCGTCTCGCGATCGAGCCCTCGGCCCTCGCCCTCGGCCTCCTCCCTCGTCTCGCCTCCACACCCTCTCTCCCTCCTCCTCCTCCTCCCACTTCTCATCTCGCGATTGGCGAATTCTAGGGTTTTGCGGCTCTGCTCCCCGGCCAGCCGGATCCAGCTCGGCGAGGCGAGGCCTTCAAAAGCTTAGGATCGCGCGAGCACTAGTTATACTCGCTCGCCGTTCCCCAATCCATCCGCGCGCTGCCGCCGCCGTCACGACGTCGACGGGCTGATCTGCCTCGGATTGGACCCTCCACTGCTTGTCCGTTGACTATTGGTGAGGAACCTCACTGCTTGCTCGAGCTCTCAAGCCGCCGCGGTGGCTGCTGTCTGCTTGCTATTGGATCACCCGGTCCGCGTAGTGCTTGGTATAGCTGAGCGCTTGAATCGGTGTGTCGGAGGCGGAGCAGGTGCGCGTGACTGGGAGCTAATGGCGAAATGGCACTGTTTGTGTTTGTGCGCTTACTTTTTGTGTGTTTGGGTGGGTGGGGACTGCGGTGGTGTTGTTGTCGACTTGTCCCAGTTCTCGCTTTAGCTGTCTCGCTTTGGGAAATTGGTGCTTGTGGAGCTGGAAGCTCGTAGGATTGCTTTGGCTTATTTTTTGGAGGTGGGGGGCTGGGGGCTGGGGGCTGGGGCTGATGAGTCGGCAATGGTACGCCAATATGTTTGAGCTGTTGTGCTTTTGCGCTTGTTTTCCGTGTAATGCGATCGGTTCCGGATACTTAGTTTGTTGCCTTCGCCTTTTCGCTTTGAGAAGTAGCTGCGTGATATTGGAAGATGACGGTGCCTTGACAGGCACCACCGGACAGTTATTTTGCCTTTTGGTTGATGCTTTCTAAGTTCTAATGCACATCAGCACACATGCCCTTTTTTCATTGCGTTGGTTACAGCGATATATTTGGGTGAAGATACAATGGGATCTGTGTTTACTGTTGTTATGGTTGTTTCGTTTTAGAAATGCGGTGGTTGTGAAAGGTACTGTTGTATAACTGGGTTCTACAGGGTGCGCTTTGTTCAGGGATTTTTTGTTTGGTGGGATTTGAGGCTGTGCTTACTGCTTACATGAAATGTTTTCCGTTTTGTTTTCCGTTTGAATTTCTAAACCAAGCTTTAAACCATTTTTGTTAGCTCTCGTAGCAATCTGGGAAGGGGCATTATGTGGCTAACGTTCATATGTCGGCGTTTTTAGTCTTTAGGTCTATATACCGCACAATAACATTGTATGGTTTCTATAATTCTACTAATAAGTAATAACATTAACTCTTATAGAGGACACAATGTGTAGTTAATTTTGGTTGAAGGATATTTGTGAATTGTGATTGATTATAGTTTCTTTTCATCATCAGTGGAAAATTTGTTCTGTTGCATCTCACAATCTGCTGTTGCAGGGTCTGGTCTGAAGTCTCATATGAAAGATGAATCTTCCCAGAATGTGGAAATTTGAGCTCTAAATCCACTTGGTTTGTGAGACAGTGAGAGTACTAGACAGTGGCAAATTGTTATCGTGCAAAATGTTTTGGCACGTACCTGGAATGTCTGCCGCATCACCAGTGAGTACTCACACTTCTTGTGACCATAAGTTGTGTAAGGTACACTTGTTTGATTCAATGGTCGTCCTGCTATTTCTTTCAGGTGGATACTATTTTAGACAAGGAGAATTTCAAGTTGGAGGACCTTCTTGATGAGGATGAAATAATCCAGGAGTGCAAAGCACTAAACACCCGCCTAATCAATTTGTACTATTCCTCTTTTAGAGCACTGTTTCTCTGTAGTTGTTTTGTTGTAAATTTCTCTTCTGGAACACTGTTTCCTTGCTGTCCTTGTCTTCCCTGAGTTGTGTCTGATCTTGGAGCATCTGTTGATATCGTTTACCAATTGGATACGCGCGACTATCTATATTATATATGTACAAGCAAATATGTGCGCTATACATACTTTTCATGCCTAAGATATTAATATATTACAGCTATGTATTTAGGAGGGATATCCTAAACTAAGCTTGGGTTAAAGTGGAGTACTGTATGATTAGCGATGAATCTTGTTTCAATCAACCACACATGTTCTTGACACGTTAGTTACCATTTATTTATTACCACCTTTATTTACATTTCCTTAGCGCAATTCTTTTAGTTTGGTGTGTGATTTGTGAAAAAGGAAGTGTTATCAACGTGGGTCCAACTATGCATTCAAGAGGAAAGGCGCACACCACAATATAACTTTACAACTCGAACAACATACACATAAATTTAATATCCTAGAATTATGTGGCCACTGAAAGATGATTTGATAATATTCTATTTATCTGTTAATCTGTTATGATCACTGCAGTCTGCGAGACAAAGTTCAAGTGGAGCAATTGCTCCGCTACATTGTTGAAGAGGCACATGAAGATGCTGAAAAGAAGAGGATATTTCGGTATGTCAAAGCTAATGATTAAATAAAAAAATACTTTATGCGATACCCAAATTTGGAATTCTCACGAGTCTTTGCTGTGCAGCTTTCCTTTTGTAGCTTGCGAAATATTTACATGTGAAGTGGATGTTATCATGAAGACATTAGTGGAAGATGAAGATGTATATTCTATTTTTAGTTTCTCTTGTGTTAGCTTTATGTGATACTGTTGGCATCATGGCAAATTTTCTCTAATGACTAATGAAACCGTGCTATCTGTGCAGCTTATGAATTTACTTTTCTCCTACTTAAAACCTGACCACCCTCATGGGACATTGTTGGCTGGTTACTTTTGCAAGGTACTTTATGCAACCATTCATTTCATGGAAAATTTTGATCTCAACCAGGTAGATTAAATGGTCATGATACTACTACTCTTTGCAGGTTGTCATTTGCTTGATGCTGAGGAAGACTCTCCCACTTATTAATTATGTGCAGGTCTGTGTAGTTCTACTGTCCTTTGTCATCTCTTATTTTGTTCTTTTATCTTCTATCTATTCAGTCACTGTTCTCCCAAATTAGCCTTTATATGTCCTTATGCATTCACATGTACTATGAAGTAGTGGTCTCTGTAGTAGTCAATTTGTGCAGCAGCTTTTATAGCTAACCCATTCATGGAGCAACTATAGTTCAGATAATGTCACTTTTGAGGAAGGCGAGGTAATCCATTAGGATACAAATTGGTTTAGGACTTAGTTGATCTGCTATTAAGAATCCTCCATTAATCCTTCTTGGATTATGGTTCGGAGGATAGGTGGGACACTATATAAACCCAAGGGATGTGGCAATAGCAGTCCAAAGAAGCCAACAAGCCATATCCATGAAAGACTCACATTAAAGCAAGGAGGAGCAATTTGGGTGCATGAGAGGATTACAACAACAAAAACAACAAAGCCTTTCAATCCCAAGCAAGTTAGGTAGGCTAGAGTTGATATAATGACTAATGAGACACCTATGAGTATGAGCCTTTTTTAGAAGCTGAACATGTACTTGTAAATGGATTTTACATCTGTCTCAGGGTACATATGTTAGGCATCTGCAAATCCTTTTCCACATCACATTGTTAGCATGCATAGGATGTTTAAAAGTTGTACATGGAGAAGGGCATCCATACCAAATGTGTTTTGTTCATGAATATTATGTGATTTTAGACATATGATTTTTATGTGTTGCTGTATTTCTACTGCAGGGGCATCCTGAAATTGTTAGCCAGCTCGTTGATCTTATTGGGATTACTTCTATAATGGAGGTTTGCTTTCCCTAAAAGACAAATTTAAATGGAAACATTTTCATATGTAGCTTTGGAAAGTTGTGGTACCAAATAATATCACTGGCTGTGACAATGGATAATGGGACCTGAGCCCACATGTCCACATGCAGATGCAAGTGAGACACTTGGTGGTCCTTTTTGAGTTTGTGGGAGTACAGTTTTTCCTGGGGGTATGGATTAAAACTTCCCAGCTTAAATAGTTTGATAGCTTGTTGGTTTCTAATGCAGGTGTTGATCCGCTTAATTGGCGCTGATGAAACTATGTATTCAAGTTATGTGGACTCAATGCAATGGTTGGATGACATACAGGTCCTTGAGATGATTGCTGACAAGTTCAGCTTATCTGTAAGAACTAAAGATTACTTTTAACAACTACTCTTTTGCCTATCTTGTTTATTGTTGTTTGAAACTATTTCAACAATAGGACCTCTGCTGCTCATAACTTTGTTTCTTGTAAACATGCACACTGTCAGGTTGAAAGCAATAGATAAATTAAAATTTCCCATGGAATTTAAATTGATTAAGTACTCATTAAGTACCAGCTAGCTATGTTCAATTAAGTGGAAGGTGGCACACTGGCACAAAATTTTCATTATGATCAAATGCAAGAAGTGTCGGTTGTTCTGTGCTGTTAATATATAACGTGAATTTTTGGATATTACTTTTGGTATTAACATACTCATCATAACTTCTGTTGAAGGATTCTCCTGAGGTTCATGCAAATGCTGCTGAAATCCTTTGTGCAATAACTAGATATGCCCCTCCAGTGCTTGCTACAAAAATTTCCAGTCCAAGGTGCTCTCTATATGCCCAGTCTTACATTGTATTGCTGACTTTTGCAAGATCTGTAAAGTCTGGGCTTTTTGTTTGCAATTTGATATTCAACATAGTTCTTTACTTCATATTTGCAGTTTTGTGGGGAGACTATTTCATCACGCTTTTGAAGATTCGAGGCCTAAATCAGTGTTGGTCCACTCATTATCAGTGTGCATATCTTTGTTAGATCCTAAGAGACTTGTATCGGCTTCATACCAGGCTTTCCGTAGTCAACTAAGCCATGGAACATTGGTCACTGCAAGTCCAGAGACAGTTAATGGCATGCTGGATAGCTTAGGTTAGTGGTTGCTTAAGCTGTTAAGTCCATACTCCATATATCTTTTCACTTGTAGAATCTATTTGTATACTGTCATTTTACATTATTTTCCATCCATACTCGATGAAAGTCCAGCTTTGTTGTGGCTTATTTTTATTATTTCACAACATTTACCGAGTATTCTCAAAGAAAGCTTTGTATCTTCTTAGCCAAGCTAGCCAATGATAAGACACAATTAAAACTTCCATATACCTCTTTCGCCATATACCTCTTTCTGTTAGACAGCTATCTTCTAGATAGGACTGGACTCTTCTAGATGAATGTAGAACATGTCCAGCTGTTAGATTTCTGTTAGAACCTACAGCTGGACATATATTCTGTTACATTCTGTTATGGCCTAAGTGCCTCTCTATAAATGTAATCCCCTGGTTCCCTTTTCAAATCAATAAACACAGAAATATTCCTCCACTACTTTCTTACACTTTCGAGTAACATGCATATTTTTCTCTGCTATAATTTCTGCATCGTAGATTCAATTGTTTCTTTTTTCTTTCTTTCTAAACTTACTAGTTCTTATAGTTATGAAATGCAAACAACACATATAAAGATCTATGCTCTAATCTTCAAGGACAATATAATCAATGATCCTAATCTCTACCAATGATATTTAAGGTGATTTGTTGAAGCTGCTGGATGTTTCATCTGCTGACAATGTTCTGCCAACAACATATGGAGTCTTACAGCCTCCTCTTGGAAAGCACCGTTTGAAGGTATGCAGTGCTTGATTCTATGTGGGGTGGTTGAGTCATGAAACCCATTAACCCACAGATTATGTCACCACAACAATTTGGTCTATTTGTCATTGCGGATGTTTGATGTTGCTGTTGGACAGTTATACACTTTTTTTGTCTGAGAAGATCTTGAGTTGATATATTTACCCAAAGCATTGGTGCCATTCGTTTACTTGATCTTTGGTTTATGTTTTTCAGGTAATTGCTTTAATTTTTGTTATTGTTTTTTTTCCAGATTGTAGAGTTCATCTCTGTTCTGCTGTCAATTGGTAGTGAAGCCGCTGAAATGCGGTTGATCCATCTTGGAGCAATCATGCGCGTTATAGATCTATTTTTTGAGTAAGTTAAACATTGTAATGTTGTTTCTCATAATCTTGCCAAGGAACTGACATAGAGTTAATCATCAGGTACCCTTTTAACAACTTTTTGCATCACCATGTGGAGAACATCATCAGTTCCTGTTTAGATAGTAAGCAGGAGCAACTGATTGGGCATGTTCTCAATGAGTGTAAGCTTATTACAAGAATTCTGGAAGCTGAGAAGTACTCTGCTCTATCAACATATTTAACTAAGGTATTAAGTTAATGTCTCACTCTTTATTTTATTAAACAAAGAGATTTACTTACCATTTCCCTTGCAGCATACGGTTCCTTCAGAGGGAAGATCTCCACCAAGGATTGGCATTGTTGGTCATATGACACACATATCTAACAAGCTCATTCAGCTGGCCAACACCAATAGCATAATCCAATCACATTTGCAGGTTCGGACTCAATTATGCAAAAACTTTGTTGATATTTCCATTTCCGACTTGTTGTTGGGTTTTTATCTGATGGATCCATGGTCAAGTGATCAAAATGAACACTCCTTGCCAAAGAAATATTTTCTGTATGTTCTTATCTTAATTCTATGGTTTGCATTGAATTTGAGTCAGCCCACTAGTGTTCTGAATGATACTGTTATTAGAACATTAGAAATGTAAGTTAAACAGATGATCCGAGATGACATGTCTTAACTCCACCATTTGTTGAACCTGATGATTACATGAAACATCTAATGCAACAATTGATGTGTTTATTGTGGGTCTTGTTATTTTAAATATCTATTGGTTTTTCTTTTCTATACAACTCATTCTTGCAAAATTCGCTTGTGTGGTGTGCTTTTGATGATTCTTGTTGCAGTGTTCTTTGTTTAACACACTCAATTTGGTTTCAGCAAAATTCTGGTTGGGCCGAGTGGCATGCTGCAACCCTAACAAAGCGTAATGCAGTAGAAAATGTTTACCAGTGGGCTTGTGGGTAAGTATCATTTAACCTTTTTCTGTGCTAATCATGTGCAATTTATCATGTTTGAATTCTCATTTAATTACTGTTACTTCCTTATGAGGCATATTGATTGTGCATGTGTGTTCAACTGTTTCGGTGCTGCTTCGATCTCTAAAAGTGTATTAGGTATTAATGAACTTATTGGCAGTCTCCCACTCCCCTTTGTCAGAGCTAGTGAGCTACTATGGTCAATGATGTTTTATTTTGGAATAACAACTTAGACCATTACCACATTATGCCATTGAATAGAAAAGATATAATTTTGGTTGAGCTCCAAACTGTATATTTTAGTTCCATATCATATACTGTGGTCGACCAATGAAAAATTTAGCTTTATGGGGGGACAACCCCCTTTTGTGATTAGTTTGTAAAATAAAAAGCGAGAAAACCTAGGAAGAATTATGTATCACAAAGGATCTGGTCTCAATCTTGGGATGGTTGGGATGTACTCCCACACCTTGTACCAACGGAGCCTAGTTGTTGACTGGTGAGCCTAGCTTGTTTGTTTCTAAATTGAAACTTCTGAGCATACCCCAACCAATTTTCTTCATTGTGCTACTAGTTGAGTGCCCGCGCGTTGCAATGAAAAAAAATTACAACATTAAAAAACATTATGCAAATGATATAAATAACTTAAAACATGAATACATGATAAAATAACATTCATCGTAATTCGGTTTCAAAAGTAGTATACTGGTTTCAATGAGAAGTTAGTGGTAGATTCACCACCACTAGCTTTTTTATAGTATATATGAAGGAGAATGGAATAGAATGGAATGAATTGTGTTATTGATGAGACATGATTAGGTACATATATAGAGGCAAGGGGATAACTACTTTATAACTGAATGCTAGTCTAGAAGATAACCCCTTGCCAAGGATATAACAGCAGGGAATGGCCTAGCCGAACAAGAGGGAAAGGCCTGGCCGAACCCAGCCTATAACAGAATATGCTAACACGCCCCCGCAGTCTGAACGTCGGTGCTTAGCCACGGACATTCAGGCTGGACCGAAATTCAGTAAAAACCGAAGAGGGCAGCCCTTTGGTGAAGACGTCGGCGAACTGAGATGTCGTGGGGACATGAAGGACCCGAACGGCACCCATGGCCACCTTCTCACGGACGAAGTGAAGATCGATCTCGATATGCTTCGTTCGCTGATGCTGGACTGGATTAGAAGACATGTAGACCGCGCTAATGTTGTCGCAGTAGACAAGAGTGGCGCGGTGAAGCGGAGTATGAAGCTCATGAAGAAGCTGGCGAAGCCAGGAAGCCTCAGCGACGCCATTGGCCACAGCGCGATACTCTGCTTCAGCACTGGAGCGGGAGACGGTGTTCTGCCGTTTAGACGACCAAGAAACCAGGTTGTCACCAAGGAACACAGCGTAGCCCGAAGTGGACTTGCGAGTGTCGGGACAGCCGGCCCAGTCAGCATCAGTGTAGACCACCAAGTCATCCAGCGTCGATGGCCGAAGAAGAAGACCCAGATGTAAAGTACCCCGAATATACCGAAGAATGCGCTTGAGAGCAGCAAGGTGAGCCTCTCGAGGATCATGCATGTGGAGACAGACCTGATGTACGGCATAGGAGATGTCTGGTCGCGTAAAGGTCAGATACTGCAGAGCACCAGCAAGGCTGCGGTAATCTGAAGGATCGGCGACTGGAGTCCCAGAGTCGGCAGAAACTTTGGGGTTAGTGTCGACTGGCGTATTGCAAGGTTTGCACTCTGTCATGCCTGCTCGGTCCAGGATGTCAAGCATGTACTGTCGCTGAGAGAGAATCATACCATCATCACTGCGTTGAACCTGCATCCCCAGGAAATGGTGGAGCTCACCTAGATCCTTCATGGCAAATTCTTGCTGAAGAGCTGAGATAATTTGCCGTAGGAGCTGTGCTGAGGAAGCGGTGAGAACAATGTCACCCACGTAGAGAAGTAGATAAGCTGTATCAGTGCCACGACGGTAGATGAACAGCGAAGTATCTGATTTGGCTTCTACGAAACCAAGGGAGACCAGGTGCGTGGCAAAGCGACTGTACCAAGCACGAGGGGCTTGCTTCAGCCCATAAAGAGATTTGTTGAGGCGGCAAACAAAGTCTGGGTGAACGGGGTCTTCAAAACCAGACGGCTGAGCTGCAAACACTGTCTCTGTCAGAGTGCCGTGGAGGAAAGCATTCTTGACATCGAGCTGATGAACAGGCCACTTGCGGGAAATAGCCAACGAGAGAACGGTGCGAACTGTGGCAGGCTTGACAACAGGGCTGAATGTCTCTGTAAAGTCAATGCCTGGACGTTGAGTGAAGCCGCGGAGGACCCAACGTGCTTTGTAACGCTCCAAGGAACCGTTGGCGAGGAACTTGTGCTTTGTTAGCGTGATGTATAGGCCCACGGGCCCAGGGGGGGTTCGGCTGGAACCCTAGAGGTGCCTCCCTCCCTGGTTTGGTAGTATTTATATTTGGCAAGGATTCCCTAGATTATTTGGCAAGGATCTCCTAGATTAGCTGAATTAGCTCCTTCCTTGTTTAGCTATTTCCTTGTTTAGCCCTTTCCTTCTAGATTAGAGCTTTCCTATTTCCTGGGACATCCTTGCCTATATATATTGAGCCTTGGGCTCCCCCATAATCAACTACTAATTCCCAGCCATTCTCTTTCATGGTATCACGAGACCGGGACTCTTCCCTCTCGCCCTTCCGCTGCCCCTGCGCACACTAGCTGTGCACCGGTATGGTTGGGACTCCTCCCTCCTCCCACGTCGATCCTGCTGATCAGCCTCGCCTAGATGGCGATGCTCCTTCGCAGACCGACGCCGAGGCTCGCCGCGCCTTCCGCGAGGCTGCTCTGGCCGCCGCTCAGGCCGCTGAGCAGGAAGCCGCCGCCGCCTCCAACGAGCGCGACGCTGCCGCGGAGCGCGTCCGCACTGCCCTCGCTCGGGCGGCCAAGGCCCGGGCCGACGCCGCCGCCGCGGTTGATCCCGTCGATCAGCCTCACGCGGGCGGCGACATGAGCGTCACCCACGCCATGATGCTCCACGAGGCCGCTGCCGTCCTCAACCTCCACGCCCAGGCAGTCTCCGTGCAGAATGCACGCAGCCTGGTGCCAACCGTCCTCGACACCGCCGGCAACTACCCCCGTTGGCGCGAGCAGTTCCTCCTCGCCGTCACCAAATACTCGCTGCTGGATCACGTCCACAGCGACTCCGTCTCGGCCCTTGCCGACTGGACTCGGATGGACGCCGTCGTCAAGTCATGGCTCTACAGCACGGTCTCCGCTGACCTCGCCGACGCCGTGATCGACCACCGCGCCTCCGCCCGCGAGGCCTGGCTCGCCATCGAGGATCACTTCCTCGGCAACCAGGAGACCCGTGCCCTCCACCTCGACGCCAAATTTCGCGCGTTTGCTCAAGGTGATCTCTCCATCACCGAGTATTGCAAGCGCTTCAAAAAGATGGCCGACGATCTCGCTGACCTCAACGAGCACGTCACTGACCGCACCTTGGTCCTCAACGTGCTTCGTGGGCTCAACGAGCGCTACAAGGACATCGGCGTCCATCTCCGGCGCGGGCGCCCGTTTCCCTCCTTCGCCGCCGTCCGCAACGAACTCCTTCTCGAGGAGATCAACATGGTGCAGCACCCTGTTGCCCCCTCCACTGCTCTTGTCGCCACTGGCTCCTCTCGCCAGCCTGCAGCGACCGGCGGTGGCCCTCCTCGGACCGGTGGTGGCGTCCCTAAGCCGAAGAACAAGAAGAAGAAGGACCGTCGGGCTGGCAGCACCTCTGCTCCAGGTCCCAATGCTCCCTCCTCCGCACCTGGGGCGCCTGCTGGGTCTGGCGCGACCTGGCCCTCCGTCTACAATCCGTGGACCGGGTCCATTCAAATGTGGCCCGGTCCCCGGACTCCCCCGCTGGCCCCGCTCCCTCAGGGCCGTGCCGGCCCTCAGCAGCAGGCGCTGCAGCAGGCTCTGCTGGCTCAGCAGATGCAGCTTCCCCAGCCGGCCTACCTGCCAGCCCCCGGCGTCTCCGCCCAACAGGCCTTCCAGCCGCCGCAGCTGGCGCCGTCCCACTACCAGCCCATGGTAGGCTCTCCGGTTTGGGACCAGAACTCACTGGCCTCTACATTCAGTACCATGACGGTCACTCCGCCGGTGAACAACGACTGGTACCTTGACACCGGTGCTTCCTCCCACATGACTTCCGATGATGGTACTCTCTCTCACTCCTCAATCCCTCGGTTTCCCTCTCCCACATCCATTGTTGTCGGTAATGGTTCGCTCTTGCCCGTCACTGCCACCGGCAAGGCGCAACTTGGCCCCCTTGCTTTAAATAACGTTCTTGTTTCGCCTCAGCTTATCAAGAATCTTATTTCTGTTCGCCAATTCACTGTCGATAACAACTGCTCTGTGGAGTTTGACCCGTATGGTTGTTCTGTGAAGGATCTTCTCTCGCGGAACGTGATCATCAGGTGCAATAGCTCCGGTCCGCTCTACCCCTTGCAGCTGCCTGTCGCTCACTCCCTTGTCGCCAGCTCTTCGCCACCGTACCTGTGGCACCGTCGCCTCGGCCATCCCGGTCGCGAGGCCCTCTCCAAACTCGCTTCAGCTATTCCGGTTTGTAATAAAAGTTTGGATTCTCTATGTCATGCGTGTCAGTTGGGACGACATGTTCGTCTTCCTTTTGGTACTTCAGCGTCTCGGGCGTCAAACAACTTTGATCTTATTCATTGTGACCTATGGACATCACCTGTTGCTAGTGTCTCTGGTTACAAATATTATCTTGTTGTTCTTGACGATCGCTCACATTACTTGTGGACATTCCCTTTACGCTTGAAATCTGACACTTTTACCACTCTGTCTAACTTCTTTGCCTATGTGTCTACCCAGTTCGGCACCCGCGTTAAGGCCATCCAGAGTGACAACGGCAAGGAGTTCGACAACTCCAGCGCCCGCACCTTCTTCCTCACTCATGGCGTCTTGTTTCGCATGTCGTGTCCCTACACGTCCCCACAGAATGGCAAAGCGGAGCGGATCATTCGTACCACTAATGATGTCATCCGCTCTCTTCTGTTTCAGGCGAGCATGCCCCCTCCATATTGGGCCGAGGCGTTGCACACTGCGACCCTCCTCCTTAACATCTTGCCAACCAAGACGCTCGATTTCTCGACCCCGCACTCTGCCCTGCTTGGTAGTGCGCCGTCCTACGATCATCTCCGCGTTTTTGGTTGTAAGTGTTATCCCAATCTCTCGGCAACTGCTCCCCACAAACTTGCACCTCGTTCTGCCCTTTGCATCTTCCTTGGCTACTCCGCTCACCATAAGGGGTACCGATGCCTTGATCCTACCACCAATAGAGTCATCATCTCTCGTCACGTTGTCTTCGACGAGTCCACCTTCCCTTTCGCCGAGCAACCCTCGCCACCCACGGCTACGGACTTCACCTTTTAGATGAATTCCCTAACCCGACAGTCCCTTTAGGACTGCCGACCATGTCTTCTGCAGGATCTCCAGGCTCTCGTGGTGCCGTTCTTCCTGCACCCCCAGTCCCCCCGGGGTTCCCCGCACTCCCACGTGCGGGTACGGCGTCACGTGCGGCCTCGACTCCCTCCTCGCCGACCGGGGCGCTGTCGTCCTCGCCAGGCGCGGACACGCCGGCCCCCTCCGCACCCCCACGTGCGGGACAACCGGGCGACTTCCCCGCGCTGCCACGCGCGGCACCGTCTCCACCATGCGCGCAGCCCCCAGTTCTGCGCGTCTACTCCAGGCGCCCCAAGCCGGCCGCTCCAGCCCTGGCTGGACCGGCTCCTGCGCCAGCCCCTGGAACACCGGCTGCTTCCCCAGCACCCGGCCCTCTTCCCCGGGGTGCTGTCGCCGTCCCACCTACAGTCAACCAACATCGCATGGTGACTCGGGCCAAGGATGGCTTCCGCGTGCCGGTACTATACCATGTTGCGCCCCTGTCTCCGGTTCCGAAGACCTTCCGTAGTGCCCTTGCCGATCCCAATTGGCGGGCTGCTATGGAGGAAGAGCATACAGCGCTTCTCCAGAACCAGACTTGGGACTTGGTTCCTCGCCCCCGACATGCCAACACTGTCACGGGCAAGTGGATCTTCAAGCACAAGTTCCACGCCGATGGTTCTCTGGAACGCTACAAGGCTCGTTGGGTCCTTCGTGGTTTCACCCAGCGTCCTGGAGTTGACTTTGCCGAGACTTTCAGTCCCGTCGTCAAGCCTGCCACAGTCCGCACGGTGCTCTCTCTGGCTCTCTCCCGCCAATGGCCAATTCACCAGCTCGACGTCAAGAATGCCTTCCTCCATGGCACCCTGACAGAAACGGTGTTCGCCGCTCAGCCCTCCGGATTCGAGGATCCTGCTCACCCCGACTTTGTTTGTCGCCTGAATAAGTCGCTTTATGGGTTGAAGCAGGCTCCTCGTGCTTGGTACAGCCGCTTCGCCACATACCTGGTCTCTCTCGGCTTTGTGGAGGCCAAGTCAGACATCTCGCTGTTCGTCTACCACCAAGGATCTGACACGGCCTATCTGCTCCTCTATGTCGACGATATTATTCTCACTGCTTCTTCGACACATCTTCTGCGGAAAGTCATCCTGGCTCTCCAGCGGGAATTTGCCATGAAGGATTTGGGAGAACTTCATCACTTCTTGGGGATGCAGGTTCAGCGCACTGCTGATGGTATGGTTCTCTCTCAGCGGCAGTATATGTTGGACATCTTGGATCGTGCTGGCATGGCGGAGTGCAAACCTTGCACTACGCCTGTTGACACCAGTCCCAAGACCTCAGCCGACTCTGGAGCTCCAGTCGCCGACCCGTCAGATTACCGCAGTCTTGCTGGCGCCCTGCAGTACCTGACCTTCACACGGCCCGACATTGCCTACGCCGTGCAGCAGGTCTGTCTTCACATGCATGATCCGCGAGAGCCTCACCTGTCCGCTCTCAAGCGCATTCTTCGGTACATTCGGGGTACTCTTCACCTGGGTCTTCATCTCCGACCATCGACTCAGGATGACTTGGTGGTCTACTCTGATGCTGACTGGGCTGGTTGTCCCGATACGCGCAAGTCCACCTCGGGCTATGCTGTGTTCCTCGGCGACAACTTGGTCTCCTGGTCCTCCAAGCGACAGAATACTGTCTCTCGCTCCAGTGCAGAAGCTGAGTACCGCGCTGTCGCCAATGGTGTTGCTGAGGCTTCTTGGCTACGCCAGCTCCTCCACGAGCTCCACATTCCGCTTCGCCGCGCCACAATTGTCTACTGTGATAATGTCAGCGCAGTCTACATGTCCTCCAACCCGGTACAACATCAACGGACGAAGCACATCGAGATCGATCTTCACTTCGTCCGTGAGAAGGTCGCCATGGGTGCCGTGCGGGTTCTTCATGTTCCCACGACATCCCAGTTCGCCGACGTCTTCACGAAGGGGCTGCCTTCTTCGGTGTTCACTGAGTTTCGGTCCAGTCTGAATGTCCGTGGCTAAGCACCGACGTTCAAACTGCGGGGGCGTGTTAGCGTGATGTATAGGCCCACGGGCCCAGGGGGGGTTCGGCTGGAACCCTAGAGGTGCCTCCCTCCCTGGTTTTGGTAGTATTTATATTTGGCAAGGATTCCCTAGATTATTTGGCAAGGATCTCCTAGATTAGCTGAATTAGCTCCTTCCTTGTTTAGCTATTTCCTTGTTTAGCCCTTTCCTTCTAGATTAGAGCTTTCCTATTTCCTGGGACATCCTTGCCTATATATATTGAGCCTTGGGCTCCCCCATAATCAACTACTAATTCCCAGCCATTCTCTTTCATGCTTGAATATCCATTTACCGGTGACAATGTTGGCATGCTGCGGGCGAGGAACCAGATCCCAAGTCTGGTTTGTAATGAGGGCAGCATGTTCTTCTTCCATGGCAGCCCGCCAATTGGGGTCGGCAAGGGCACCACGAAAAGTCTTCGGTACTGGAGATAGTGGTGTGGCATGGAACAGGGATGGAACTCGGAACCCATCCTTGGCCCGTGTCGTCATGCGATGATGGTTCACCGTTGGGGTAACGACAATAGCACCAGGAGGTAGCGGCACCGGTGCTGGGGAAGTAGTAGATGCCGCTGGAGGAGGTTCAGGTGGTCGGGGACGCCTGGAGTAGACACGCAGAGCCGGTCCCGCACGTGGGAGTGCAGGAGACGTGGCATCTGCGCATGGTACGGGTGTAGGCGTCGAAGATGAAGTCGGGGCCGCGCGTGGTACAGTGGATGTTGAGGGACCCGTGGCCGCGCGTGGTACAACACCCGCGCAAGGTAGGGAGTGATATCCTGGTGGAACCAGTGGCACCGAAAGTGGTATGGTGGGAGAGGTACCTGTAGAAGAAAAAATCGGCAGTCCTATGGGAGCGGCTGCCGTGTTAGAAAATTCATCTAAAAAGGTGAAATCCGTAGCATTGGGAGGTGAGGGTTGCTCAGCAAAGGGAAATGAGGTTTCATCGAAGATGACATGACGAGAAATAATGATTCTATTGGTGGTAGGATCAAGGCAGCGGTATCCCTTGTGGTGAGCAGAGTATCCCAAGAAGATACAGAGGGCGGAGTGGGGTGAAAGTTTATGGGGAGCAGTGGCCGAGAGATTGGGGTAACACTTACAACCGAAGACCCGAAGATGATCGTAGGACGGCGCACTACCATGGAGGGCAAAGTGCGGGGTCGAGAAGTCAAGGGTCTTGGTAGGTAAGATGTTGAGGAGTAGAGTCGCAGTGTGCAACGCTTCAGCCCAATATGAAGGAGGCATGCTCGCCTGAAACAAAAGAGAGCGGATAACGTCATTAGTAGTACGAATGATCCGTTCGGCCTTACCGTTCTGGGGCGACGTGTAGGGGCACGACATGCGGAAGAGGATGCCATGTGTCGTAAAGAAAGTGCGAGCGGTGGAGTTGTCAAACTCCCGTCCGTTGTCGGTTTGGACGGCCTGGATGCGAGCACCGAACTGGGTAGAGACATAGGCAAAAAAGTTAGATAATGTCATGAAAGTGTCAGACTTTAGCCGAAAGGGGAATGTCCACAAGTAATGTGAGCAGTCGTCAAGAACAACTAAGTAATATTTGTAACCAGAGACACTAACAACAGGAGATGTCCACAAGTCACAATGAATAAGAGCAAAGTTGTTCGACGCCCTAGAGACTGAAGTACCAAAAGGAAGACGAACATGTCGTCCTAACTGACACGCATGACATATAGAATCCAAGTCTTTATTACAAGCCGGAATGGCCGAAACAAGTTTGGAAAGAGTTTTGCGACCAGGGTGACCAAGACGTCGGTGCCAAAGTGAAGCTGTTGTGGAGCCCGCAACAAGAGAGTGCGCCACTGGAACCTGTAGAGGGTAGAGTGGTCCGAAGCTATTGCACCTGATGGTCACGGTCCCCGTGAGAAGATCCTTCACAGAGCAACCATAAGGGTCAAATTCCACAGAGCAATTATTATCGGTAGTGAATTGGCGAACGAAAATAAGATTCTTGATGAGCTGTGGTGAAACAAGAACATTATTTAAAGTAAGGGGGCCAAGATATGTCGTCCCGGTCGCGGTGACTGGGAGGAGTGAACCATTACCGACAATAATAGAAGTGGGAGAGGGATACCGTGGAACCGAATAGTGAGAGAGGGTACCGTCATGGGATGTCATGTGGGAGGAAGCACCAGTATCGAAATACCAGTCGTTATTCACCGGAGGGGTGAGAGTCATGGTGCTGAAAGTGGAGGCGAGGGAGCTCTGGTCCCAAGCCGGAGCTCCTGTCATGGGCTGTTGCGGTCCCTGGGGGGGTCCAGGATGGCAGGGCTTGCTGTTGTGGCTGCAACAGAGGTGGCAAAGCTTGCTGTTGTGGCTGCAACAGAGGTCCTGCAGGGGTCCCGTAGGGAGGAAAAAATAGCGGTTGATGAGAATTTTGTTGAGCCATCTGTAAAAACTGTTGGGGCCCCTGGAATGCAAGCATTGCTTGCTGCTGTTGGGGATCCATCCGGCCTTGAGGAAGCTGGGCCAAGGGAGGAGTCCGTGGGCCGGGCCACATCTGGATGGTCCCTGTCCACGGATTGTAGAAGGAGGGCCACGTCCCGTTGGGCCTGGTTGTGGATCCAGGATTGGGGGAGGGGCTGCTGCCGGCTGGGACAGCAGGGCCTCCTGAAGAATTGCGCCCCTTCTGTTTCTTTTTCTTGTTCTGTTTTGGGGCGCCGGTTTGAGGTGTGCTGCCTTCAATTGGTGCGGACTGCTGGGGTGCAGAGGGTACAGCGACGAAGGCAGTGGGGGGGGGGCAGCGGGGTGCTGAACCATATTAATCTCCTCAAGGAGAAGCTCATTTCGAACAGCAGCAAAGGAGGGAAAGGGGCGCCCGCGCCGGAGGTGAACACCGATGTCCCTGTAGCGTTCGTTGAGCCCGCGAATAACGTTGAGGACCAAGGTGCGGTCAGTCACGTGTTCGCCAAGATTGCCAAGATCGTCGGCCATCTTCTTGAAACGCTTGCAGTACTCGGTGATGGAAAGATCCCCTTGCGCGAAGGCACGAAACTTGGCGTCAAGGTGTAGGGCGCGGGTTTCTTGATTCCCAAGAAAATGATCCTCGATTGTAAGCCAAGCTTCTCGGGCGGTGGCGCGGTGGTCAATTACGGCTTCAGCAAGATCAGAAGAAGTCGTGCTGTAGAGCCAAGATTTCACCACGACGTTCATCCGCGTCCAATCAGGAAGGGCCGAGGTGGCGTGGTTGCTAAAGATATGATCTTGCAGCGAATACTTTGTGACGGCGAGGAGGAATTGTTCGCGCCATCTTGAGTAGTTGCCGGCTGTGTCAAGGGTGATGGGAACCAGGCTGCGAGCGTTCTGAACGGAGACTGTCTGAGCGTGGAGGTTGAGGATAGCGGCTGCTTCATGGAGGGCCATGGATTTGGAGACGTCCAGACCGTCCCCTGGAGGAGGCGCGATGGGGTCAGCTGCAGAGGCAGCGTCGGCCCGAGCTTTGGCTGCTCGTGCTAGAGCAGCACGGATGCGCTCGGTGGCAGCGTCGCGATCGGAGGAGGCAGCAGCAGCTTCTTCTTCAGCGGCCTGTGCTTCTGCAAGAGCAGCCTCACGGGCAGCCATGCGGGTGTCAGCGAGACGCCTTGGCTCGTCGTTGTCATTGCGATGGACGAGGTCTGCAGGGTCGACGACAGAGGTGGGGGGAGACCCGGCCATGCTGAGCAGGGAAGGCAGCCGAAGGGAGGGTTGAAGAGGTCCTGACCGAGCCCCCTATCTCCCTGTGTCGAAGGGAGGGGAGAAGAGGGGTTCCCTGTGCCGAAAAGCAGGGAGGAACAGGGGTTCCCTGAACCCCCTATCTCCCTGTGCCGAAGGGAGGGGAGAAGAGGGGTTCCCTGAGCCGAAGGCAGGGAAGAACAGGGGTTCTTGTGCCGAAAGCAGGGAGGAACAGGGGTTCCCTGTGCCGATCAGGGAGGGCAGCGGAAGGTGGAGAAGAAGGGGGGGAACCCGGTCTCCTGATACCATGAAGGAGAATGGAATAGAATGGAATGAATTGTGTTATTGATGAGACATGATTAGGTACATATATAGAGGCAAGGGGATAACTACTTTATAACTGAATGCTAGTCTAGAAGATAACCCCTTGCCAAGGATATAACAGCAGGGAATGGCCTAGCCGAACAAGAGGGAAAGGCCTGGCCGAACCCAGCCTATAACAGAATATGCTAACAATATAAACTGCACAAGAAAATGCACAATATAATATCTCATAAAATGGTAAATTCAAGATGCAGGTAACAGACTAAACCACTAGGCCTTGTATTCTGCCTCCGATGCCAATTCTTTTATAGTATAGATTGCACAAGAAAATGCACAATATAATATCATGCATGTTCATATAAGTTATTTGAGGTTACTCCATACATCTGATGTGCACAATTTAGCTTATGTCCTACATATCATGGGGAGAAAAGATCATCGACTAATTCAGTATTATTTCTCTGGTTATAGCCGGCCAACAACACTTCAGGATCGAGGTAGGGACAGTGACGATGAAGACTTCCGAGATAGGGACTATGATGTGGCGGCACTTGCTAGCAATTTGAGTCAGGCTTTTAAATATGGTATTTACAGTAATGAAGATATTGATGAGGTCAGTAAATTCTCGTTGAGCAGAATTCGTTCTATTAGGATGGAGTTAATTATATTTATATTGGTCTTTGATCAATCCTGTATTGTTTTTTTCATTTTATCTTGCAAGCCTTAGTTTCCTAAATATGGGCCCATTGATCTACATCGAACATTGAGTCAAGAGTTTGCAAATCCTAAGTTCCATCTAAAATGCTGGATTTGTGGTTTTTGGAGTCTAATTATCTATCTGACTGTGGACCTAAGCAGTGTATTTTAGTTTTAGATGCAAAAAAATTACAACCTACATATTTATTTGATAAGCAACTCTTTGGTGGGTGGTATATGCAGGCTCAAGTATCACTCGAGCGAGATGATGAGGTATGTTCAGCTGTTTGCTTAGGTTTGCACATCATTACAAACTATATATCAACCTGACAAGATTGCATCTCATGATACATACAATGTGGTTGTCTTTCTGATTATTACTAACTGCCACAGGACGTATACTTTGATGATGAATCTGCTGAAGTGGTTATCTCCTCCCTTCGTCTTGGCGATGAACATGACAGGTATTTTCTAGTCTATACTCTATCTGTTGCTCTTCATAAGTGCATATTTGATGTTTGCAACAAGAATTGGCTGATGCAGAATATGCTTTGCAGTAACTCCCTGTTTACAAATTCCAATTGGTTTGCATTTGATGAGAACAAAGCACTGAATGATAGCCCAGACAACTCAGAGGCTTCCCCATCTCCAAATTCAGAGATGTCGTCTTCACCAAATGTGGATGATGAGGCTGATGAAGTCATTCTTAATGACGAGTCTGATGAAGTCATTCTTACTAAAGTTATAGATGACACACAAGGTTCGGAGTCACTTTTAGCAGTCTACAATAGACACTTCAATGAAGAATGTAGTCACGCAGTCTTTACAAATGGCCCCACTGACAAATTGGAAGATGACATCAGACCGCCAACTCCTGATGTAAAAGAGAGTCCACCTGAATTTGTGGAATGGAGGGAGGAAGAAGCAGAACCTGCCGACGTACCTGAGGACACAACAGTTTCAAATGGCGGGGTTGGAAGTGTGGATCGGATGGATGCTATTGATGATGCCAGTCCTGCTACAACCGAATTGAGAGATGAAAAAGTGTCCGAGAGCACTCTAGAAGAAATATTACCAGGTTCTCCTGGCGTTAGTTCAACCAGACATCCTGAACCAGTTGATGGCAACACCATTTTGGAGCCCTCTGTGGGTGAACAAAAGCACGAAGCTGATGAATATCAGGCAAAGTAGAAAAGGATTCGCGAGCAAAGGTATTTTGGAGCCCCTCCATGCATGGGGAACTAGTCAAGCCATTCTTGTATGAGCAGAGCTCAAGCGCTGATGTATTGATCGGCTGCCCCCTGCGATGCGCATCGTAGTTCTTGCTGACCATGCAGCATTGTCTCGTCGAGCTGCTACGTCTCATTAATATCCTCCCATTTTGTTGGCAACATTCTAATGCCTAATGCTGAAAGTACCCAGGTCTCTTTCTGCTCCTGTCACCGTGGTAAATAACTGATTTGGCGACCTGTGGTTTCGATGCTTGTTAGCTTGTGTAGGTGGTGCCATTAGTACAACAATTTTGACTTGAAATCAGTTCCATGGATGTTATCATGGTATTCATAATTTGTTCTGTAAACAAACCAGAATATTATTTCCCCATGTACTCTATACTTCATGTATTTTTTGTCGTTATTAGGGATTTGATCATCGGCACGGATTCGAATATGCAGTTCAATGCATCAAAGAACCTCGTGCAGGTGCAGCGATGGTCAGCATTATGAGCATTAACATATGGATCTGAAGAAAAATGTCAGACAGAGTCTGCAATTAGTTCCCTTGGTTGGTTTCTGCCCCTTTCTCGATACAGATGGGAAGAATTCATTCATTCATGTGAACCGGAGTATGCATCCATTATATTATGCGCATTCAACATGGCAAATAAACGGGAGAGCACCATGGGAAGAATTCATTCATTCATGTGAACCGGAGTATGCATCCATTATATTATGCGCATTCAACATGGCAAATAAACGGGAGAGCACCATGGTCACAAAGCATCCACCTCTCCCTAGTGCCCCCATCAAGAATGCTTCCGCTTGGCGCTTGCCATCTCTTCTTCATCCGGCAGCAGCAGCCAGCATGGGTCAGGATGAACACCCGCAGAATGACCACCTCTTCTGCAAACCAGTAAAGATCTCATGATCCACACAAGAAACCCAAACAAGCTCGCATTTTAACGTGATCGTTTTGGATCGCCAACCTTGACGCGTTTGGGTGGCGTGTACTGGTAGCTGTCGCCGCTGGCCTTGAATTCGGGCCTGTAGCCGCCGCCGCCGTCGCTGCTCCTGAAGGCCGGCGGGATGCCCGCGTTGGCGTTCCCGGGGAAATAATTAGATGAATACGGTATCCACCAAATCGACTATGCATACCGCTTACAGATGTGCGACACCTGTCCATGGCCCCCATCCGACGATGAGTTGAATATGGCTCCAAATGCAAAGAGATGCACTTTCCACGGCGTACGGCTCGGCTCTCTAGCGAAAAAGACTCGACTCAGCTCTTCTTCTTCATGGCGCACGACCAATGCTCACTTTCTATGCGACGCAGATGAATATTTTGCGTAGAAATCAATTTGCAGATCGTTGTTATCTCAGCGAGAGAACCCCTGTAGGACAACGGCCCACCGGGTCGCCGTCGCCACCGGGCCAATGCCGTCGAGACGTGCTCGCTGTGCCACAGGGTCGTCGCTCCGCCAGGCCGTGCTCGTCGCCGCGCTGCAGGGACGCACCTCTGTCGGGCCGCGCTCGCCGCTCTGCCTGAATGAACCCCACTGATTTCTCCTTCGCATCCAATCATCCTTCCAGCATATATAGCTGCACCCAAGTCATCCTTCTTATCATCCTTCTCATGGAGATCATATTCAATTCCAATCACATATATACCATTGGACCAATAAACAAGAATAGAAACATTGCAAGACCAACTACTACAATCATCATGCCGACACTACAAAGGACAGGACCACCAAAACTTTAGCATTGCAGCAGATGTATGAGCATCCCAGATTCCCATTATTAGCCCCCTCTTGTTCTTCCCAAACCAATTACCAACTACTACAACATGGAAGACTAACCAAATGACTGAAACAGACCAAGCGCCATCCAAAACACAGATGAGTTCTCGCGAAGACAACGTCAGCGTGGTGATTCAAGATGACGACCGACGGTGGCACCGTGGTTCTCGCAAAGATGGGGAGACGACCACGCCATGGTTCTCACGAAGACGGGGAGGCGACGACGCTGCAGCGGTTAACCAGTTCGGATCACACGAAGACGAAGATGACTGATTGGAAACTGCACGGGATGGAAAGGCAAGCCCAGACTATAGAGCCACGTAGAATCGCAAGCCGCCGCGTGAGATGTCGGCTGGAGCCGGACAACGCTCACCATTGGATCAATATTTATGACACATGTCAGTCATTTAAAATGGTATGCATTGTTTGGTGGTGGATACTGCATTTATCCAATTTTTTCGGAGAGAGAAGGGAGGGTGAAACAGGTAGGGTTAGTTACCGTCGTCATTGCCGAGATCTAGCTCGATTCGATTGTGATGATGTCCTTATTATCCTTAACTTGCAAGAAGAATTCTCTTTCAATCAATGTGACCAAGCAACTATTCAAATATTCTTGTCCCATCTTGCTTCTTCTTTTGTTCTTTATCAAATTCATTATAGAAAAGACTCTCTCAACACTTGCAGTTGCAACAGGGAGAACAAGAACCAATTTGAGAAGTTTATAATACATCGACCAAATTAACAAATTGCTATGAAATCACAATTCTCATTTCTCAATTCATGCTTCAATTTAACAATACTAGAAAGGGAGAAGAGTGAGGAGAACTACTCACGCCTCACGGGCTCACGGGCTCACAGCCTCACGGGAGTCACGAGCAGAGCTCCGGCGGACAGCGGTTCGGCACTCCAGTGGGCGGTGGCGGCCTCCGGCGGGCGGTGGCGGCTGTGGCCTGCGCCCTGCGGGCTGTTAGCGCCTAGATGCTGCCTGTTGAGCTATCGTGGCAGCCGTGCTGGCCTCCGCGGCGCGGCTCCGCCCTCTGCGGCTCCGGCGCTCTGCTCCTCCGGCCTCCCGCCTCTAAACTTCGGTGTGCCGCCCCAGCCCCCAGTCCCGACTCCCGTTTCCCGTCTGTCGCCCTGCCGCCGCCCACCGTGCGCTTCCTAGGAATCCGGGATGCCGGCCGCCCCGGCCGTTGGATCTTGGAGACAGCAAGCCCGAAGTGCTGAAGCCTCGGACCGCTGCCCACCGGATGCCAGTTCTCGCCGCTCGCCGGCTCGCCGCGGCGCCGCATTGCACGCCCGTGACGGCGTGTTGTTGTGGGTTTGAGAAAAGTTTGACTCAGTTAGCCAGCTAGAGTTACTTTGACTTGGCCTGTTTTTTCAATTGGGCCTGTGGGCCAATTTATTTTTATTGGGCCAGTGCGGACTGCGGAGGGCAGCCCAAGAATAATGAATTGAGGATTGATTGAGCTTTTTTATTTTTGATGTATACATACAATATATAGTATATATAATTTTTTTTTTGCAAACATAATGTGTATTCAACTGCATACCCTTGAATCTTAGTGGACCCGCCCTGGATGGGAGGGGGTGGCCAAGGGAGGGGTTTGCCCTCGTTTTATAGTGATAATGGAGAGAGGAGTCGCGTGTCCGCGCGCGCGGGAACAACGATGAGAGCACGCCCCGTCCGTTTCTCTCCGGCCTCTCTCGTGCCTCGTGTGCACTGCCGCCTCGGCCCACCTCCAATTCCAAGGTGATCAGGCCGGGTCCCCAACTCCTGCCCTTCACCGAAGGCCGAAGGGGACCTTTCTTCCTCAACCCCTCACCTCCGGCGTTGCGGCGCCACCCATCGCCGGCATGCGCCGTGCGGTTCAATTGGTCGCTTAGTAACTCAATCTCAGCCGCCCACAATCAATTGGACGGTCCGAAACCAAAGAGGAGCGCTTTGTGGGCCTCTAGATTTTGGTGGAGCACCTGATCATCCTAAACTCTATCTTTTCCTAAAAATTAATCAATCTACAACAATTTCCCTGTAATCTCGATTCCTATTTTTTTAATCATACAAATATGGTCTATAAAATGTAATAATTTTGTATAAAACTTTGATACATTCAAATATATATCGTCCAACCTTTAACAACACGTAATGGATAAAACAATATGCATGTAAGAAAAAAAATATACGCAAATGAAAATAAGGATTTACTAAACTAATCATATATTTGAGAGAGATGAATAGTGATTTAGAAAATGGATTAGAAAAGAGACTCATTTATTTACCTAAATTCAAATTTAAGTAGCGTAATCTCATGCTCCGACGGCTTGATATTTCGTTGGCCCACACTAATTTCAAGTAGGCCCATAATTCGATTAAAGCTATGTGAGCCGTGAGGACGCCCGGCCCGGCCTAGACTCGCCGAGGCCCGAGCACAACACTAGCAGTTGCCGCCGTATAAAACGATCTCCGCCTCGCCGGCGCGCCCCACGAGCTCCCGGCCCGCCTCTCCGTCTGTCGCTGCCGTTCGCGGTGGTCGTCAGGGTCGCCGCTCGGGCGGCCTTCGCCGCTGAGGCTGCCGCGTGGTGGTAAGTCTGGCGGCGTCACTCTCGTCAGTGAATTTTAGGGGTTTAGGGTTTAGGAAATATGGTGGGGACGATTTTCGCGTGGCTCCCTGTTTGGTATTTGTGGCCAGCTATTCACGATTCAGTGACAGAGGGATCACTTTTGATTTGCAAGTCGAAGCGTATGCCTTTCTCTCTAGCTGAGGCATCAATTTCGATGGTTTGATCCATCGATTCCTGGTTATGTTCCTCTGCTTATAATCTTTGTGGTATGTGAATATGCTCGTCCAAAACTGCAAGTAGTTTATGCAGTACTTTGGAATGAAAACTTTTTTCATATACTTATGGTTGTTCGATTCGATGGGAAATGACAGTAGTGCATATTCGTTTAGCACGAATTGTCTATCTTTTTTGTGGGATGTATTGCTGGTGATATACATTAATGTGGAATTGATATACACTAACCAGTAACTGAGCTTAAGATTTCGGTATTGTGGTTTCCAACGAGTGTGTTTTTGTTCCACTTCCACCAGAGTTTGAACTGGCCTACTGCTTGGATTGTTCTTCCCTTGAAAATAGGGTATTTGGTATTTTCTTCACCAAGAGCAATACATTTTTTTGTCAATGGATTAGTTGTATCTAATCCATATTTTCCTGAACCTGCTTCTTGTAACTAATATTACTAGTAGCATCAATCTTATTCTAAAAAAATGTGGTTCAGTTAAATTGTGCCCTGCATTAATCCCACTTGTGTTCTCATTGTTATGGTGGTGTTAACAATATGTTGTATTTCTGTGATATGTCCTAAACATTGCCATCTGCTTTTGTAGATTAAATCAGTTTTCAATATGGGTAAGTCGAGCAAGATGTCTGGTGTTGAGTTTGCACCTACTGTGCTCTCGGTCCCAGAGGGGAAATCTGGAAAGAAGGATAACTTTATTTATACCTTTCTCTCATGTCTTATTATTGTCTTATTATATAGCAGAGTTGTTCAGCTCTATCTAAAATGTTTTATTTGAACAATCAGGGAAGAGAAATGCCAAAGATGGGATTGAGAAAGCAGTCAGTGCCAAGAAGCAAAATACAGCACCGGAGAAGGTCACGACGATGAAGGAGGATGCCAAAAAAGTGAAGAAGCAACCCCCTTGGAAGAAGGTTGAGAGCAGTAGTTCTGAGGAGTATTCTTCAGATTCTTCAGATGAGGTACTTCAATCTTGTCCACTGTGGCTTGCCGACACTCTTAATTAATGGGAATATTTGATGATTTGCCACTCCTAAAAAGTGACTTTGATTATTTGCCACTTTGGCCTATCATCATAGACTCAATGGTCCCACATGTAGGGTTGAAAGTGATTCAGATAGTTTTTGACCGAATCTGGAAAAACATATTTGGATTCAGATTTTTTTATTCTGATATGGATTCAAATATGGAAATAGATGACATCGATGGTACCTGATGGATACGAATACAGATTCGGATTCGGGTAATCTGTATAAATCCTATTCGGATTATCCAAACTAAAAGGCCTATTAGACATTAGGCCCACTTACTTTAAGATGTGTACTAGGGTTTAGTGATTAAGATAACACTTGCAGGCAGGAAGCCACCACCGCCGACTACCAGCCCCGGTCGTCGGTTGTCGCCCTATCACAGGCCTCGGCCCCCACCGTTGCTGCCCCTTGTACGCGAGTGCCAGTACGCGAGTCTTGGCCACCGCGCCCAACGCCGTGTAGAACTTCTTCGTCAACCACCGTGCATGCGACATTCGGCAGCAGTGACACTAGGCCCTCTTGGAACGACGCTCACAAGCGGCATTGAGCACGAGGAGCTGAGCGAAGATGTTGGTGTCAGGGAGGTTGCTTCCTTGACAGCGCATCCGGTCGCTTCCCTAGCGTGCCCCATGGTGCCCTGAGTATTAGAGATAGGTTGAGTTCTTGAGCGGTGTATACCCAAGTACCTGTGACTCGAGAAGATGTAAATCGTTGAAGTGGCGACGGTGGCAAACAAGAAGGGATGGATGTCTCTTCAGTACTTGGTGTTGAACAAGACAAACTACATGACTTGGGCAACAATGATGAAGTTCCTCATAAAGGTGTAAGGCATGTGGGAAGCGATTGAGACCTAGAACAATGCATTGTTGATGAGAAAAAAGAAGAGAAGGTCATGACTATCATCTCCTAAGCGTTGAGCGATGTAACGCTCATGCAGGTTGCTACCAAGAACACTTCCTTGTAGGATAGCTCTTCACACCATGCATATTAGGGCTGATCGACTCAAGGAAGCGAAGATCCAAACGCTATGCTAGGAGTTTGAAAATCTCAGCATGGGCAATGCGGAATATGTGGCCGATTTTGCAACCAAGGTAACATTGCTTGTTGCCCAGATGCAAACGCTTAGAGAAAAGATAAAATCCTAACGGATATAATCCTATTACTTTCCCTACTAAATACCTAACCTAATACTATTAATAGAGTCCTAATTTTTTTTGAGTAATAACCAGCAGGAGAGGCTCCTACTGAGGTTATATATTAAAGGGTAGTACCCGACTTGAACAAAGTTTTACAGAAATTAATTCCAAATTTACATCCTTGAGAGCCTATAGAGAAATCGAAGGGCTGAATTACAATGTTGCTATCCAGGACATGAGCATGGCTCTTAGAGGTGGTTTACATCTTTGACTCTGGATTTGTAATATAGATTTAAAAGAGGATAATCACGTTCCGGTTGAAGGAGAAACTTGTCTGAAAATACAGTTGTTCCGATGTAGCCATATAGACCATGCCCCTGTCACAATGATCTCCATGTAGAATTTGAGACCTAATCTTGGTCTGATTGCTATTATTCTTTCCAAAATTGTACCCCGATTTGGCCAGAATAATCCTATCCTCAACCAGCAGGCTATGCTGAACCTGCAGTCGAAAAATAGATGCATACTCGTCTCATTTTCGTTATCAGCACATAACCGGCAGAAGCCATTTATATCTGAAGTGATTATCTTCTTTCTTCTTAGAATGTCTTTCGTGTTTAGTCTGTCTTGCAATAGTAACCAAAAGAACACCTTTAGTTTGTTCTCGCACTTGCATTTCCACAACCATGTATAAACCGGCGACGCCACTGTAAACCGAAAGGTGTTTGCATATAGTTTCTTTGGAGTGTATGCCCTCGAACCCCATATATAATCCCAGAAATCATTGTCTTGTACCTGCGTGTCTAACATAGCCATCGAGTCTGTAGATCAATTAATTCTAACAAGGCCTCCTCTGAATGCGGTAAGAAGAAAACACGTGCCAAGTCCGTTTGGTCTAAGAAATGTCGCACCAAACATTTTGTGTCTTTTGCAAATGTAAACAATCTTGGTGCTGTAAGATAACGCGGTTGAGTTATCCAAATGTCATACCATAACAAAATCGTTGAACCATTTCTGATGTTTGGTTTTGCCAACCCGAGAAAAAGCGGACATAGCTTGAGCAATCTTTTCCACCAGTTCGATCCTCTGGTACCACCAACATGAGGTATTGTCCCTCTTGTGTAATAACTTTCCCAAATTAGATGTACCCGAAACATCCACTTTATTGAAGAATTTGTGAAGATGTTTTAGCATGAGCGCGTTGTTTTGGCGTTGTTTTGCCCGTAGATGTTTATAACGCCTAATCCCCCCTTATACTTCGGTTTGCATACCTTATTCCAGCTTACCAAAGCTCTTAGCAACGCGTTGCTATCATTGCCGTTCCATAGACATCTTCGCCTACTTCTGTCAATTTGTCGAACTACTTTGATTGGCAGATTGAACATGGCCATTGTGTATGTTGGCAGTGCTGATAAAACTGAGTTCACTATTTGAAGTCTTCCTGCCATCGAGAGCCAGAATGAAGTTGCCCCTAGCCTTTTATCAATTCTTGTCAAAAGTGAATTGTAGTCTTTATATTTTGGATTTTTGATCCCTAATGGTAGTCCCAGGTAAGTCAAAGGGAACTGACCCAGAGGGCATCTAAAAGTTCCAGCCATGATAGTAGCTTGATCGTTATCAATATTGATAGGGATCATGCTAGATTTTGAAAGTTTGATTTTTAATCCAGTGAAAGCAGCGTAAGAATTTAGTAATCCCTTTAGTTGATAAATATTTGATTGAGTTGCTTCCACAAAGATGATTGTGTCATCTGCATACTGAATTACCGGGAAATCCTTTTGCTTATGACATAACGGTGCCTTCAAAACATTTCTCGTATTGGTCGTGTTTAAGATATACTGAAGAAGTTCTGCCACCAACACGAAAAGAATAGGTGAAAGTGGGTCCCCTTGTCTTACCCCACACCTACATTCAATTTTTTTTTCCAATTGAGCCATTTACAATAATAGAAGAGGTTCCCGAGCTTAGTATTAATTCAATCCATCTTATCCATTGCTGAGGGAAGCCAAGCTTTGTCAACATCATAATGATAGCTGAATGTTTGACCAAGTCAAAAGCCTTTTCAAAATCTAATTTAAATAGTGCAGTTGTTTTTTTTGGATCGACTACATTGATGAATGTAATCGAAATTCCAAGCCAGACAGTCCTGAATGGACCTTCCTTTGATGAACCCATATTGATTCGCATGTATCATTTTTTGCATTATTGGCTGAAGACGATTCGCAAGTAGTTTAGTGATTAGCTTGATCACAAAATTGACCAGTGATATCGGCCTGTAGTCCGTAATTAGAATTGGGATTTCTTTTTTGGGTATCAGTATAATGAAGGAGTTGTTTGTTGGTCTCAGGTCAAGATTCCCATTGTGGAAGGCCGCACATAGATTGTAGTAGTCTGACTTTAAAGTGTCCCAAAACATTTTGTAAAACAACCCATTGAATCCATTCGGTCCAGGTGCTTTATGCGAAGGCATGTCCTTAATGACTTCATCAATTTCCATTGATGAGAAAGGTTCAATCAGATGGTTAAGGTTTTGAGACCGAATAAAATTCACCGGACAAGGAAGGTCCTGTCTTATGTTTGTTGAAACAACAAGCCTTTGTAGGAAAGATTGTAAGATAGCTTCTTCTATGTCTTTCTGGTAGGTGTAGATCATGCCACTGTCAGACTTGATCGAGGAAATATTGTTTCGTCTTAGGCTGTCTGTTGCCGCTGCATGAAAGAATCTCATGTTTTCATCCCTTAGACACGTCCAGCGCACTGTATATCTTTGCTTACAGTAGCTCTGTTTGATATCAAGTTGCTTTTGAATCCGCTGCTTTAGTAACGTTCTGAAATTATTCTCCGGATTGTTTAATGGATGAAATTCTTCGAATGAATCTAGTGCCAAGAGAACAATGTGGTAAGTTTAAGTGAGGATTCTAAGCCACCAACATTCCACCTCCACTTCCTTAATATTTTTTGGAGCAACTTAATTTTTCCAGCAATCCTCATTGACTCGGTATGCCCCCTCAAATAATCTGACCAACATTCTGAGACCAGCTCCTTAAATCCTGGCATGCTTAGCCAAAAAATTTCAAATCTAAAAATAGAAGGCCTGGAGAACGAAGTTCCAATCTGAATTAAACATGGTGCATGATCCGAGATGAATCTGTCTAGGCCAGTAAATGTGGTCCTTGAAAAGTAAGTCACCCAGTGTGGTGAAGTTAGACACCAGTCAAGCTGAACCAATAGTGGATCACACTGCATGTTGCTCCAAGTAAAACGTCTTCCTGACAACAGGATTTCTAATAAACCAAACTATGAGATTCAGCTATTAAATTTGTCTGAAAGTGTTGCTTGTCCCCTCGGTCTATTTCTATTATGTGAGAACCGAGAAAGATTGAAATCTCCCACCAACATCCAACAGTTCTGAGTACTGATATCTAGCGAAAAAAAGCCAATTAAAGAATAATGATCTTTCTGGTTCCCGACAGGGTCCATAGATGACTGTTAGGTACCATTGTTTATTAGCATGGATTGAGTTGAATGAGACTGTTATGTGGAAGTTGTTGCTTGACACTACCCGACCATTGAAACGAGCTCCATTCCATCCTACCAGAATTCCACCTGATGCTCCTATTGAAGGAACAAACGCAAACTTGTAAAATCTTCTGGGAGCAATTTTCCTAATCAACGAGTGATCTATGTGATCCAATTTTGTTTCCTGAATGCAATAGACCGAGTAGCTCTTGTTCAGTAGAAATGATTTCACTGCAAGTTTATCAGATGCATGCAGGCCTCTAACGTTCCAGTTTAGCAGATTTCATGTGATTTTATGATTCATTTGATGATACTCTGAAAGTCACAAATCTCCCTAACCAAGTTTTTGGAGATCGAACGCAGCGCAGCTTTGAAAAGTAGAAACATTGCATGAACAGGTGACATAGTCTTAGAATAACAGATAATACCCAGTCTAAGAACAAAAGGTGTTCCATAAACATAACTAGATTGTCTGCGGCCCAACGCATGCTGCCCAAATTATTACAAAATCGATTAAGGTGAGGTCCCCTTTCCACCCCTTCCCCTCCTACTTTACTCTTCAGCATTAGCATCCTCATGGCCTCCTGGAGCTGTGATGCGCAGAACACCATCTAGGGCATCTGCTTGAATGTTTACTCCCGTGACTTGGTCTGCAAGAAACCCGCAGAGATGAATTGCTACGTGTTGGATTTGCGTAATAGTTAGCGGGGCGTGTTTCATACCAGTGGCTGTTGCCTGCACGAAATCCTGGAGTGTTGGTTTTTGTTAGAGTGTGTGTGTGTGTGTGGCCCCCGGTGTGTGGGCCCCTCCTGTAAGGCTCCCCTTTTATCCTCCCAACCCAAGGGAGAGGAATCTATCCATCTAGCTCTTCCTACATGGTATCAGAGCCTTAGGCTCCACCTTCCTCTTCTCTCCTGCCGTCGGTGCCGCCGCCGTCGCCTCCATTGCCGGCGAGCCTCCTCCGGCGAGCACCACCTTCTCCTTCTCCTTCTCCTCCTCCCTTTTTCGTGGGCTGGGTTCCGCCACCATGGCCGGATCTGCTCCTCTCCCGCCCGGATCCGCCGTCGGGGCGGTCGGATCTGGCGCCGCCGGCTTCCCCTCGCCGGGTTTTGCCGCCGCCGGCCTCCCCCCGTCCTGCCTCGACGTCGGCGTGGCCGGCTCCGCCGCCGCCGGTCCTCCCCTGGCCCCTCTCCTGCCCGGATCCGCCGCCGGGGCGGCCCGATCCGGCGCCACCGGCCTTCCTCCACTTGGATCCGTCGCCGGGGCGACCGGATCTGGCGCCACCGGCTTCCCCCCGCCGGTTTTCGCCGCCGCCGAGCTCCCCCCGCCCTGCCTCGACGCCGGCACGGCCGGCTCCGCCGCCGCCGACCTCCCCCCGAGATACTTCACCGCCGCCCCGCCCCGGACCCGACGCCGGGGCGGCCGGATCTGGCGCGCCCGGCCCTCCCTCGGCCCCTAGGGTGCCGCCCCTCCTTCCCCTTGCCACGACCATGCACTGGCCGACCATGGGGGGCCCCTCCTACTGCTGCCGACCTCGCCGGCCTCCCCCGGGCCTCGGGGGCGCCCCCCCTTCCCCCCGCCATGTCCTGGCCGACCCTGGGTGGGCTGCCGCCCCTCCTCCCCACCGCCGTGGCCTTGGGCTGGCTGGCCCCTACGGATGTGGTGGCTGTCGACGCTGCCCTTGCTGCCGCCCTTGCCACTGCCAAGACTACTGCCGCTGCTGCTCGGGCGCGCGAGCGGGCAGCCGCTCTTGCTTGGGAGACTGCTCGCCAAACCACTGATGCCCTGGACCAGCATGTCGCTGAGGCCGAGCATCACCTCAGGGGTGTTGACCCCGCTGCCACCCGCGGCTCCAGCTGTCGCCGCAGATTCGGATGCCGCACAGCTTCACGCCCAGGCGGCCGGTGTCCAGAACATCCGGGCGCTTGTGCTAGTCACCCTCGATCCCTCATCGTCCTCCTACGCACGCTGGCGCGACCTGGTGCTCCTCACTCTCCAGCGCTATGCCCTGGATGACCACGTCCTCATCGACACTCCGGTGGTCGCCCAGGGATCCGTTTGGCGGCGCATGGACAACGTGGTGCTGTCATGGATCCTTGGGTCCATCACTGTCGAGCTCCAGGACATCGTGCGGGAACTTGGTTGCACCGCTCGGCAGGCCTGGGTTGCGATCGAGGGGCAGTTCCTTGGCAACCGCGAGGCTCGTGCTCTCCAGTTGGACGCTACCTTCCGCACCTTCCTCCAGGGGGATCTCCCTATCTCGGAGTACTGTCGTCGCATGAAGGGAATGGCAGATTCTCTTCGTGACCTTGGCGAGCCTGTTGCGGACCGCACTCTTGTCCTCAACATCCTCCGCGGTCTTGGAGACAGCTACGCCCATCTCTGGACATGGATCACGAGGACAGTGCCGTTCCCCTCCTTCCACAAGGTTCGTGATGACCTTGTCCTCGAGGAGCTGACCCGGGGACTCGCCCCCCTACTACTACCGCGACTGCTCTCATCACCTCCGGCTCCAACCGGCCGGCCTCCCACCCACCGCCGTTGCTGGCTCCCTCCCTTCTTGGTACTCCTACCGCTGGTTCCACCACTGGCGGGGGGGGGGCGTGGTGGCGATCGTGGTGGCGATCGCGGTGGCGATCGTCGTCGCCGGGGAGGGGGGCGCCGTGGTGGTACCGGTTGCGCTCCGGCTCCTACCTCCGCCACACCAGCCCCTGCCGCCGGGAGTGCGCCCTGGCCATCCTTCTCCAACCCATGGACGGGGCGCATTTCCATGTGGCCGGGCCAGTTCACTCCTCGCCTTCTACCCCACCTGCGGCCATGCTCACCGGGTGGCCGGTCCCGCCTGCTCCTTCGGCGTGGGGCCCGTGGTCCGGTGGGTGGGATCAGACGGCCCTCGCGCAGTCATTCAACACCATGGGTTGACTCCGTCGGCCGCCACGGATTGGGTGGCCGACTCGGGTGCTTCCTTCCACACCACTCCCCATGATGGTATTATCTCCTCTCACAGCCCCCCCCACCCATCTCACCCTTCTTCCATCATGGTTGGGAATGGCTCATGCCTTCCGGTCACCTCTGTGGGTGATGCGACTCCTTGTGGGTCTTTTCGCCTGCAAAACATTCTTGTCGCTCCTGACATTGTTCACAACCTTCTTTCCATTCGTCAATTCACCACTGATAATTCCTGTTCTGTTGAATTTGACTCTTTTGGTTTGACTGTGAAGGATATGTCTACCCGGCGTCCTCTTCTCCGCTGTGACAGCACCGGACCCCTCTACACGCTTCGTCTTCCACCTTCCGCTGCTCCACCTTCGTTCGCCTTTGCTGCCACAGCATCCTCCACACTCTGGCACCGCCGGCTTGGTCATCCTGGTGTCGACATTTTGGCTCAGCTTTGTCGTAGCTCCTCTATTCTTTGTACTAGGGCTACTAGTGAGCACATTTGTCATGCGTGTCAATTAGGTCATCATGTTCGCCTACCTTTCCTATTTCTTCCTCGCATGCTGTTCATGCATTTGACCTTATTCACTGTGACTTGTGGACCTCTCCGATCTTGAGTATTTCTGGTTATAAATATTATCTGGTTGTTCTTGATGATTTCTCTCACTACTCATGGACGTTTCCTTTGCGGTCCAAGTCGGATGCCTTCCCCACGCTCACTCACTTCTTTGCTTGGGTTGCTACTCAGTTTGAGGTTACTATCAAGGCCGTCCAGTGTGATAATGGTCGTGAGTTTGACAACTCTACTTCCCGGGCTTTCTTCCTCTCGAAGGGAGTCCAATTGCGCATGTCCTGCCCCTATACCTCCCCTCAGAATGGCAAGGCTGAGCGCATGATTCGTACCACTAATAATGTTACGTGTTCCATGCTTTTTCAGGCTTCGGCTCCCGCTCGCTTCTGGGCTGAGAGCCTCCTTACTGCCACCTATGTGCTCAACCGCCTGCATTCTAAGGCCACGTGCTCTCCCACCCCTCACCATGCCTTGTTCGGTACCCCACCTTCCTACACTCACCTTCGTGTTTTCGGGTGTGCTTGCTATCCCAACACTTATAGCACTGCTCCTCATAAGCTTGCGCCCCGCTCAACCCTGTGTGTGTTTCTCGGCTACTCCCCCGATCATAAGGGGTACCGTTGTTTTGACCTCTCCTCTCGTCGTGTTCTTATCTCACGACATGTCATCTTCGCTGAGTCTGTCTTTCCTTTCTCCGTTGACTCCACACCCACCACCAGCCTTGAGTTGGACTCCCTGTTTTATACTGACCCGGTGGTTCAGCCACCTTTGTCTTCTGCAGGTACATCACCGGCTGTTCCGGTGGCTCTCCCGCCAGCTGACGAGCCGTGTGTGGCAGCGGAGCTGCCCGCCGTGCCGCCCGCGGCCCCCGTGCCCCCGGCTGTGCCACGTGCGACCACTCCCCACCAGCCGGCGTGGCCCCCCGTGCCATGCGCGGCCCCGACGTCCTCGTCCGTGCCGCACGCGGCCCTTTCCCTGTCGCCTCCTGCGCCCGGGGTTGGCCCGCTGTTGCCGTCGGCGCCGTGTTCCGCCCCGGACACGGCCCCAGCCGTTGCCCCGTGTCCCCGCGACACCTGCCGCGCCACGCGCGGCCCCGACATCTTCTTCTTGCTACACCAACCCTGTTCGGGTCTACCAGCGCCGCCCGACGGGAGTTGCACCTGGCCGCTCTTGCGCCGAGCTGCCGGTGTACCACCCGCCCCTCCTCCACCACGATCCCCGCCACACTCACCCGATGGTGACTCGGCGGGCTGCGGGGGTCCTCCGTTCAGTTGACCGCCTGGTCCTCTCCGCCGCTACAGAGCCGCCAGTCTCTCCCATACCCTCCACTGTTCGTGGCGCCCTGGCGGATCCACACTGGCGCCACGCGATGGAGGAAGAATATGCGGCCCTTCTGGCCAATCAGACCTGAGACCTGGTGCCTCGCCCCTCTAGCTGCAATGTGGTCACCGGCAAGTGGATCTGGACACATAAACGCAAGGCAGATGGCTCGCTGGATCGCTACAAGGCTCGCTGGGTCCTTCGGGGTTTCACCCAGCGCCCTGGAGTTGACTATGATGAGACCTTCAGCCCAGTGGTGAAGCCTACTACTGGCCGGACCGTGCTCTCCCTGGCTCTCTCGAGGTCTTGGCCAGTTCACCAGCTCAATGTGAAGAATGCCTTCCTCCATGGCACCCTAACGGAGACTGTGTACTGCAGCCAGCTTGCGGGTTTTGTGGATCCCGCTCACCCTAAGCGTGTTTGCCGGCTCAACAAGTCTCTGTATGGTCTGAAGCAGGCTCCTCGGGCTTGGTACAGTCGGTTCGCCTCCTTCCTGGTGTCTGTGGGGTTCAGCGAAGCCAAGAGTGACACTTCTTTGTTTGTCCTCCACCGCGGTGCTGACTCAGCCTACTTGCTGCTTTATGTGGATGACATTATTCTCACTGCGTCCAGCCAGTGTCTACTTCAGCTTGATTGTCTCCTCGTTGCAGCAGGAGTTTGCCATGAAGAACCTTGGTGTGCTCCATCACTTCTTGGGAGTGACAGTGGAACACCGCCCTGATAGCCTCTTCCTTCACCAGCGCCAGTACGCCTTGGATGTCCTTTAACGCGCAGGGATGACTGACTGCAAGCCCTGTGCCACTCCAGTCGATGCTCAGTCCAAGATTTTCGGTACAAAGGGCACACCAGTGGATGATCCCACTGCCTACGAAGCATTGCTGGCGCCCTTCAGTACCTCACTTTCACTCGGCCGGATATCTCCTATGCGGTGCAGCAAGTGTGCCTTCACATGCACGACCCCAGGGACCCGCACCTTACCGCTATGAAGCGGATTCTCCGGTATCTGCGCGGCTCCCTCGACTTTGGGCTTCACCTTCGGCGTTCTCCTGTTGCTGACCTCGTGGTTTACACTGACGCCGACTGGGCGGGCTGCCCAGACACGCGTCGCTCCACCTCCGGCTACGCCGTCTTCCTTGGTGGCAACCTCGTGTCATCTCCCGCTCCAGTGCCGAGGCTGAGTACCGGGCTGTTGCCAATGGGGTGGCCGAGGCATCCTGGCTCCGGCAGCTCCTCGGGGAGCTCCATTGCCCCCTCGCCAGGAGTACGTTGGACCTCTCCACCAACCCCGTCCAGCACCAACGCACCAAGCATGTGAAAATTGACCTCCACTTCGTTCGTGATCGTGTCGCTGTGGGAGCTGTCCGTGTCCTTCATGTGCCTACCACCTCCCAGTTCGCCGACATCTTCACCAAAGGCTTGCCTTCCTCCACCTTCTCCGAGTTCCGCTCCAGTCTCAACATCCGCTGCGCCGGAGTTTCGACTGCGGGGGGTGTTAGAGTGTGTGTGTGTGGGGCCCCCGGTGTGTGGGCCCCTCCTGTAAGGCTCCCCTTTTATCCTCCCAACCCAAGGGAGAGGAATCTATCCATCTAGCTCTTCCTATAGTTTTCCTGGCAGACGAATCCCCTTTCCCTTGTCCATCGCCCTTGAACAGCCTTGCATGGGAACATTAAATGTCTGGTGGGAAATTTCAGTCGTCCTAAAACCCATCTTTCTTGCCTTAATACGTGCACTATGTCGCAAACCAACAACTGAAAGTTTAACTTGCTGGCTTACCGGGCTTGACCTATTTGGAATTATTGGTGGTGGTGACGCCGCAATCCTTTGCCTGCGCTTATAAACCAACTTGATTTCAGGTCGATGAAAGCTTGCCAGTGAAGCTACCCTAGGCTGATCTCCTTGAGAGTCCCCTGGACCCGTATGAAGCATGATAGTGTTATTGTTGTTTGTACCCGAAAGCATGCTAGAGCTATTGATTGCATTGGATAATCCTGAGATCTGGATGATAATCTCATCCGGTAGTTGTTCAGCCTGAGACTCATTGACTTGCTCCTCTTGCCACGGTTCACACTGCACATTACCCCCATTGGCTCAACATTGAGGTCCTGCTGCGACTGCACGTGTACAACGGCCTGAAAATGTTCCATGCCCACGTGCCACATTTGGTCATTGACCCATTGTTGCATCCACGCTGGTTCTCCTTGAAAAACTTCCCCATTGAAGGGACGAGGGTTTCCACTTTCCACCATTGGGAGGTAGATCATCCTCATCACCCGGGAAATCACCAACAAACTCGTTGTTTAGAATGTAGCATGGGAACGTCCATGACCTTCCTTCTCCATCCAAAGAATGACAAGACTTCACTGTAATACTTCTTGGGATGTCTATAGTGCTATCCACTAACACCTTAAGCAAAACCCTAGCCAGACTCGTGTCCTCTGAGAACCAGTAAAGCAATTTGCCGAATGAAGATACTATTTGTTCCAAAAAAGTGAACTCTTTGAAATCTAATGGGAATGCAAGAAATATTATCCAGGCAATGTGGGTGGCTGGTGAGTTTCTATGATTTATAGCCTCATTATATTTCACAAAGGTCACCAGCCTTTCTCCTATCCAGTATGGACCCAAAGAAACCAAGCAGTCCCTGTAGAAAATCCCTCCTAGTTTAAAGATCCCAACTCCAATGGGGTAGACACAGTACCTTATGACCTGTAGACGCAAAACCTGAGTGATGTGGTGATGGATGAGCTCGAGAAATTCCTGCTCTCCATTATCCCAAAGTGTTCATCACAGAGAGCAATGGCCAAATCCTCGTTCTTTTTGACCTATTTCCTTGAGAGCGAGACCACTGTTCGCCTCTTCCGCAGCTCTCCTCCATCGGACAGAACACCCCCCCTTGAGACGAAGAAGATAGGATCAACTGGAAGTTAGCCATCCCAAAAGTTTGAGGATCAAGGTTTTGGGCTCTAGAACTGGAAATTTGAGCTGTATCCTTGAAGGGAACAATGGCCAGCTCTTGAGATGGTTTGTATGCGAAAGCAGGTGTTTGTTCTTGGGCACCCAATGATGAGATGGCTGCTTCCAAGTCCTGCAGTGTGAGCATGCATGCCCTGGGTCCGGGATAAGGCTACAGAAGGGCGGTTGACGGTGACCAAGAGCTAGATTTCTTGCAGAGGAGTATCTAGTAGCCGCGTGACTTGAGCTCTTAGCTGCAGCAAGTTGTAAATTGACGTGACTATTTGGATGGGACAAATCAAGTCGTAGCCTGCTGAACACCTTGCTAGCAAGCACTATATTTTCTGTCCCTTTGGCTGATGCACATTTATTGTGCTGTTGCTTGCTCTCGCAGCACAACTGTGGGACCAGATCTTTGTTAAGATCCGTTGTTTAATGCACTTGCTGTTTACTGCTGAAAGAGTTGAGTTCTGAGAAAATATAGGCATTTCCTTATCCTGAACCGGAACCGCAAAGAACCGACCCAGAAAAAACTTGCTGCCTTTGAATTCCCGCTATATGTTGCCTTTTGAATTTCGAATCCAACTAGGGTTCTTGCGAGCTTGGGAGATCCGATGGGCAGGATCATTGGGTAAGAAGTGTTGCACTGTAGCTTTGTTCGAAAAGGAGACTTGTTTACGTCGTTTCTTAGCACCAAAGTTTAAGGATTTTATGGGTAAATCCAAACTAATGAAATGAGAACAATTCTTGCGAGCAAGTTTGGAAGAAGCAGGAAGAGGCCAGCTCTCATGTTCCTCTCTATCCCAAATGATTTTCTCCACGCTCCAATTAGGACCTCCATCTCGCCAGATATGAAGCCAACGTCGAAGCTGCTAGTAATGAACCTCTTGCGACTAGTAACTAGGAGACCGATGACCTTGGAGGCTACGAACACTCTGAATTGTCTGTCTTTAACAAACTTAACGTGAAAACCTGCCGGGAGAACCACCAAGACAGGCATGAATAGCGAGACTAACAGAATCCTCTGTAAGCCTAAAGGTGAAGCGACGGGAAAACAACCAAAAGGAGAAATGATCCCACCGAAAACGAAGAAGGATGATGAACTGGCGAGCCAAAGGTCCAAAGCACGAATTGTTGAACTCGAACCCTTGCGAGAAGTCCCAATTTGAAACCAAATGTGCCAATGCGCCATTCTACTCAAGCTCAAGCAGCGCCAGCGATGGACCGGCCATGCAAACGGAAACGAAAAGGAACTAGCAGAGAGGCGTACCAAGGAACCCTAGAGAAGGTCATGAGCGCAGTCCAGACCTCTCACGCTTCGCAAGAGTTCCTTCTCCATAGATAGTATTACCATAGAGTCCTAATTGATTACTACTACTTATACTTCTACTGTTGCATATCCAGCAGCATCCTGGCTCCTGTTGCTGCACCAGCAATCTGCCTCTCTTTGAGCCTGGGTCTGCTATAGACCAGCCCAACCCTAATGGCCTGGAATTTAAGTTATGGCTCTAGTTGAGCCTATGGGTGAGCAGGACCAGTTTGACCTCGGCGAGCCGATCAGTGGTGTAGCGGGTTGGGCTCCCACATTTGACCCCTGAGATTGGATAGATTGAGCATCGGTTTACTAGAATTTTGCCTTTCAATTTCTTACTTTTAACATCGGAGTTATCAGTGCAACATTTATTGCTTGAGTCACCCAAATATTGTGTGTCTTGCCCCACTCTTTATCAAGGGAAATATCATTTTAATTTGAAGACCTGTTTGGCTGTTTTCATTTATCCAGTGCCTTTATTTTGTGTGTTTTTGTATTCAAAATTATAATGCACAGGGAGGGAATTTCTTCTTTGCAGCTGAGTAATTATATTCAAATTCTTTACAGGTGAAGGCCCAACCAAAGAAACTGTCCAACCAAAAAAGGCCTGCAGAACTTGCTAACAGGACTTCAGTGATGATAGCACTGATGATAGCTCCTCAGATGATGTAACCATTGACTTATTATTTTTTGCGATGGTGCTTAGTTACTTTTGTTGCTAAGAAACTTATGGTTTCTTTTTCTTGTTCTAATCAAGGATCCGGCAAACAAACCTGTTGCTTGTTCAAATAAACCCCTGGTTTCAATTGCTACCAATAGCAGCAGCAGTGATGAGAGCTCATCTGATGAGGAACCTGTGAAAAATCTTGCTGCCCCTTTGAAGAAACCAGTTGCACGTGTGACCAATGGATCAAAAAAAGTTGAGTCAGACAGCAGTAGCTTTAGTAGCAGTTCTGATGAAGAGTCGGATGAGGATCATAAGGTGAGTATTTACTTCCTATTTTAATCTGAAGAGGTTTATTGTTCTTCTTCATCTGTCTAACAGATTTTTTTTACCGTCGCTATATTTTGCTATTGTTCCTACTTCCTAAAATTTTCTTTTCTTTCTGAGGACATGTCATTTGTAAAAGTTAAGATTTGCTACTAGCTATGATAATTTTTGTTTAATGACTTCTTTCCCTATATGTATATTTGCATCTGCATTACTGGAAAGCTACCTTTTGTTTAATATCAGCTAATTTTGTCATTCTCTTAGCTTATAGAACAGGTCTGTAAAGCGCAGCGCACAAATTTATTTCTGTTTCGATTTGTTTATTTGTGATATATGACTGTCAGTTGTTGTAGGTCATATGTCACATGCCAGATTGCTCAGGTTCCTCATCTATGGCCTCACCATCTTCTCAGCCCAATGAGGTAGTCAAGGCCTTGGCAGCTATGCTGCACAACTAGAGACACGAACCGACGTTTTGCGGTTCTGGAAACTCCGTGCCCCATAGCATGCGCCTTGCATAATCTTCCATATCAAGTTCAAGCCCTCCAAGCATCAGCTTTTGGGTCTGCCCAGGACGGTGCACGCTCTGCATATGGCTGTCCAGCGCCTTGATATCTTCCATATCAAGTTCACGCCCTCCAAGCATCAGCTTTTGAGTCTGCCCGGGAGGTGCGCGCTCTGCATATGGCTGCCCAGCGTGTGAAGCAATCTCAACAGGTGAGTTACGATAATAGGCGTTTCCCCCACCACCTTATTGATGAGTTGAGGGTAGAGTTGGCTAAATTGAGGGCCACACTATTGTCAAGCCAAGCAAAGAACACAATGAAGGTGGGAGGAGCGCACCGAGCATTTGGTAGATGGCAGCATGTGTCATAACCATCCCCTATGGCCACAACAATGAGGCACCTTCAAAAAAGGAAGTGCACTTTTCTAGGGCAAAGGATGACTACAATTGGAGGCATCTAGATCTTTCACTAGGAATATGGCAACCATCTCAAAGAACTATCTAGGATCTAAACTTGGCTTGGAGCTGCCCTTTCTCTATGAGATGTGGGATGTGGTCCACCTTGAGCTAGGAGGGTTCAATGCCCGTAATAATTCAGATTTATTTTTTTTGTTCATAATAGTGTAGTAAGACAATACATAAATGGACTTGAGTCATAGCTATTAGGCGCCATGTTAGAGTTGAGGTGCATTGCAGCTCTCGAGGATGAGCTGCTCGAAAAGAAGAGGGTAATGTCATGGGCATGGGCCTGGGCCCTAGAGGCCAAGGCCCACAACATAGCCCAACTTAGAGCATGAAGCATGAACACCACATGGTACTGTAGCAGTAATTTAGGAATTATACTTTAGCGATATGATTAGGCAGGTAATATCTCTAAGGTAATATCTAGTTTGTACCTAGTCTGTATTAGGTACTAGCACTATAAGCTAGAGGTTTTGAGAGAAATAAAGCAAATTGGATTTGAGAAAACTTCCTGGTCGCAAGTTTCTATCTCGTTGGTGTGTCTCCCATCATGGTGCCCCTCGCCACGAGGTCCAAGCCTGCGACCAGTTACCTCATTCAAATATATCCCTTCCAGATCAGTCCCAAATACCCCTGTCCTAGACCAACATGTGCCATCATATGAATAATAGTTAATACTTTGCTATATAAAGAACTAGAAAGTGTGTTATTTTGGTATACTTATGTTTGAAAGGCAATTTAATAGCTTATTTTCATTTTTCACTAAAATTTCTTTGAAGTGAACACATTTATTGGGTTGATACAAGCCCTGTAAATTTTTAGAGCATGCTACTGTCTTTTTTGAAAAGCTGGATCCAGAAAAATTGTTTGCCTTATTACACTCACAGCTTGTTGCATTTTCTTGCTTTCAGAAACCCGCTGCTATGGTGAAGAAAACCTCAGTTGCCATGTAAAAAAAGAAGGCCCAGGAATCTGACAGTTCTGATAGCGACTCTGATGATGAATCAGATGAGGTAAGCAACCATACATGTTGTGCGCATTGCTGATTACTCAGCCGGCACATACTTTTAATTTTCTATTGATATCGTGTCTTAATTTAAGGAGTATGGCCGTATGGGTGGAAGTTGTAAATTGTAATTGGTCAACAGTGTTTCATCGTGTTCTTACTGGAACAATATCTGCAGGATATGCCAACTAAAGCATCAGCAGCAGCCAAGAAAAAGGAAGATACAGTGAAACTTCTGATTCTGAAAGTGATTTAGACTCAGATGATGAGGTGTTCACCTTGCTACTGGTGTTTAACAAAATCTTATGTGTTTTTCTTACGATATTCTTGGCCTGTTTGGACACCTTTACAGTCCAAGGATGACACTGAGGATAGTTCTGATGATAGCTCTGATGAAAGTGATGAAGAGCCTCCACAAAAGAAGATTAAGGTGCTGATTTTTCTTTTGTTTCATGTTTTGGAAGATCTGTTTCATCATTACATTTGCTATGTTATCTCCAGGTCTCTACATATTCTGGTACCACCAAGCCTTCCCTTAAGGCTGCCAAGAAAGAAAAAGGCGTGATGAAGAGAGCGACAGCGACAGCAGTTCTGATGAAAGCTCTGATGTGATGATAAGCAAAAACAAACTCAACCTAAGAGGTGTATACAAGACTCAGATGGCTAGATTTGTCTTATTAATGTATGTTTAGTATTCCTCTTCATCTGTCTAATAGATTTTGTTTACCATCACTATATTTTGCTACTGTTACTTCCTAAAATTTTCTTTCTGAGGACTGCCATTTGTAAAAGTTAAGATTTTGGTGCCAGCTATGGAAATTTTTGTTTATGTATTCTTTCCTATAAGTATATTTGCATCTGCATTACTGGAAAGCCACCTTTTGTTTAATATTAACTAGTTTGTCATGCTCCTGTCTTATAGAACAGTTCTGTAAAGCCCATAAATTTATTTCTGTTTGATTTGTTATTTGGGATATGTGATTGCCAGTTGCTGTTTGTCATATGACATATAATTTGCTAATTATATAGAGAACTAGAAAGTGTGTATATTTTGGTAACTTATGTTTATGAAAGGCAATTTGATTAGATTTTCCCTAAAATTTCTTTGAAGTGAACAAATTATTGGTTGATACAAGCCCTGTAAATTTCTAGGCATGCTATGTTCTCTTATTTTGAAAAACTGGATCCAGAAAATGTGTGCCTTATAACACACTAGCTTTCTTGCTTTTCAGAAAACCCGCTGCTCTGGTGAAGAAACTTTCGTGCCCATGTACAAAAGAAGGCCAAGGAATCTGACAGTTCTGATAGTGACTCTGATGATGAATCAGATGAGGTAAAATACCATACAGTTGTGTCACATTGCTATGTAAGAGCTAATTACTCACAAGGGACACTATTTTACTTTTTCCTGATATGTGCCTTGATTTATGGACTATAGGTGGAAGATGTAATAGGTCAACAGTGTTTCTTCTGTTTTACTGTAACATATCTGCAGGGTATACCAATTAAAGCATCGGCAGCAGCCAGAAAAAGGAAGAATCCAGTGAAACTTCTGATTCTGAAAGTGATTCAGACTCAGATGATGAGGTGTTCACCTTGCTACTGGTGTTTAGCATGGAGGAAATTTTCCATACTTTCTAATACATTATGTAAATTTATGGAGTATGGGGATGATATAATTGGTAACAGTGTTTCTCGTTTTACTGGAACAATATCTGCAGGATATGCCAACTAACGCATCGGCAGCAGCCAAGAAAAAGGAAGAATCCAGTGAAACTTCTGACTCTGAAAGTGATTCAGACTCAGATGATGAGGGTTCACCTTGCTATTGGTGTTTAACATGGAGGCTTAATTATCCATACCTTTCTAAATACATTTGAAATTTATGGAGCGATGGTGGAAGATGTCATAGGACAGTGTTTCTTCTGTTCTTACCGGAACAAATCTGCAGGATATGCCAACTAAACGCATCGGCACAGCCAGAAAAAGGAGAAGCGAGTGAACACTTCTGATTCTGTAAGTGATTCAGACTCAGATGATGAGGTGCTCACTTTGCTACTGTGTTAACATGGGGGCTTAATTTTCCATACCTTTCTAATACATTCTGTAAATTTATGAGTATGTTGGATGATTATATTGGTCA